>CM076574.1:1147227104-1147827104 GCA_034641835.2 Pinus albicaulis | reverse complement strand
ATTGAACGCAGAGTGCAGGCCTCAAGGAATGTCCGTTTGGAGAATAGGTCGAGGAGGAAAAAAGCAAATGCAGAAAATGATAACAAAGCTAAGCAGGTGGACCCTTGCTCCATTGCAGCCAAAAGCTGTGAGAGACATGGTGGGGGAAACAGGGTTTGGAGAAGGCGTGATGAGAGTGGCAAAGTCCAGGCTTAGATTCGGTTTAAAAGTTAGTTGGGGGCAATTTGCCTTTTATTAGCCTAGGCCTTAGATTAAATGTGAAAGCTATTCGGGGTTCTTTGCCCTTAGCTTGCTTAAAGAATAGGCCTCTAATTTTCATAATGTCCAGTTTAGTATTACATTCAGGTTAGAATATTGCATTTATCTCTGGCAGATTATCCAAAAGGTCTTATTATAAAGTATGTGCGGTTTGGAATGAGGAGACCGCAATATTTTATCCATCGGTTCCTTCTAATTGAGGAAGCGTTACTCAATAATCATGGAACTTCTAGGAGTTGCTTGACTGAGTGGGTTTCCATTGATTTGCACACAAAATATGGTCTGGCCTTCTTTAAATAGCCTTTATTCTATATGGTTGTAAATCTAGTGTTTCAAAAAAATACAATGGGCTATTTTGGTGCCCAAATTGCAATTGTCTTTTAGAGCTTTAAATGCCTATGCAATGTCATGAAAGATACATAGAAATAAATAGGTAAATATTCAATACACAGGGTGGCTAAATTGTACAAATAAGTCAATTTGAATTGCATTATTGTCAATTCTATTGTTTTCTTCTCTAAATTGCTGCACCATAATGTGATATATGGCATGTGGCTGCGACAACTGATGAGGCTGTGACAACCTCTGGTCTGCTGGGACTGGCTTAGACTAGTCTCTAAAACTGTGATGGAGAACTGTCTTAGTAGTCCGGGATATGATCCCGCACCATATCCTCCTCTTGCAGTGTTTGGAATATGTAGGTTCTCTCAAATCTGTTTGCTTTAGGGAGAGAATTTTACTTATAAAATCCCGATCTTGTACAAACAACCGTAATCGCTTGGCCAGGCTTTGGATGTTTTGGGCCTAAAGATAAAGGAGTATATTGATAATCTGTTGGGGATGGCTTGATTGGTATAATATGTATATTGAACTGATCGAAGAGACGAGCTGTTAGATCCCTATAATACTAGTGTATTCCCCTTATTGTTATTGGTAGTGTGGCCACTGGCTCCCTATTGTTATTGTTGTGACCATTTATCCCCTATGTTGTTATTGTTGTGCCACATAGAAGCTCCTGTTGTTACTGTTGTGCCCTTACATTGTTATTGTTATGTAGATTCTGGTTATATTGTGACCCTTTAGACTAGACTCGTGACAGAGACATGTACGACACACATCTATTCCACCTTTTCGCTTCATCTATATATTTGCTTGTAGCTCTTATTTCCAAGTATCTGTATGATTTCCAAATAATCTTATATAGTTGTCTTTCTGAAGTCATGTCCGAGCCATCTGGGTGGTATGTCAGTCTTGCCGTTATGTGCTGCGGTAAAATTAAGGTTTTAACTTTTTACTTTGTCCATTTTCATTTCCCATAACAATGGCTGCTCTTACATGCCTGATTTTGTAAGGCGATTTATTCCAGCAATAAAATTACTAAGCCAAACTGCTAAACATAGCCTCCAAACCAGGGTTTCTTGCCTGAAGTTTCCTTACTAGAAGCTTATTATATTGCTTTCATATACTGACAATATTGCTTTCATATACAGATAATACCTACCTACTCAGCTTTGACTCTTTTCCTATAAACTCTACTGTGGAAAGACAATTTGTGTTCCATCCTCTCCTCTCTCTACTGTAAATGTTTTGATTTTCAGTTCCTTTTGTTCTCCAAGAAAAAAGTTATATATTTATTTCAAGTTGAAAAGATGATATTAGATTCAACGTTCCTGAAGACTTGTGACCACTGACCAAAAGTGTGCTGTTAGCACTGCTCATAATTTCCTAATACATCAAATGCTCAGGATCAATACGTCAGATTGACGATGACAGTAAATTATGAAATTTAATTTCCATATATCTGTTCACAACAAGTCATATTCCCTGTGGAAAGTGAAAACAAAATAGTGCTCTTTGCAGACCTGAGATTAATATGCCGCGAACGCTGTCGTTTTTACACACGTGTTGACAGGAATACATATTGGAATGAGAAGGGATTGATTCATCCATAAGATGACTCAATATCTTATGACATGGTACGAAGGAGGAGAAATATTTTTCATTTGTGACCAAGAAGTTGGTAACTTGATTGGCGTCACTGCATTTCCATTCTTAGCACCACACATTTTTTGGACATCTACATTGGCATCACTACGAAGTTCTGGCTACATTTACCTTTTTCAAAGTTTTAAATATACGAAACAACTCATATTTTACTGTTACATCTCTGCGATTAACAGTTGTTATTGCCCCAATTTCAAAAATGACAATCAGACTCTCAACTATACTTTGCAAAACTTACTGTCAATCTTATCAAACCATATTTTTTTTGGTTATAAATAAAATCTTTCTAAACCAAGAAAATAAACTCTGTTCTGAATGCGAGTTCAGACCTGAGGCCAATCGAAATCGAAGTCACCATAGTTGTACCACCTTTCAGTGACAGCTATTTGTATACGTATTTGTAATTCCCCTCCCGATTGCAGATAAAGATGGCGCAATTGGTATGCCCACTCTCACTGAGACTAATATTATTCCTTAACATCTCCGCCCCCATGCCCGCTCTCATCTCTGTGCTGAATTCCTGTAATTCTATGGCGTGATCTCTGCCTGAAAATTTCAAACTGCCATTGGCAAGCGTGAAATTTCCTGAATTCTGATTGAAAAGCGTGAAATTTCCTGAATTCTGATTGAAGGCACGTGTAATTTAGATTGCGGTATATGCCGTGTTAAAAATGCGTTGGGTTTGAGAATGTCATTATGACAGTGAGGGTCTTGAGAATCTTCACTTCACACACTGTAACATTACCATATCACTGAACAGAAGAAGATTGACTAATTGGGTTCTATAGCTTGTACAAAATTCGTTGAGATTTTATTTGATTATAGCTTGTATACAATTCCTGAGTATTTTTGGTTTTGTATTTTCATGAGATTTTTTGTTAGGAGATTTTTATCATGAGAATTTATTTATTTTTCTTTTAATTTTGTTTTTCAGTTTAGGTTGAGTTTAATGTTATTTACTCATTACTGGATTCTGTCACCAATTTACAGTATTTTGTTTCCAAAATTGTTTGAACTTATTTATATGACTGTAGTTCAACAAGGATAAAGGGGAAGAAGATGAGAATATTCTGTACTTGTTTGGAACCATGTTGAGCTTGGTTAAACTTGGTCCTGTTGTTAATGGGTGTTGGTCTGTGATCTATTTAGGTGTTTTTTAAATGATTTGAAGTGTAAGATACATGTTCTTATTATTAGGATGCAGACTTGAAGGCTCAGAAAGCGCAATACCCTAAAGAATCCACAAATTTATGAGCTGCATGGGTTGTATCAATACAGGATGTAATTTTCCTGATATTCTTTTATTTTAGATTTTGGGATTTTCATATTGACATTGATTGAAGTGGGTGCTATTTATTCTTTCTTAACTGAAAAGGATTTTGATTTATTTGGATGACATTTCATTTTCGCAGATTCCCATATATCACATGAGATGATTTTCATGCTTATTTCAGATTGAAAAAAAAGAGGTTTTTATAGTATTGTTTACTTCTATTTGTGATATCATTCAATATGGTAAGTTGTAAGGCTCAGATATATATATTTATTTGAAATAAAAATTGTATTACATTTTGAATAAAAGATTATTTGAAACACTGGGTGGTTTAGATTGGCTGGTTATTGGGGAAACTTGACCATATCTAAAAATGTCTCTCAATTGGGGAGACTTGACCATATCGAAAAATGTTCCTGTTTGAGAGAGGCAGAAGACAAAAAGCTAAGTAGAGATTCAAAATACAAAATACATATATTGATATTTGGGTTTTTGAGACCGTAAATAACCATTGCGTTTTTCGAAGGTCTTTTGTTCCATTTTTCTTACGAACATCAATCCATCCCAAAAAGTTGTCAAGAGCAGATGATGTGGAGGCAATGGTTGCATTTCCTTGACGAATTTCCATTTGGAATAGTAGCTGCTTTCTCATGACTGTCGGGGTGATCTAATTCATGAAGACATTTATGCTCGTGGATGAAGCCAAGATCATGGTTGTATCTTTCTTCTCCATTTCGAGGGATTTAGATGAGTGGGTTGATGGCAGAGGAGGGATCCCAAAGTTTGTGGGATGAGAGGGTGATACACGGGGCTGAGATGAGACTGGAGGTATATATTTGGCTGCAAATGCTTTTTGTTGCTGCATGTTGTCTTGCTTGTGAGCTGAGGTATTCTTAGATCCTTTTGGGTTTTGCTATCGTCGATTATTTTTCTTGGCATCAGGGGGATGAGAATGCTCTTGAAAGGAAGGGCAAGGATTCTGGAGATGGCCTGACTGTTGGTAGGATCTATAATAGAAAGTTGTTTTTGTAATCCATTGGCTGTGAAAAAGTTATGTAGTTCCAATTGATAAGGATCTTATTAGGTAGCCCTTTCGTGAGATCTATTTCAACATAGATGCGTGCAAAGGTTACCATATCACTCCCAAGCTTTTTTGTATCTATCTTAATAAAACAACCTAGAGAGTTTCCTATAGAAGTTAAAATATTTGGAGTTGAAAAATGAATGGGCATAGTAGGAAGTCTTACCCAAACTAGAGTGGCCATAGCTGTGATGGATTAAAGGTTGAATTCAGGAAGCCATAGTTGAAAGGAGAGCCTAGAATGGCCCCAAAATCGAGGTCCTTGATCAAATTTTTTTTTTATGATCTTCGATTTTTGAAATAAACCACAAAGAAGCCTTTCAAACAGAAATATAGATTCATATTTGGCTGAAATATAGGCTCGTATTCAAGAACCATGTTTGATATACCCATTCTTGAAGTGCAGATGTTGATGGCATGTGCCCATTAAAACAACAGATTATGGCATTTCACTCATGGGCTATGCTAAAAAGATCGGATTGGGGCTCTTCCACCTCTAGATCTAGAGTATCTTTTGCTTGTTCTACAATGAAGGCTGACCTTGAGAGATCTTCGAGAGTTAGTGGTGAGAGCGCTGGCTTTAGAGAATCCTTAAAGGATAGTGGTTAAGACGAAATGGGTGCACCCTAGCCTTTGGCTCTTTTGTTCAGTCTTAAGACTAGGAGGATTAAGACGTCCTTGGCTATACCATAATCTTTGAACAAAAGCCCATCTGAAGCTGCCTACTCCCATGTAGGAGCCTCATTGAGACATAAGGGATTCCTATTCAATATTGGATTCTTGTTGTGAGTGTAGAGACAAAGTCGACAATTTTCTCCTGCAGACAGAGGGCACCCCTTGAGAGACATGTTAGAAAGACTTAAAAGCTCAAGTAATCCGAAGTGGTGTCATCACCTTGGAGGATGGAATAACTTTGCTGCAAAATAAATTTGCCACAGTTTAATAGATTTTGATAGCGAGGTCATCCATAGTCCTGGTTTGCTCAACTTTTTAACAAAGCTGTGTGTACAAATGCATTCAATTTTTCTGCATGCCCAAGCAATTCACAAATTGGGCAACTCGCACTCTCTCTAACTTCAGTTGGTAAAATTAAATAAGCAAATCTGGACTATGTTAATATCTCAATTAAGCGAATTGAGATATTAATTCGACAATTCCATTATGTATACACATGCGCCTCCATATATATATATATATCAAGATTTAAATGGACAATCGATCGCTCGCGTAAATCACAACTTCATCTTTAGACTTGAGAACAACTTGCTTACTATTCATATGTGTACAGTACTCGGGTCCACTGGTTTATTTGTTAATGATAACACAACCTACCTTTGTTAAACCCGCAAACCTTAATAACGATCAATACATACGTGTGCATGGGCCCTAGCATTAACGGTCTTCTCCATCCGACCGCTGTTATCACGTCGCGCCGCTTCGTCTGATCGGACGGATATCGCACAGCGTAGAAGCACGAACAATAACGCGCGATGGCACGCAGTGGAAGCGCTTTTCCCCGACCGCTTGAGGCCACGTGGCAGACGGCTAATGGAATCGCTCCCGATTCTTAAATACCGCTTGCCTGACTAAAGCGGTGTGATGAAAACTAGAAACCGCCTTCACTGTTCATCTGGTCATGGTTTCGCTTCTTCGACACGCCAGGTTCCGCTCTCCTGCTTGTTCACGTTATTTCGCCTTCGCCTTTTAACCGCGATTCATACAGACTTGGTCAATCACAAGATTCTTAACTGCTACAGATTCAAATATTCTCCATTGAGAACACACACATAATCACGCAGGATTATTCATATTAATAACCCAGCAATCCTCCACACAGATCACATGTAATCCAACACTTTCAAAGGAATTAAACTCTCACTCGTATGGTGAACACAGGAAGTCAACTTGCCCTAACCTCTCACACAGTTTTTCTTCTATCTCAGAATCAATCCTTACAGTGATCGATTCACCTCACTTCACAAGTCAATTTACTTGCAGTGCTTCGCGCAGAACTCCATACAATCTCAATTTGTAGAATACATATTTACACATTCTTATACAATTGGTTTCGAGATACGAAAGTTATTCACACAGGGATTTACACAACAATGCCCTTCTCACAGAATTTGGATACAATTCTTTTATACGTATCCAAAGGTAACCATTGAAATTCAAAGACATTCAAACAGGGTTTAATCCCATCCATACACACTTAATTCAAAGATAGTTCTTCCATGTAATTTGATCAAGAAGACATAAAGTCACACATGGAACTTATAAACAATTCTCCAAAATAGATATATATACATACAGGCGATAAATTTCAAAAGCAAATTCTTACAATTTCATGACAGGCCGGATATTCAGTTTAGTGGCCATTATCCTCCTACTCTGTAGCTGAAGAGGTTCTCTACCTCTCCAACTCTCTCTCTCCCTTCTCCCTATCTAAACTCTTCAGGATTATATTTATACCACAAGGATGACTTGAATCGATTCAGGTCTCCAAACAGTTCAACAACTCTTAGCATTCCCAATTCCTAAAATCAGACTCAATAACTGAACTAATCTTAAACTGGCTCTTCGTATTCCTATCTTAACCAATTTCTCATGTTCTCAAAATGGCTTTAGAACAATTACAATTTCCTACCAAATTTATTTAATATTTACAAGAAAGCTAAAGAACATGGGACCCCCTATGTCTACTTATGTACAAAGTAACTTTTGAGCCTAATGCCCCTGCATCAGATTTACAATGATGGCAACAGAGTGAGAGAGCTTTGTCCTTGAAATTGAAAATCCCTCACAGACAGGGCGACATATGAAGGTTTCATGGTTTCCATCATGATTGGCAAAAAGATTCCAATCATGTATTTCTTTGTATTATTTGAAAGAATTACTTGAAAAAATGGAGTTTAAAATAAATTTAGTATTTGGTTCTTGGAGATGTGTTTGGTAATAATCATATTGTTGTAAAAGTATCATGTGAAACAATCTTAGTTGATATTTTGGTTGATGAACAAGATCTCTGGGTCAATTGGTTTAGAGAGATTCATCACATCTGAGCATAATGACTGTGTTTGTTTTGTTCTTCTTCAATTTTAAGTGAATGGCCACTAAAATCTTCATTGTAATGATGAGTTACTACTAACACAAACAAAATAGATTGTTAAAATTTTCTTTTACTTTTTTTCAAAATCGTTTATGTTGGTACAAATCAAATTAAAATAACTAATTGAATTTACATTTTGTATTCATGAATAATTGTAATATATAGTAATTTTTTTTGATTTAAACTTTAATCATTTATCATTAAAACAATTTGGTAAATTACTCTATTACAAAATTTAAATCTTTAATCATAATTAAATTTGGACTAAATTAATCATGACATGATTTTTCATTTTTCCAGTTTCATGAATTTTACAAGTACTTTATGTTTTCCAAGGAAATAAATCAACGTCTCTCTCAGCTTGAGGGCTAGAGTGAGATGAGATTGTTTGTACCAGGGCAACCAACATGTATACTCACAAGGCTTGAAGTCATTACAACACTTTACTCTTAATTTAAATAAAAAATAATACATTATAATATGGAGTTTATATTGTTTTTCATTAAATGGTAATGTGTTGCGGAACTCAAACATGTTTATATTTTTTTCCTTTTCAAATACTAAAGGAACTAACAACTGGGTTGGCCCCATACTTGCATGACACGGGGTAGATTTTGACCGCTATCACTATAACTCTAAGTGAACCACATTGCCCCTAGAACAAAACCCATAGGTAAATTGGGGGCATTTGAACCTCGAATCTCATGGTACATAACACTTCATTATCACGACAATCACCAATTGAGCCATTTCCTAAGGGCTATAAACATGTTTATCCTTTCCCAAAAAAGAAATATTTATATTTCTGAAAACAAATATACATGTTCCACCTAAATACTTTTAAGCCATCTTCCTTAAGGTTTTTGGACTTTGATTTGCAAGGCTATCATTTTTCTTGACTATCGATGTTCATCCTTTTTTTTTTCCAAGGAAAAAAAACAAACTTTTTATTAAGGATATAAAAAGTTACATAGCAAATGCACAAGGCATTCAAAAATATGTAGTAAGAGCACCCATCATGGCATACGGTCCAGGAGAAACCTGTGCTGGAGAAAGCCACAGACAAAGTCTCAAAAACAACATAAACTAGAAACAGGGCTCTCCACATTTGGAGAAAACGACTTGCATATAGCACTACAACGTCGAAACATAACCGACACATGAAGAGTATGTAATAGAACCAAAAACTATAATGTCTACCGTAAATGGTAACATATGACAATATGGAAGGTAATATATGATGGATACAAAATCACCCAGAGGGAAAAAAATATACAGTGATAACATCATAATAACATCATGAAAAAAATACGAGTCCTTGCAGAGTTTATAAGTTATATGGCTTGGTGTCCAACACACAGACGCTCCCATCTACCGCCTCTGAAATGAGCCATGAGTCCAAATCCCGTTGAATGCCCTCCTTAGAGAGGAGGTTGGCATCAGAGGAGGTTGGCATCAATGTTTCGTTCCTTGTAAATATGACACACAATAATAATATCAAATGACATCTTTAATAGGAGTACTTCTTCAATGATAGGAATCAAAACATGATTTTGACATCTCTGTGATTTTTTGAACCAGTGTATGACATTCATGGAATCACCAAAAATTTGAACCTTTTGAATTCCCATATGTATGAGCCAACAGAGAAGAACTTTTATAGAGAGCAACTCAACAAAATTATTTGTGCCAGCACCAATACCCATTGAAGCTTTTAGAAATCTGTTGTCATTTATGTCAATCACTAGCCTTGAACCACATCTATTCATACCATCCGAAGCCTCGTCAAAGTATGCCCAAGGTATATCATGATCTATCTATTTTGAGCTTATCTTTCTAATTGTCCGTAGAGTATCGTTTGAAGGGAGCATGGAGAGGATTGACACATATCAAAGTTGGGGAAGAGGTTGTATCTCGGAAAATACCTTTATTTCTTGCAAGCCACAAACCCCATGAGATGATTAGGGGTATATTTTTATATGTTCATCTGATGAATCATTCCACCAGTTTTGCCAGGCACTCTCACAGTTCTCCCCATGCCATTGAGTTTTGATGCCTAACATGGACAATGTGTTTTCCCACAATTTGGAAGAGAAGCAACAACTAAGAAATACATGCTTGATTGACTCTTCAGAATCCTTACACAAGATACACTAGCTCAGACCATGCTTTTTTGGTTTTTGTAAATTGTCCCAAGTAGGTACTTTGTTTTTGAGAATGCACCAGAAGAAAAGTATAGCTTTGGAGGGACATTTTAGCGTCCACAGAGATTTGTGCCACCAGACCTGTACTCCCTGCACTCTACGGTTCATCAGTAGACCATAGCTAGACTTCGGGGCATAGTACCCATTCTGAGCATGTACCCACTGGAGAGAGTTCGAACTATTTTTAATCCTAACCCTTGTACGTCTTAGTTCCTGAATGAAATTTGCCCATTCCAGTCCCCATTAAGGCTCCAGTTGTATATCCTCCATTGATTTCCATCCCTATTGCCAAATTGTGGTTTGTTCTTCCTTTTCTATTTGGCTCAAGATAATGATCCTTTTTGAGTCTTTCCCCGGTCTGTGAATCCACTCTTCCAAAGGAACCAGATCAATATATTTTTGATTCACCACCACATTCAAAGGTTATCCTCAGTTAAAAGCCTCCATCCTGATTTTGCTACAAGTGAGGTAGCAAAGGAATGGAGCTCCTTTATCCCCCATCCTTCCCACTCTTTTGGACGAGCGATGCTATCCAAAGCAACCTAGGGAAGAACACTCTCCTCCTTCGACCCAACCGAGAGAGAACGACTACATAGTTTCCTGATCTTGGAAAGAATGCCCTTTGGGACCCAAGTGAGCACTATCCAATTTACTAGAATGGCTATAAGAATTGATTTGATAAGCACCGATCTTTTAGCCCTAGACAACCATTTGTAGCTCCATAGATTTATACGTTTCTCTATCTTTTACAAGAGCCTATGCCAATCCTGTTTTTTATAAGAGTCAGGTTTTAAATGGAAGCCCAAATATTCAAGGCTATCCCCCATAGGAAGTACTTCATAGGGTAGCAAATTTTTGATTATTTCAAGACTCACAACCTGTTGGAAATGTTGTCATTGATGGCAAAGGAGGAAGCAGAAGCAAATGAGAAGACAACAGAGAAGAACAGAGGGAGAGTATATTTACAGAGACAGGGCAGCAAAAAGAGAAGCAAGCAGCGCAAAGGAGGCAGCAGAGGCAGAGACAGGCAAATGACAACAACAGAGGAGATGGAGAAGACAACAGGTAACATTTATAGGGAGCACAAGAAGAACAGAGACATGGCAGTAAAAAGAGAGGCGGAGACAGAAAATACAGAGGAAGAGACGAAACAGTCGAGCAACAGAGCGGAAGCAGAGGCAGAGACAGAGAAAGGAGACAGAGCATCAGAAGAGGCAGAGCAGCAGAGGCAGAGCTGTTATCAAAATAGTGAAATGTGTGTAGAGGATTGGGAATAAACCTGTGTGTTAGTGGAAATGTGCGTTATAATAAGCGGAAGTGCCGTGTTGAGATATATAAAGAAAACAAGATGGGTTTATATATAATATAGTTTGAACCGAGATTATATGCAACGAAAACGTGACAAGCTTTATGAAACGAAACCATGAGCATGAACCAGAATAGTGAGAGA
Organism: Pinus albicaulis; assembly: GCA_034641835.2. Taxonomy (NCBI): domain Eukaryota; kingdom Viridiplantae; phylum Streptophyta; class Pinopsida; order Pinales; family Pinaceae; genus Pinus; species Pinus albicaulis. The sequence continues at coordinate 1,147,815,725 of CM076574.1, read as the reverse complement.
TAAACAGTAAAACCGAAAGGCGAGGACCAGCAGTTTTTGCGCAAGTTAAAAGGTGGTAAGTGGAATTGAGGAATTTAATGCGATATATGCCATTGAAGGACACGTGTCCTCAGGCGGTTTTGTAAAACAACATTTTTTGCGTGATTTTGGAGGATTATGCAGCGAGCGTTTAAGTTGCGCGATATTGCGCGTCGTCCGTTGGATCATCGGAGTCGATGCGATACACTGTCAGCCATTGGATGCAAGAGGTGTGTTTAATGGAGGTGGGCCCCTAGATTGTGTATATGTTAAAATATGTATCGGGTTTGATATTCATTGCAATGTTGGATATATATTAAAAGTTGAGTGATGATTCGAATGAAATGATTCAAAGGGTGCGGACCAATGTATACAATGTGGATATACGTTATATAATGCTCATATAATGTATATAATGTTTAACTGATGAAATGTTATATATATATATATATATATATATATATATATGCGCGGTGGAACCCTGAACTTTGGTGGAACCGTGAAGGAACATTAATGACGGTTTGGAATAACCGACGGTTTTCATCGCACCGCTTTTGTGTGGTAAGTGGTTTTCGTGAAATTAGCGCGATCACATTCATTGGAGGACGCGTGGCATGAGGCGGGTTCCCAAAACCAGTTACATCGCATGCTAACGTCCGGTCTTTAACCCCTCGCGATATTATATGACCACCGCTGGATTGCCAGCAGGAGCGCGATAGTTTATTAACCGTCGGATGAGATGGGTAGGTTAATACTGGGACCCAGTTTTATCGCGTGGATTTAAGAACTACATCTCGTGCAAGTGTGTAGCGCGATTACCGTAAGATTGGTTGTATGGAGCGCGAGGGCAGGTGAATCCTTGGATCCAAGCGTAGTTGGGTGCACGTTAAGCAAGGTCCTTCATAAGCTTCGGGGTTGATATAAACTATATTATGAATGCAAAGGGATACTGTGGGCCCGAGAGCTTTAAATATGAAGTTTGGTAGTCAAATTAATATATGTTGCGGAATAATATTATAACTTGGGCGTTTGATCCAAAGTTTCAAAAACACTCAGACTTCTACAAGTAAAGACCGAAGATTTCTATATAATGAGATATTTCAATGGTTTTATAACTATTGTTTCATTCATCGCATCAGCGGAGAACCTTTGGGTTATTGAACTATTAGAAGTTACGATTGCGAGGAAAGTCTGGACCCGATGGGTTTATAAACCAGGACTGATATATGTTTGAGTTCCGTCATAACAGTGAATCATCTGAATCGGAGCATCGGAGCATTGGAACTTCGGAACATCGAAGAATCGTAAATCAGTAAACAGTGTTTCATCGCATTAGCATTTGATCGCAATCGGAAGTAGTCAAGGAGCGATACATCGCATCGGGAAATTCATCGAGTGGGCCCATAAGGGTATTTTATGTACTAAATGATTCACTATTGTTATATTGCCAAGAGGCATTGGAACTAACTAACGCAACAGTTTATACGATTAAAAACAACTCTTATCATGCTGAGAGTTAAATTGTGATATATGAAAATCACAGTTACATATGTATGGCAGTTACACTGCGATAGTAAGCAGGAAATCAATCAGAGCCGAAAGGGACAAACACAATCACAGAAAAGACAAGTGCAGTGAACCAAGAGGCTGAATGAGTGAGCTGGAGTTTTAATTGTAATTGAATGTAAATGTTTTAATTGATTTATATTGTTGTGATGCATTGACAAGTATCCGGAGGAAAATAAAACTCCCACTGTAATATTGAAATTAATGCATGTTGTTATATTTTTCTGAATGAGCAAGTGAAAGAAATGAGAAGGCAGAAAGCAAAGAGGCATGGCTGTCCATTCCAAATTCCTTGAGGAATGCTAGTAGTCACAAGAAAATATTTATAAATAATATCATCTTGATATGAAAAGAGAGGTTTTAGAGAGAGTAAGGATAGAGAATGCAAAGTATAGAAGATTGAGGCATAGAAGATAAGGAAGAGAGGAGCAGAAAAAGATGCTACAGAACAGAGCTAATATCTGAGGAAAATCAACAAACATTTATTTTAATAAATTGAGGAAGTTGGAGCTTCCCTATCAAGTTGAAGCTTGATAGCTGTCAGTCGTAGCTGACTGAGGTTTGAGCCTCCTGTAGGTTGGTGCCTGCAGAAAAACAGTGGTGAGAGGGAGTTGGAGCTTGCCTTTGCATCACAACAATAATAAGATGTGGTTTTCTCCCCTTATGGGTTTCCACTTAAATCTGCTGTCTCTATCTGTGTTTCCTGTGCGCTGAGATGATTTATCAAATCTGCTTAATGTTTGCTGCTCTCATAATAAGTTTGATGTCACATTAATTTAATACTTGCTGCAACATATTAAGACTGTTCATATACTAAGGTTGATTATAAAAGTAAGCTGTAAATTCGCTGATGAAAAATTTAAAAAGCTCATGTATGTGTTAAACTGATTCACCCCCCCCCCTCCCCACCCCCCGTCTCAGTTTAACTAAGAATTCAACAATTGGTATCAAACCAGGTTCCTTTTATACCAATTTAACCACTGAAAGAAGATCCTAAGCCTCCAAGATGGTTAGTCAAGAAGGAAGCTCAACCAATAAAGCCCCTTTCTTCACTGGTACTAATTATGCCTTCTGGAAAATCAGAATGAGAGCATACATAATGTCTCTAGGAATAGAGGTATGGGCTGCTGTAGAATTTGGATATGCCCCAAAGACAACTGACCCAGAAAGAGAAGCTAAATAAGAATTTGTAGCAAATGCAAAGGCCATGAATGCAATCTTAAGTGGACTTTGTGAGGCTGAATTTATCAAAATAATGCACAGTAAGACTGCTAAAGATATGTGGGACACTCTAGAGAATATCCATGAGGGAAATAAAAAGGTAAACACTGCCAAACTTCAAGTATATAGAGCCCAGTTTGAAAATTTAAAAAATGAATAATGATGAAGATGTTGGCAGCTTCTTCCTAAAAGTTGTAGAAATTGTTAACAATATGAAAGCTCTTGGAGAAACCATACCAGAAAGTATAATTGTGCAAAATATTCTAAGATCTCTTCCATCCAGGTTTAATCCCAAGGTGTCTGCAATAGAAGAAACAGGTGATTGGGAGACCTTGACCATGAACCAACTACTTGGAAATCGAATAGCATATGAGATGAGGCTCCCACAGAAGAAGCCAAGTACGAGGGAGACAGCCTTTAAAACAGAAAAGAAGAAAGAAGAAGAGGAAGACATGCTCTTGGATGAAGAAGAGGCAAAATTTGTCAAGAAACTGGATAGAGGCTCAGGTAAATACAAAGGTAAACTTCCTTTGAAATGCTTTAACTATGGAAGAGTTGGACACTATGCTGCTAAGTGTCCTCACAAGAAAGTAAAGAATCAGGCTCAAGAATCAGAGAAAAATACATCAAAGAACTGGTAGAAAGGGAAGAAGTTCAGCAGAAAATCCTTCTATGCTCAACAAGACAATGGTACATCTGAAGACTCGGATGAACCCTCAAGTGAAGAAGGAACCTCTGAATTTTTATTGATGGCCATAGAAGAACTTGAAGGACTCCTGCTAGAAGATGAAGAAGAAGAAGGTGAAGTCGACCTTGAGGGGGAGCTAAGAAGTGCTCTGGAGGAGATTGACAGACTCAAATTGAAGTGTAGAAAACAAAAGGACATTCTCCTCAAGTATGTAAGAGAAGAGAAAAATTCAGAAGTCCTCATGCAGCTGAAGGTAGAGCTTGAAGAAGCCAAGAAGATAGAAGACATGTTACTTCAGAAAATCAAGGATAAAACTCGAGAACAAGAGAAGCTGGAAGAAGAAGTTGTATGTCTGAGGAAGAAATTAGAAAATGCTCAGAGGAAAGTGTCTACAAATTCCTTTCAAACAACAAGCTCTAGTAAGTTAAACGAAATTCTAGATGCTCAAAGATCTCCTATGATAAAAACTGGAATAGGCATTAGGGGAATTTTGAGGTCTAAAATGGGCCTCTTAAAGAAATTGTACAATCAAAATTCACTTTATGAGAACCAATCACATTTTAGGGGATGACATCATCCCTAATGGTTGAGGTGGCATTGCTTGAGTTAAAGGTACTTACTTGTCACATTCTCAATGGTGGATAAAAACTCATGGTTAGCCATGGTAGTGCTCTAAGTACTTTTAAAGTCATAAAGTAAAGTACTTATAATAAATGTCATTTTATATTTTTTGAATAAAATATTATTATTTTCATTTCATATTTTTTGAAAGAAACAATGTATATCCATGGTAGTGATCTAAGTACTTTTAAAGTCATAAAGTAAAGTACTCATAATAAATGTCATTTCATATTTTTTGAATAAAATATTATTATTGTCATTTCATATTTTTTGAAAGAAACAAGACATATCCCTACATGTTACATGTTATATATAGTATATTAATTACATGTTATTATATACTTTAAACAATATAAATTTTAATTAATAATATATTATATAATTAAGAATTTATGAAGTTAAATTTATATTTTAATTTAAGTTATTTAAGTACAAAGGACAAATTCATTAGTTGTTCAATGATAATGACTTTTTCTTGAAAAACTTATTCTTATTTATAGTCACATCAATACAATTTTTTTATTATTTTTATTTTAGTACAACTTTTGAATTGAATTTAACCATGGTTACATGGATTTTGATGCAAAAAGTGAATTGAAAATTCATAAATATTATTTTATTGGTTTAACTATTATTTTATTATTTCCTTAGGAGGCCCATTTTAGACCTCAAAATTTCCCTAATGCTATGAAGGAGAATCAAGTAAAAGAAAAGAAAAGGAAAACAGAGAGATTATTTTTGTGAAAGCAAAGAAGAATGATGAAGCAGCTCAAACAATTCCTACAAAAGAAGAAACATGTAATGAGGAAGAAAGAGATCAGAAGAAACCTCTAGTAACAAAGAATGTAATAAATACTAAGACAACAGAAAAATGATCATATACCCCTAAGTATGTCAAATTTGGAAGCCATCAAAGGAGATTCTTCCCTCCTATGAAGAATGCCACCTGTTATGTCTGCCACAAGCTGGGACACATTGCTGCATACTGTCATGCAAGGAGGAGTAATTCAAACCAGCAAAAGATGCAAACAGTGAAGAGACTATCTCAAGCAAACAAATGGAGAAGACAACCTTACATCAGGTATGCAAATAGTTTCTATGGTTACCGTTTTTATTGTAAGGAATTTGGCCATAAAATCATTGAGTGTAGAAAGTACGGACAAAGATTGATATTCAACACCTCAAGGAGGTTTATGAATCAAATAAATTTTGTTCATACTCACAATTCTGCAAAAATTATGATCAAATGCTGTGTATGCAATCAAGTTGGACATATGCCTTCCATATGTCCTCTCAGAAGATGTAGTTCATCATCTCACAAAAGATACCAAACAAAAGGATGCTTCCAGTGGATAAAGAAGGTGAATAAATGCGACTTGGCTCTAATTGCTCAAGACCTGAAAAGCCAGTGGTATTTGGACAGTGGCTGCTCAAAACACATGACTGGAGACAAAAACAAGTTTATAACTCTTGATGAAAAGAAATATGGCAATGTTACTTTTGGCAATGATAAATCAGGAAAAATAAAAGAAAAAGGCTCAGTCAGCCTAGACAATGGCAGAGGAAAGGCCCAAGATGTACCATTTGTAGATGGGCTGAAAGCAAATTTGCTGAATGTCAGTCAAATGTGTGATAAAGGTTGTGAAGTTCTTTTTAGAGTACAAGATTGTGAAGTCAGATCAAGCACCACAAGTAAGACTCTGCTCAAAGGAGTTCGAACAAAGAGTAATGTTTACATTGTGAAAGAGGAAGATGAAGCATGTCATCTTAGCAAACTTGAGGAGTCATGGTTATGGCATAAAAGGTTGGGACATCTAAGCTTCGATCACTTCATCAGACTAAGCAAGAAGAAAGCTGTCAGAGACATGCCAGAAATAAAAAGACCTTCTAATACCATATGAAAATCATGTCAACTAGGCAAACAGACCCGCACATCCTTTAAGGCCAAAGATGAGTTATCAACAAGAAGACCACTATAGCTTGTGCACATGGACCTGTGTGGACCTGCAAGAACTAAAACACCAAGTGGAGAATCCTACTTCATGCTGATAATAGATGATTTCTCCAGAATGACATGGGTTGCATTTCTTAAGAATAAATTGGAAGCTCTGGAAAAATTCAAAATATTCAAAGCTTTAGCAGAAAATCAGACAGGATGCAAGCTAAAATGCATCAGATCAGACAGAGGAGGTGAATTCACTGATTATGAATTTGCAGACCTATGCAATGAACATGGCATAAAGCAACAATTTACTATTGCAGGGACACTTCAGCAGAATGGAGTAGCAGAGAGACAAAACAGATCTGTACAACAAATTGCCAAAGCCATGATGCAAGAGAGTAATATTCCCCAAACCTTTTGGGCAGAAGCAGTACACACAGTGGTGCATATCCTTAATAAATCTCACTTAAGGTTAAGCAGTGACAAGACTCCCTATGAACTATGGCATGGGAAACCAACTTCAATCAAACATTTCAGAATCTTTGGAAGCAAGTGTTACATAAAGAATAATGATGAAAATCTTGGGAAATTTGATGCAAGCGCAGATGAAGGGATATTTCTAGGATATGCTTCCAAAAGTAAAGGGTACAGGTGCTACAACAAGACTCTTCGAAAAATAGTAGAAAGCATTGACATGAGATTTGATGAAGAACTTCCAAACAATACAAGAGATACAGACTGCAGCAGTCCATCAGACAACCATGAAGAAGAAAACCAAGATGATGATGAAACAAGCAAGACAACAGAAGATGTTGAACTAAGATCGAAAGCCCCATCAAGATACACTCAGAAGAACCATCCAGAAGATCAGATCATTGGAGACAAGAGAGTAGGGGTCCAGACAAGAAGGCAGCTAACTGAACAGACAGAAGAGGTATACATAGCCATGTTATCACAAATAGAGCCAAAGGAATTTGAAGAAGCCAGTAAGGACAAGTCTTGGGTGAATCCTATGAATGAAGATTTGGAACAAATTGAGAAGAACAATACCTGGGAACTAGTTCCTAGACCCACTGAGAAAAATGTCATAGGATCAAAATGGGTATTCAAAAATAAAATGAATGAGGAAGGACAGGTGGTCAGGAATAAAGCCAGACTTGTCTGCAAGGGATATTCACAAATCGAAGGTCTGGATTACGATGAAACATTTGCCCCTGTAGCCAGAATAGAAGCTATCAGAATGTTTCTGGCCTTTGCAGGCTACCATGACTTCAAGGTATATCAAATGGATGTGAAATCTACCTTTCTGAATGGAGATCTAGAAGAAGAAGTCTACATGGAACAACCAGAAGGATTCTCATTAACATATAAGGAAGACTATGGTAATACTTAGAGGCTTGAAGAAGGCTCTATATGGGTAAAAACGAGGCTCCTGGAATTGCTTGGTACTCAAGGCTTGGATAAGTATTTGCAAAAACAAGGATTTAAGAGAGGAGGAGTATACAAAAATCTATACATAAAAGCCCATGAAAATGAACTCCTGATTGTTGTAGTATATGTTGATGACATTATGTTTAGAAGCAACAGAGATGAACCATCAAAAGGATTTGCTGAGGAGATGAAATCAGAGTTTGAGATCTCCATGATTGGAGAACTTAGTTTCTACTTAGGACTTCAAATTCAGCAAAAGAACACAGGGACATTCATCTCATAGGAAAAATACTTGAAAGAAATGTTGAAAATTTTCAAAATGGAGGATTGCAAACCTGTGTCAACTCCCATGATCATGGGATGCAAGCTGTGTGTTGATGATGGGTATGATGATATAGATAAAAAACTCTACAGATCCATGATAGGAAGTCTGTTGTATCTGACTGCATCAATACCATACATCATGTTAGCAGTAGGACTAGTGGCTAGATATCAAGCAGCTCCTAAACAAAACCATCTTCTGGCATTAAAAATAATATTCAGATATATACAAGGAACAACACAATATGGACTTTGGTATCCCAAAGGAAAAAGCTTCACTTTGACAGCATACACAGATGCAGATTGGGCCAGCTGTGTGGACGACAGGAAAAGCACAAGTGGAGGTGCATTCTATTTAGGAGAAAGTCTGGTGGCATGGTTAAGCAAGAAACAAACATCTATCTCTCTATCTACAACGAAACGAGAATATATAGAGTGACAACATGTTGTACACAAGTCATGTGGATGAAGCAAACCCTCCAAGACATGAAGGTAAGCATTGATGAACCGATCTCAATCAAATGTGATAATACAAGTGCTATAAGTATATCAAAAAATCCTGTGCTCCATTCAAAAACTAAACATATCCCAATCAAGTATCACTTTCTCCGAGAAAAAGTGGCTCAGAAGGTAGTAAAGTTGGAATATGTGCCAAAAAAAGAATAGACAGTAGATATATTTACAAAACCGCTTGCTAGAGAACCATTTGAATATTTCAGAAACAACTAAGGGTAGTATCTGTAAATGCTACTCTCTGATATGAAGAGAGAGAAAAGTTTCAGGGGGAGAACAGAAACAAAAATATCATTCCAGGGGGAGATCAGTTAGTAAGAAAATCATGAAACAGGTCCTCAAGATCAGTGCTACATGGGAGAGAGTTGAAAGCACACTAAAAAATGAGCAACCCCTTGCCATTGATGTCAAAGGGGGAGGAAGAGCAAGCAACAGGGTCCTCAAAGGCAAACAGAGGAAGTGTATTGCCATCAATGCCAAAGGGGGAGACTGTTGGAAATGTTGTCATTGATGGCAAAGGAGGAAGCAGAAGCAAAGGAGAAGACAACAGAGAAGAACAAAGGGAGAGTATATTTACAGTGACAGGGCAGCAAAAAGAGAAGCAAGCAGTGCAAAGGAGGCAGCAGAGGTAGAGACAGGAAAATGATAGCAGTAGAGGCAATGGAGAAGACAACAAGTAACATTTACAGGGAGCACAAGAAGAACAGAGACAGGGCAGTAAAAAGAGAGGCGGAGACATAAAATACAGAGGAAGAGACGAAACAGTCGAACAACAGAGCGGAAGCAGAGGCAGAGACAGAGAAAGGAGACAGAGCATCATAAGAGGCAAAGCAGCAGAGGTAGAGCCGTTATCAAAACAGTGAAATGTGTGTAGAGGATTGGGAATAAACCTGTGTGTTAGTGGAAATGTGCGTTATAATAAGCGGAAGTGCCGTGTTGAGATATATAACGAAAACAAGATGGGTTTATATATAATATAGTTTGAACCGAGATTATATGCAACGAAAATGTGACAAGCTTTATGAAACGGAACCAGGAGCATGAATCGGAACAGTGAGAGATAAACAGTAAAATCGGAAGGCGAGGACCAGCAGTTTTCGCACAAGTTAAAAGGTGGTAAGTGAAATTGAAGAATTTAACGCGATATATTCCATTGAAGGACACGTGTCCTTAGGCGGTTTTGTAAAATAAAATTTTTCGCGTGATTTTGGAGGATTATGCAGCGAGCGTTTAAGTTGCGCGATATTGCGCATCGTCCATTGGATCATCGGAGTTGATACGATACACTGTCAGCCGTTGGATGCAAGAGGTGTGTTTAATGGAGGTGGGTCCCTGGATTGTGTATATGTTAAAATATGTATCGGGTTTGATATTCATTGCAATGTTGGATATATATTAAAAGTTGAGTGATGATTCGAATGAAATGATTCAAAGGGTGCGGACCAATGTATATAATGTGGATATACGTTATATAATGCTCATATGATGTATATAATTTTTAACTGACGAAAGGTTATATAAATATATATATATATATATATATGCGCGACGGAACCCTGAACTTTGGTGGAACCGAGAAGGAACGGTAATGACGGTTTGGAATACCCGACGATTTTCATCGCACTGCTTTTGTGCGGTAAGTGGTTTTCGTGAAATCAACGCGATCACATTCATTGGAGGACACGTGGCATGAGGCGGGTTCCCAAAACCAGTTACATCGCGCGCTAACGTCCGGTCCTTAACCCCTCGCGATATTATATGACCACCGTTGGATTGCCAGTAGGAGCGCGATAGTTTATTAACCATCGAATGAGATGGGTAGGTTAATACTGGGACTCAGTTTCATCGCGTGGGTTTAAGAACTACATCTCGTGCAAGTGTGTAACGCGATTACCGTAAGATTGGTTGTATGGAGCGCGAGAGCAGGTGAATCCTTGGATCCAAGCGGAGTTGGGTGCACGTTAAGCAAGGTCCTTCATAAGCTTCGGGGTTGATATAAACTATATTATGAATGCAAAGGGATACTGTGGGCCCGATAGCTTTAAATATGAAGTTTGGTAGTCAAATTAATATATGTTGCGGAATAATATTATTACTTGGGCGTTTAATCCAAAGTTTCAAAAACACTCAGACTTCTATAAGTAAAGACCGAAGATTTCTATATAATGAGATATTTCAATGGTTTTATAACTATTGTTTCATTCATCGCATCGGCGGAGAACCTTTGGGTTATTGAACTATTAAATGTTGACAATAGAAGTTGCGACTGCGAGGAAAGTCCAGACCCGATGGGTTTATAAACCAAGACTGATATATGTTTGAGTTCCGTCATAACAGTGAATCATCAGAATCGGAGCATCGAAGCATCAGAACTTTGGAACATCGGAGAATCCTAAATCAGTAAACAGTGTTTCATCGCATCAGCATTTGATCGCAATCGGAAGTAGTCAAGGAGCGATACATCGCATTGGGAAATTCGACGAGTGGGCCCGTAAGGGCATTTTATGTACTAAATGATTCACTATTGTTATATTGCCAAGAGGCATCAGAACTAAATAACACAACAGTTTATATGATTAAAAACAACTCTTATCATGCTGAGAGTTAAATTGTGATATATGAAAAGCGCAGTTACATATGTATGGCAGTTACACCGCGATAGTAAGCAGGAAAGCAATCAGAGCCGAAAGGGACAAACACAGTCACAGAAAAGACAAGTGCAATGAACCAAGAGGCTGAATGAGTGAGCTAGAGTTTTAATTGTAATTGAATGTAAATGTTTTAATTGATTTATATTGTTGTGATGCATTGGCAAGTATCCAGAGGAAAATAAAACTCCCACTATAATATTGAAATTAATGCATGCTGTTATATTTTTCTGAATGAACGAGTGAAAGAAATGAGAAGGCAGAAAGCAAAGAGGCATGGCTATCCATTCCAAATTCCTTGAGGAATGCTAACAGTCACAAGAAAATATTTATAAATAATATCATCTTGATATGAAAAGAGAGGTTTTAGAGAGAGTAAGGATAGAGAATGTAAAGTATAGAAGATTGAGGCAGAGAAGATAAGGAAGAGAGGAGCATAAAGAGATGCTACAGAACAGAGCTGATATCTGAGGAAAATCAGCAAACATTTATTTTAATAAATTGAGGAAGTTGGAGCTTCCCTATCAAGTTGAAGCTTGATAGCTGTCAGTCGTAGCTGACTGAGGTTGGAGCCTCCTGTAGGTTGGTGCCTGCAGAAAATTGAAGGGAGTTGGAGCTTCCTTGCAAGTTGTAGCTTGCAGAATTGAGGTTGGAGCCTCTTGTAGGTTGGTGCCTGCAGAAAAACAGTGGTGAGAGGGAGTTGGAGCTTGCCTTTGCATCACAACAATAATAAGATGTGGTTTTCTCCCTTTATGGGTTTCCACTTATATCTGTTGTCTTTATCTGTGTTGCATGTGTGCTGAGATGATTTATCAAATATGCTTAATGTTTGTTGCTCTCATAATAAGTTTAATGTCACATTAATTTAATATTTTCTGCAACATATTAAGACTGTTCATATACTAAGGTTGATCATAAAAGTAAGCTATAGATTGTGATAAAGATTAGAAAGCTCAAATATGTGTTAAGGCAGTTCACCCCCTCGGTTTGTAAGAGAATTCAACACAACTAACAAACCTTCCTCAGAAATTGAAGATTTTTTAGCATTAATACTCATGCCTATAGCCTTAAGAAATAAGTCCAAGGAGGATTTCAATTGGTTGACATCATCCCTGCTCCCATTACTGAAAAGAAGGATGCCATCCACAAGGAGCAGGTGGGATATGAAAATATTTGTTGCTACTTTGACACCTTTAAGGTCACCATTCCTTTTAGCTGATAAGAGCAGGTGGCTAAGTCCCTTAGCAATGAATAAGAACAAAAGGGGGGGATGAAGAACAACCTTGTCTGAGGCCTCTCTAGCTATGGAAGAAAGGGTAGGCTTCCACATTGATGAGGACATCAAAGGACACATTTGAAATACATTCAATTATCCAATTAGTAGAACCAATACTGAAGCCCAAATGAGTTAACATAAGTCTAAGGTATAACTAACTAATAATGTCATAAGCTTTTGAGAGGTCAATCTTGACAATCAGACCCTTTTTCTTCGACTTCTTTAAGATGTGCAAAGTTTCTTGAGCAAACCCTATAGCTTCATGGATTTGTCTGCCATCCAAAAAACCAAACTGTTCTTTAGAGATGTTGCATGATAGAATAGGTTTTAATCGTATAACAATAATTTTTGAATTGATTTTGTAGATGCAATTGTAGAGAGAGATCAACTTGAATTCTTTGAAGGAGTCAGGGGCATTAGATTTAGGAAACAAAGCCAAAAACTCCGTGTTGAAGGGTTCATCGATGATACCCCTACTCCTAGATTCTTCCACCACTCGAACCAATTCTTCCCCAATTAACTCAAAAAAGCGTTGGAAGAACTCCACTGTCCATCTGTCAGGACCTAGGCTCTTATCTTTTTGCATGGACTTTAAGACATATTCCACCTCAACTTTCGTTACAGGAGCCATAATTCTCTCATTGTCCTCCTATGCATATCCAGGAAAATGTTGAGCAACCTGGATAACCTAGGCAATTGTGGCTCCCACTAGAGCCTGAATAGGTTTTTGAATTGATCTCTTCCCAAGGAAGGCTAGTTCATTGAAGGATTTGGCCTTTCCTCCACTCGGTGTACTCATTTCTCAAATAGTATTTATGATTTTTCTCCCCTTTGCATAATTCTGAAAGAATTTTGTGTTTTCATCCCCTGCCGATATCCAGATGGATCGACTCTTTATTCTCCATGCTTCTTCAATGTCATTTTTTTCCCTCCTTATCTCCAGGGATTTTATCCTCTCCCTCTTCTCCTATGCCTCATAGCTATATTCTTTTGGTCTCTCCAACCTTTCCAATTCCTCCCCTATATTTTTGAGGTCTTCTTCTTACCTCATATTTTTCTCTTTTTCCCAGAGAATAGCCACTGATTTTAGACTTTTTAAGGTTGGCCATGAAAAACTAGGCATGTGAGACAAAAGTAGACGTATCCAACGGTCTCTAGGAGTCATTTACAAGTATGATTAAGTTGGGGTCTTTAATCCAACCCAGATTAAATTTTAAGGGGGATCCAAGTTTTTTATTAGTCCCATACAACTCCAACAAGATTGGTGAGTGGTCTCAATCCCCTCCAAAACCAACCCACTATCTGAAGCCCATATTCATTTTAACAAAATCCTCATTTATAAGAAAGAGATCCAGCCTCTTGGCCACCCCAGCTTGCCCCACTCTCCTATTGTCAATGAGGTGATCATCTATGATCTTGTTCAAGAAGTAATCTGCTAAAGGATCATCTAGTGCCTGGGATCCCCAAGTTTCTGACAAACCTAAAGAAAAGTTGTGATCTCCCCCAACCAATAGATTGTGACCATTCATATATGATTTGAGAAGAAGTTGTTCTATAATAGGACCCTCTCTTGACACAAACCATATATTTTGATACAATAGCATCAGAACCAATCTCAGATGAGTAAGCCTCCACTCCTAGGACTGACTCTGACCCCCAGGATTTTTTCAATATTAAGGCATTGTTTCTTATCGCCAAAGAAAGGCCCCCCGAATGACCTTTTACATGTGTTGTCACAAAGCTCCATCTAGGCATCATCTTGCCTAGAGAGAGTTGAACAAATTCCCCCATACACATAGTTTCTTGTAGCATGATTATATCAGGGTTATAATTTTTGAAAAGATATTTTAGAGCTAGTTTTTCTAGTTACTGTCAAACCCTCGAAAATTGAAGGACAATAAAATCATTTGGGAACAATGATAGGGGACTGCATTGCTCTAAGCGCCCCTTTTAGGGATAGTTGTTTACCATCAGCTATGTTAAGATTTTCTTTTAATTGTACCTTAGACAGGTCAATTTTCCTACCCCTGATTTTCTGGGGCTTTTCCAAATTTGGATTACTCCCCAAACCCCCAATAGGTTTAGCAGACCAGGTTCTCTTTTCCCTTGGGCGGAGGTTTTAAGGAAGCTTTTCAAGTGAGAGGGTAGGTATAGTGGTTATTATACTTTCCAGAGCTTGTGAGATATTTTATAAACATGATGTATCATTCATAGGAGGTCTGGAAGGACCAGGCTTATGACCATAATTTAATAAGGAATCAAGAGGAGCTTATAAAGAGGAGATAGTGCAAGAGACAATACCCACATGTTTTGTCTCAATGAATTCTGTGATGATGACATCCTGAGGTTGGACCAACGTCGACGTCTGAAGCATCTCCTGATAAGTATTCAGATTAACCTCTCCCTCCATCACCGTTTGTTCCCCCACCTGATGGGATTGTACCCGTTCCATTTGAACCTACTCTTCCAATTCAATTTTAGCCTTGCTTTCCTTCCTATTTTCATCTCTCTATTTCTACCTCCTTCTAATACCCAATGGGCAGTATTGAGCTAGATGGACATATTTATGGCATCTGGGACAACGAAACGAGAGGTGTTCGTAATCTAAAGCTTGGCAGAAGGAGAACCCGTCCCTCTAAATATGAATTTCTTTTGCTAGCCCTTCACTTCGATCCAAAATCACCAATATGTGTGCCACATTTCTATTTTTTGTTTCATGGTATGTTTTATCCGCCTCTAAAAAGGATCCCATGATGTTTCCAATAGCTATGAATACATCCTCAGTCCAGAGATGAGGAGGGAAAGACGATAGATGTACCCACACCGGAATCTCTTCCACCCTTTCTCATTGGGAATAAAAAAGGGGAGACCACTGTTTAAAGAGGATAGGGTCCATGCCAAAACCCCAATTACATCTTAGAACTGAGTCCACAACTTCATTTTTTGAAAAACATATCATAAACCATCCTTTTTCCAGTGTAAAAACCTCCATTTCTTTATCTGGCACCTCGCTCCAGTTTTTTCCAATCCACTCCATGATATACTATGCAGAGTAAGATTTTCCTCTCGCTCTGCCCACCAATTTGTGTTCTAAGGCTGCAATAGCATCATCTATCTGAATATCCACCCTTAACACCAGATTTATCTTTTCTGCTTTCCTCTTTATTAACTTCCCTTTTTTCCTCTTTTGTCTTGCTTGTCGACCATTTGCTTCCGAGATGTTTAGATATTGTCCCTTCGGTGCGACAACCTCCTCTTCTTTAGACCGCCCTAACCATTCTTCCGCCTATGCCAACCTATAAAAATAGCTCCTAGGTACCAGTTTCCGTTCCTTAGTTCCAAAAGCAGGGGCACGAAAAGATAAAACCTCCTGTTCATTTAAGTCCTCACCTTGATACTCCTTGCAGATACCACCAGATGTTTTCAAAGGGTCACTTGGCAGAACCTTCCCTTCTGAACCATACTGGAGACAGGGTAAGCCTTCCTTTGAAAAACTCATATCTCTATGAATCTCTTCAAAGCCAAAATTCTGATACGCTTTTGCAATCAGGGGTTGATGAAGGCTGTCATGTCCTCTTTCTGTGAGAATGCATTTGAGAGGGGAGCCCCGAAACCGTCTGATTGAACCACCAATTTTTTCCAAGCAAACCTTCAGACCCTCATTACTTCGCAAACCACTACACAACACAATATCCTCCAATCCTAAAAAAAAAATATCCGTTGCAGAAGCTTGCAGAGAGGGTAGTTTACTTACTAGTTTTTCCACTTGTTCGACTTCCACCTGGTCTACCAAAAAATCTGCTTCCTTCACACCAGCCAACGAGCTATCTTTATAAACACGCAAAACCACCCTTAAAACATCGAAGTCTTAAAAATCCATAGACCCGAAACTGCCCTCCGAAAACTCCGCGAGACGTTTGACTCCTTTCATGCCATCTGGAAACCTAGCTGGAAGCTTCACCTTTGCCAGGTTATGCTTAGTTGGCTCCAAACCCCACATAGTAAGAATATCCTCTGCCTCCGTCTCCAGGGTGATAGAATCTGTTGGTTTTCCCATTTTTATGCAAATAAATTGATAATGAAGCAGTAAAGTAACAATAACAAACAAACCCACGACAATAAAAAACAAACCTTCCACAATAATATATTCATCTCACGAAAACTGCACTTAGACAATTTTAAGCGCAACTAAAGAAACATGGGATTAACTAAAATCACGTCCTTCGCAAGAACATGGAGACCACTTCCCAACGTGGCACTTCTCCCCATACTATGTAAAAAACTTCCAGTTGGAGTTCATAAGCTTCCATGTGAGAGGTCATTTCGACCCCGCGTGCACCGACGAGCAACCTCCTTCAATACCATGGCCACCTCTCCTCGAAAACCTCTAAACCCTAGCCAACTTCATCTCACTCGCTCCCTTGATCAAAGATCAATGCTTGTATCTATTGCACTAGAGAAAATGATCTTTGTTCATCCCTTACACAACAAAAATTAATCGCTATTCGTTACTTTTTTTAACTAAAAGATAAACTTATATGTCCAAATGTTCTTGTATTACCACTTTACATACAAGTATTCCTGAAGCGGTTATTTGTAGACTGTATGGTCTCCCATATATTGAATGTGCTAGGCTGTAACTTCAAAGACTTCTTAAAAAAACTATTAGCATCCTCGTTCATTTTGTGAAAAATGTGTGAGAAGAAGAGCCAATCAAAATGCTACAAAGACTCCTCAATGATATATAATAAAGGGGATAATCTAAGTTTTTCCACTTAAAGTTGTTTCTTTTCCCATTTTATGACCAAGAGAGTCATCAAACCCCTAAATCCTTTTCTTCCCTTTCTTCTTCGCCACTCCAATTTCCCATAGCCCTAAGAAGTTAGCCTTGTTGTTGGTACCCTGGGGATGAGCATATTCGACTCAGATGATGTGGTTTTGAGCCAAGAAGAGGACCGCCCCTATACTAGAAAAAGGAGGGTCATCATGACAAGCACCGTAAAAAAAAACCCTAAGGAAATGTTATGTCAATGGGAGGCATAAATAAGAAGTGAGGATTTTTGTCATCAGAATAACAAAAAATGTATGTATGTATTCCTTAAAGTAAAGGAGTTTTTGGTCCACCATATATGGTAAATGAAAATTTCCAGAAACCCATCAAAACTAGAAACATATGTGTTTAACAAGTATCCTTGCATACATTATGGAAGGGTTGCCTTGTCCCAACATATGGAGAAACCCAAGTCCTTTCATAGAAATTCAAATACCTTCCGAGTGTACGTGCAAGAGATAGAGAGGTGATATAGGGATTTGATTTTAGTGTGGCAAAGTGGACACCAACCGAGACCACACCATCCACACTTCCAACTCTTATCCCAGGAAAGAAGTTTAGTATTTGATGCTAGCCAGAAACAAATATTGCATTTGATTGGAGCATGAAATTTCCATAAAGCCCGCCACCACCAAGCAATATCCCCCATGGAGGAGTCTTCTATCCAGGCTTCATAATAGATATGTTTATCCTTATTCATGGACTAGTTCTATTTATTCTTATAGATTTTTTTTTTTTTTTTTTTAAATATCAAAATTTCATAGAAAATAAGGCATTTTAAACATAATAAAATGAATTTGTAAATACATAAACAATTTATTTAATATAATTAAAATAAGTGCAAGTTAAGAGAAATATGATCATTTTTTATTTTTTATCTATTTATTTGGTATCTAGAGGAATCGACAACTAGGTTGGGCTCGAACTCATGTGACATGAGTTCGATTTTGACTGCTACCACTAAAACTCTAGGTGAACCCATGCACGCCCCAACACATGACCCACAAGGATAGTAAGGGGGGATTTGAAACCTTGAACCACACACTTCACAAAAACTTCATATCATGACAATTGCCAATTAAGCTATCCCCGGAGCAAGATGAATATATCTCCTTTATTTTTTATTTTTTTTGTAAGCTCGCTGGGACTACATCTTCATCATGTCCAATATATCACCCCGATCGGGGTGGGGAATTGAACCGATGACTTCACATCAAGGAGTACATTAAAAAAACACCCGATCATCATTTATCCAAGACCCCATGGACTCCTTTACTTTATTTTAATTATTATATAATTAATTAATTAATTTAGTTATCAATAAATTACTATTTACTATTACAATTGAATGATTTATAATCACTTACTAATAATTCTTAGAATGTTTTAATTTATTATAACGCAATTATATTTTATTATAAGGAGTCAAAATAATTGATTGTCCACAATAAGATGGCATAGATGATGATTTAGAATGTTTCTTGGTATTATAAGTGCTCCTTTCCCAAGTGTGGAATTCAAGGGCTAGAAAGACCCTTGATATGTCTAATGGAGTAACAAGTAGGAAGACCATCCCCAAATGTGGGAAAGGAAATTTCCACTTAAGGTGAAAGGATGTAGAAGGGTGGTGTAGAGACAACTTTTAAGTAATATATCAATACTAAATAATAATTGTGAAGTCACCTTGGAATAGTTTATTGCATCTAGTATTTGGGTAGCCTAGGAAATTTCTAATGAGGAAGAATCTTGAGATCCTTTTAGCAATTAAAAGCACTACAATTGATGTTGTAGTACTTGCATTTTCTCATGAAATTTCTTAGGCTTGCATTTTTAGTACTATCATTTTTTAGAAAAGTATAGTCAATGGTAATAGAAGTCACAAGGGTGGGTTTTAAAACCAATTGTTTTTTAATTCACATGAAATATAGTGTAAAATCGAAGAACACAAGAGAAAAGAGAGATAAACCTTAAGAAATATATCTTTGATAATATAAAATAGAGAGCTATGATCACTTGCCTCTTCAAGGGGGAAACCTTCAAGAGCAATGCTCCAAATAAAATATTATTTCTTGTCGAAACATCCCATAACATTCTGCTCTACATTGTGAAAATTCCTAAACACAGAATTCCTATTGCAGCAAACTGATATTACTTCTTCTACTTGATAAGTTATCCAAGTTATTTACTGTGTTATACAAGTAAAAACTAAAGAAAATATACTAAAACCTTCACTACATAAATAAACCATGGAAAAATAAATGTGGAAACAAAATTTGAGCAAGAAGAAAACTAAACACACATGACACCGTTATTTTTGGACTAAGTCCCCGGAAAAACCCAATGTGGGAAAACTGGTGCAGCAGATGAGGGTTTGATATTATTAAGCAGAAGTTTCTGAATACAATTGGATGCCCAAATTTGGCTATCCACAGAGAATATCATTGACATAGAACTATTGAGGGTTACCTCACACTTACACTTGAGCTATGGAACTAACCTAACACTGGACTAGAAAACCCCACGTTGCCTCTACACTGCCTTTGCGCAGATCTGTGTCACTCTAGCTGGGGACTACGTCACCTCCTTTTGTTGGTCACTTTTCTGGATGGATGATGACCTCTGGTCCCTCCGGTCTCACACCTCGACACTCCGACACTAGATCTGACTGATCCTCAGCAAAACTTCGGATCTCCTCAAGGCTGCAACGCTACCTTTGCGTGGCATTGTGCTGCCCAACGTAGCCCCTATGTTGCCTCTTCTTTGTCCTCTTCTCTGCCTTCTCTGCAAAGTATCACTGCCTCTCACTGCAATCAGATCAACTCGATCAAATCCTCTGGCTGCTCTACGCTGATC
The DNA here is from genome assembly GCA_034641835.2 of Pinus albicaulis. NCBI lineage: Eukaryota > Viridiplantae > Streptophyta > Pinopsida > Pinales > Pinaceae > Pinus > Pinus albicaulis. The sequence goes on along the minus strand of CM076574.1, from coordinate 1,147,795,796 downwards.
ACTTGAGAAATTCGATCTCTGGACTCGCTCGGTGTGTTTTCCAAATTCCCATCAAAGTCCTTCTTATAATCTTCTTGTTGTATAACCAACGTCCCAAATTAAAACATAATCAACGACTTAGATCATATTTACTCTATCTCCATCTTTTTCAAGAAGTTTCACACCTAGTTCTATTAATATACTTTAATTATTTTAATTCCCTAAGTTTATACTTAGGATCCCATTAAAAATAATTAATTATTTTAATAAAACCCCATATGGGTGGAATTTCCCAAAACACTTTCTGGGTATTTTGGAATACATGTGTCCAAACCTCCCTGCAAAATTTTGGACTTAGAGCACATTTGATGCTACTAAAAATAACACTCCCTCTTAGTGAGGAATGTGCTCTAGTAATTCATCCTGCTGAAGCACTACACTGATTTTGTAACATCTCCCTTTGTGCTGCTAATGTCTGACACTGCTGCCCACCAACTACTGTGCTGCTGCATCCATGCTGCTGTTGATCCTGCATACTACTGCCAACTGAATCTGCACTACAACTCTGTTGCTGCTACTGCGGCAGAAAAACATCCAAAATGACTGAACTAAGTGTTCAACATGATGCATCTGATATTGAAGATATGATTGTTGCTATAATCTGCACTAAACCTATGAAGTTGATGCATTTCTATTGAATTTGCACTGTGCCTTATTGCACTGCCGCCAACCTTGCTCTGCATTGCTCAGACTTTGGCGCTAACTAGCCATTGCGTTGTCACACTGACACTCCTTTGCACCAACTGACACTGGTCCATCCTGCTACTTTTGATTTTGGCTCTTGTAGTAAGGTATTGATCCATGTGGTGGAATCCTTAAGGATTCTTCCCAATTGCAGTTATTTAAAACTACAACTCTAAATCACCCCAATTCTCCCCTCGAGATATGTGGGAAATCATGGCGAACTCCTCTTGCCCGATCCTTGCAGTCGCAGCGTGCAGATCGTGTTTCTCGTACTTTTCCTTCTTCTTGAGAGGAAACTGAGTAGCGTAGTGGCCCATTTCACCACACCATAAACATTTGATATTTGAAACATCCTTCTTTTTCCTCCACTGCTCCTGCTACCCCTTAGATGTAAGGGATACATTCTAATCCTCTTCGTCCCACTGATGTTGCTGCCATCAAGCTTGCACTTGACTAAGTCTCTCCTCATCTCTTATGGCTGAAGAGCTGGTCACATCCCTTCCCAGTTCAACAACTTATTTCAGCCTAGGATGCTCTGGACAAAGACTTGCCATTCTTTGGAAGCATAATTCATATCCAATTTGACCATCTTCGTGGCCTGAGGTGCTGACGCCACAACTGCTAAATGGTCTCGAACATCCTGAAGCTTTGATAGGAATAGATATATGCATTCTCCCTTCTACATCCTTGTAGATCACATCTTCTCCTTTAAGAACATATTTCGCTGCTTTGAATACCCCTGGTATAACATATCCAATGCATCCCACATCTCCTTGGTAGTCCCTTTGCCAGAAATATGTGAGAAAATGTGACCCCTCACTCCGTTGAGGATCAACTTTTTAGCTTTAGCCATATCTTTCTTGTAGGAATTTTAGTGGATCTATGTCTGTAGGGACAACTACCACACTATTGATGAAGGCCTTGAGATCATGCTCATCCAGAAGGAAGGAGATCCTTGCCTTCCAAATTACATAGTTGGAGGCACCCTCCAACAGATCTTGATCACGCGACCCAGTGGCTTCCCTCTCACCCAACCAAATGTCGAATTGCTGCCTCTAAGCCTCTACGCAATTGGCTCTATGCACTCCCTGATAGAGTAAGCCAAATAAGTCTCGATCTCGCTGCTTCTGCACGGGAAATCAAAATTTCTTGAGAAAAAAATTACTTGAGGTCAGAATTCCTCAATATTCTTCTTCTTCCTTCTTCTAACGCTTTTTGCACCAACATCGTCTGCTACAAGGAAACTGCATCCCACCGGAAACTAGTCTGCGCTGAAGTTGCTGCTGTGTTGATCTCTCTGCCGCTGACAAATTTCAAACTAGAAATCGTACCTCTCTGTCGACTCACTCAGAGAGATATTCCCTTGCAAATATTTCCCTCCTGGCTTGGACTGCACAATCCCTTGGGGATTCGATCTGCTGCCTATGCAGCTCTTTGATATCCCTCCTCTTTAACGCTGAACACTTCCAAACTGCTCTCTTGCTTCACCTCTGCTGCTATACAAGCTCTGATACCATGTTAAAATTCCTAAACCCGGAATCCCTATTACAACAAACTGATATTACTTCTCCCACTTGATAAAATATCCAAGTTATTTATTGTGTTCTACAAGTAAATATTGAAGCAAATACACTGCAACCTTCACTACAGAAATAAACTACGGAAAAATAAATGTGGAAACAATATCTGAGCAAGAAGAAAATTAAACACACATGACACCATTATTTTTGGACTAAGTCCCCGGAAAAACCCAATGCGGGAAAATCGGTGAAATAGATGAGGGTTTGATATTATTAAGCAGAAGTTTCTGAATACAACTAGATGCCCAAAGCTAGCTATCCAAATTTAATCTGACTGATAGAGAACTAGTGAGGGTTACCTAACACTGACACTAGAGATATGGAACTGACCCAACACTGAATTGGATAGCCCCACGCTGCCTCTATGTAACCTCTGCGCAAATCTGCATCACTCTAGCTGGGGACTGCGTCACCTCATTCTATTGGTCGTTCCGTTGGCTAGACATTAATATCTGGCCCCTCCAGTCTCACATCCTGACAATCCGGCACTGGATATGACTGATCCTCAAAAGATTTCGGATCTCCTCAAGGCTGCAGTGCTGCCTCTCTGCGACACTGCACTTCTTAGCATAGCTCCTACGTTGCCTCTTCTACATCCTCTTATCTACCTTCTCTGCAAAGTATTCCCGGATTAGGAAAACATCTTCTAACTAGAACTATCACTGCCCTCACTGCAATCGGATCAACTCGATCAAATCCTTTGGCTCCTCTGCGTTGCTCACTTGAGAAATTCCATCTCTAGACTCATACGGTGTGTTTTCAAAATTCCCATCGAAGTCATTCTTATAATATTCTCTTTGGATAACCAATGACCCATATTAAAACATTATGAACGACTTAGATCATATTGACTTGATCTCCATCTTTTTCTAGAATTTTCACACCCAGTTACGTTTATATACTTTAATTATTTTAATTCCCTAAGTTTAGACTTAGGCTCCCATTAAAAATAATTAATTATTTTAATAAAACCCCATTCGGGTGGAATTTACCAAAACACTTTCTGGGTATTTTGGAATACATGTGTCCAAGCCTACCTACAAAATTTGAGACTTAGAGCACATCCGATGTTACCAGAAATCAACACTCCTTCTTAGTGAGGAATGTGCTCTAGTAATGCATCCTACTGAAGCACTACACTGATTCTGTAAGATCTCCCTATGCACTGATGGTGTCTGACACTGCTTCCCACCAACTACTGCGCTGCTACATCCATGTTGCCATTGACCTTGCATATTGCTGCCAACTGCATCTGCACTGCAACTCTGCTGCTGCTGCTGCAACAAAAAAAATCCAAAATTAATGAACTAAGGGTTCAACATGATTCATATGATGCTGAATATATGACTGTTGCTAGAATCTGTGCTATGCCTTGCTGCACTGCTACCGAACCTGATCTTCGCTACTCAGACTCTGGTGCTCTCTAGCCCTTGCACTGTCACTCTGGAAATTCTCTACACCAACGCTAGTCCACCCTGCTACTTCTAGTTTGGGCTCTCGTAGCAAGGTATTGATCCATGAGGTGGACTCCTCAAGTATTCTTCCCAATTGTAGTTCTTTCGAACTACAACTCTAGATCACCCCAATTCTCCCCTGGAGATATGTGGGAATTCATGGAAAACTCCTCCTCATCGATCCTTGCAGTTGTAGCCTGCGGATCGTGTTTCTCATCCTTATCCTTCTTCTTGAGAGGAAACTAAGTAGTGTAGTGGCCCATTTCACCACACCGTAAACACTTGATATTTTATACATCCTTCTTCCACCTCCATTGCTCCTACCACCCCTTAAATGAAAGGGATGCATTCTCATCCTCTTCGTCCCACTGCTGCTGTTGCCATTGAGATTACACTTGACTAAGTCTCTCCTCATCTGTTCTTGCTGAAAATCTACCCACATCCCTTCTCAGTCCGACAACTTCTCTCTGCCCAGAATGCTCTGGACAAAGAAAAATACTTGCCATTCTTTGGAAAGGGAATTCAGAGCCAATCTGACCATCTTCGTGGCCTGAGGTGTTGACCCTAAAACTATTAGATGATTTCAAACATCCCGAAGCTTTGATAGGAATGGATATATGTGTTATCCCTTCTTCATCCTTGTAGATCACATCTTATCCTCCAAGAACATCTTCCGCTGCTTGGAAAACCCCTAGTATACGTAGCCAATGCATCCCACATATCCTTGGTAGTCCATTTTCCTTGGTATATATATGAGTCTAAAGGGTCACAATATATAAGAGCCTACATAGCAATAATAATGTAAGGGCACAACAACAACAATAGTGGGCTTCTATGAGGCACCACAATAACAATATGGAGGCTACACTAGTATTATAGGGACCTAACATTCCCCTCTCATTAAAAAAAATAGTTGTGCTAAACACTTGAGTAGTTCTAGATGATTATGTATAGAATTTTCATTCTACCATGTGGAATGGGTAAGTTCTTCCACTTAATGAGATACTCTAAAATTGATTGATTATGTATCTGTCAGGTTCTTTTTTTCTGTGACTGCTTCAGGCTCCAATATGATTTTTCCTTCCTCTTCGTGTTTTGGAAATATTGTTTGAACTAGAAGCATTCCATTGATAACCTTCTTTAAGTGTGAAACATGGAAAACTGGGTGTACTCAAGAAGATGCAAGGAAATCCAATTTATATGCCACAGTACCAATGTTTTGCAACACCTTGTAACGACCATAATACTTGGGTGATAATTTATTATCCTTATTAGCTTTCTTGAGGGACATTTTTTTGTATGGTTGTAGTCGTAAAATTACCCAATCGCCTACACCAAAAATTCTTTCACTGTGATGTTGATTTGCCTGTTGTTTCATTTGATTCTACGCCAGAGTGAATTCATCCTTTAAGAGTTGGAGAACTTGTTGTTGATGCTTGATGTGATATTCCACTACTTGAACCTTAGAATTTTATCTTAAATATGATGTGATGGACAATGGATGATATCCATAAAGTGTCATAATGGGGTCATTTTTGCTGCAGTATGGAAGGAAGTGTTATACCACCATTTATCCTGAGGTAACCACTTAATCCATTGTGTGTGTTTATCGGATAAAAAGTAATGAAGATATCCTTCCAGAAATTTGTTCAATATCTCAATTATCCCATCATATTGAGGATGATAAGATGAGTTAACATCTAATTGAGTACTCAAATTAGGAAATAATTATGTCCAATTTTTTTTAGTGAAAATGAGATCTCTATCACTTACAATAATCTTTGGGTTTCCACGTATATTTTGAATTGTTTACATAAATTCAATAGAAGGTGTACTGACTTTAAAAGGATGAGATAATGTAAAAAAGTGTGCATACTTGGTAAGTCTATAAACTACCACCATGATGACACTTTTTCCTTCAGACTTTGGTATACCTGTGATAAAATCCATTGATACCTCCTCCCAACACCGACTTGGAATGGATAAAGGTTGCAACAAACCTGGGGTCTTAATTGTCTTAGCTGCATTTTTTTGGCAAACCAAACATTCTACCACAAAATTTTGAATATCATATTTAAGGCTATCCCAAAAAAATTCCTTCTTGACCCTGTGGTAAGTTTTTAAAAATCTCGAGTGCCCTCCTAAAGGAGAGGTGTGCAATTCCAAAATAATCTATTGTTTGAGTTGGGAATTATTACATTGATATAAGCTATATTTACAGTACCATAATGAGTCATTTTCTAGATAAATGTATCAAATGTACTAGGATCTTGATGCAACTTTTGAATGAGTGTCCACACCTCTTTGTCATTCTTCCATTCCTCCCTTGCTTCAGATATCCAATCAAGTTGGATAATAGAAATGGCATAGATCAATGCTTCGACATCCTCATCCCTTATTGATAGTGCACCTGCAACAACATTTTTCTTCCATTTTTGTAGATGATTTCAAAGTCATAACCCAACATCCTAGTGACCCATTTTTGCTTCTCTTCTGAAGATAATATTTGTTCCAAAAATTATTTAAGACTATCATGATATGTTTTTACCTTGAAGTGTCTTCCCATTAGGTAAGGGTTCCATTTCTTCAGGGAATGTATTAATTCCAACATTTCCTTCCCTTAAATAGGTGTGTATAAATAATTACCCTTGATTGGACGACTTTCAAAAGAAATGGGTCTTCCTTATTGCATTAAAAAAATGCTAATTCCATTTCCTGAGTCATCACATTTCACTATAAAAGTTTTTGTGAAGTTTGGTGTAGCTAAAACCAGAGCTTGGCACATTGACTCTTTAAGATGTTCAAAGGAATTAGTTGCTCTCGAAGTCCAAAAAAATGCATCTTTATTCAGTAATGTTCTTAGAGGTGCTACTATTTTCCCATAATTTTTAACAAAATTGTGATAATACACTGTCAACGTGAGAAATCCTCAAAAAATCTTTAGGGTTGTGGGTATTTTCTATTCCTTGATGGATTTAATTTTGTTAGGATCACCTTAACACCCTCATGAATACAATATGACCCAAATATTCCACCTCATGTACCCCAAATAAATATTTGAAGGTTTTTGCATACAATTGTTTCTCCTCTAATAGTTTGAACACCCTGTCAACATGTTCAACATGATCCTTCCAAGACTTGTTGTAGGTTAGTATATCATTAGAAGCTTCCTACACTAATTTTCTAAGGCAGGGTTTGAAAATGGAATTCATCAAACCTTGAAATGTGGAAGGTGCCTTAGTAAGGCCAAAGGCATGACAAAAAATTCACAATGACCTTCATGAGTTATGTTTTTAGAATGTCTTCGGTCTTCATTCTAATTTGATGATATCCTAAATGAAGATCCATTTTGTTGAGCTCCCTATAATATGGACACATACACCATGATCCATCCTTCTTTTGTACCAATATTACTGGAGCAGAGAAAGAAATTTGGCTAGGTTGAATTATACCCTCCTCTAGCATTTATGAAACCATACGTTCAATTTCACTACTTTGGGCATAGGGATTTCTATAAGCTCTGATGTTTGGAGAAGCACTTCCCGGAAACAAGTGAATAGCATGATCATGATCACGAATAGGTGGGATGCCTTTGGGAGTCTCAAATACCTTGGAGTGATTGTCCAAGATTCTTTGGAGATTTGGAGAAATAAATGATTTTTATGTTTGAATATATAGTGAGCGTAATTGTGCAATTATGCCACGTTATTTATTGAAAAAATTTATCATAACATTATATTTGATTGTCTTCCACGATTTCCATGTGATGCCCCTTAATTCAATTTCCTTTCCTTCCCAGAAAAATTTCAAGAAAAGTTCTTGAAAATTAAAAGATATTGTCCCCAAAGATTGTAACCATTAGAATCTTGATGCAACATCAACACCATCCATTGAAATGGAAAGCACTGGACTATTAAATACATATTCCCCCATGTTTGTATTGATATTATGGCACTTCCCTAAGCAATTTATAGTCCTTCCATTTGCAACCATCACTTGACACTTTGGTGTTGGATATAGAAACCAATTTAGTTCCTTGGCTATCTTACAATGAATAAAATTATGGGTACTACCAGAATCAATTAGCACTATTATTTTTTCTTCTTAATATATCCTTCTACATTGAGAGTTTGAGGAGTGGAAATTCCTTCTAATGCATTACAAGATATGGTCAGATTCATTTCTTCTTTCTCTTAGGTTGGTTCCTAGTGTATATCCTCTTCCTTTAATATTTCTTGTCCTTTTCTTCCTCCTCTTCACAATCTATGCAAAATAATTTATTCTCAACACATTTATTACCCCTAGTGTATTTGCTATCACAAATGTAAGAGAACTCTTTTTCTCCTTTTTCCTCTAGGTGTTGTGGTGTCAATCATGTAGGTCGTGGAATGATAGGAGTGACAACACTTCCATCTTTATAGTTGTGAGTGGCAAACCTCCTTATTGCCATAATTTTTCTTTCAATTTTTCCTGCCACCCTAAATGCCTTCTCCAATGAATTAAGTTCCCAAAGGAGAACCTCATGTTTTATGTTTTCCTTTAAATTCCATATGAAGACATCAATCCTATGCTCCTATGGATTATCAGTTACTTTTATATTCAATCTTTGGAAGTCCTCAATGTGCTCCATCATTGAACCCTTTTGTTTGTGATTTATCAATTGGCTAAAGAAGGTGTTTCTCTTTGTATCCTCATAATGCTATATCAAATCCTCTGTAAAAATTGACCAAGTGACAAGTTATTTATGGGAACAAATCCATTGATACCAAACAAGCTGATTTGGTTCTCAATATAAAGATGAAATGCATACCTTTTGTGTGTGTTGCACATCATGTAGATCAAAGTATTGCTCCATTGGTAGTATCCATGTTACCGGATCCTTTCCATCAAAATTCCTCATATCAATCTTCAAAATGTGGCGGGTCTTCAACCCAAAGTTAGAGTCTCTAAAATCATGATTCACATCCTTTTGTTATCATCATGATTTTCATGGAATACCTTATCATCATTAGGAAGCATTTCCTGTAGAAAATTTGTCAAAACTTATTTTAAACCTTAAATGTATGCCTTTATGTCTTCTTTTAATCCTTCCATTTTGCTTCTAAACGATCAATCTTAGCTTCCAATTCATTGTTCTTTGCTCTTTGTGATAGTGAAAATTGTTGCACTTGGTCTTGTAATTTAGATATATCATGTTGCATTTATTCTTCTTCATGAGTCATAATAGAGATATATGTGGGCTTGATGGGTGTATAAATTTTTTTGATAGGAATTTTAATGATATCTATTCTTCAATGTGTCCTTTGAATCACGTCAAATTGTTTTTCCAATAAAAAAATACTCAAATTTAAAAGTACACACCTTTCAAGAGTTAGAATTTGAGCTTGATGATAAGGCATATATTTCCACTGTTGTATATATGTGATTTAATATCTTCAACGTCTGGAATTTCATCATGTGGTACCCCTCCGAGTCTTCATTCCAATGCCACAAGTTAGACCGATATTGGACTCCTCAAGATAATGCTATTCCCAATTGGACTAGTTCAGTAGAGCAAACTTGTGCGAAATTCCATGTTTCACTTTTCAACCTTGAACCCTAAAAATGATACATGAAAAACTAACGTCCATGAAATTTTAGTCACTTCTTATGAAATTTGAATCCAATACTTGTAGAGAAAGTTATGACGATTTTCCCTAGGTCACCTGTTTGAGATTGAATTCTGGAGCATGCTAAAACCATAACTTCTTTAGACCATATCTCAGAAACTATAGAGAGCCAAGATCCGAAAGCTTTACGTGAAGTTCACAAGATTTTGACTCACGTGGTAGCTTTTTTAGCTTTTGAAGCTTCTTATAAAAAAATTTATAGTGAAAACTCCAAGATTACTTGTTTGAAGCAGTGAAACCCTAGATTCCAAAGCTCTGATACTAAATGTTAAATGAACATGTCATGAAAAAGAAGAAAATACAGATCAATGACTTGAAAATTAGCATATTTGAGGGGTAAACCTCCTTTACATCACATAAATGAACAATTGTTCGATGATTCAAATGACAAGACCTCCTTGGTATACATAGGAGTCTAAATGGTCACAATATAATCAAAGCCTACATAACCATAATAATGTAATTGCACAACGATAACAATAGTGGGATTTTATGGGAAACCACAATAACAATATGGGAGTTACATGGGGGAAACAATAAAAATAAGGGGGATACACTAGTATTATAAGGACGTAACACATACATTAATAAAATATCTAAAGGAGTTAGAGTAGGACCTTAAAATGCCCTACCTCTTTAAAAGAAATGTCCTCAAGGATGAATGTGAGGAAAGTGTTGGGGGAACACTATTGGTTCCCATGTGGCATCTTTTGGTTGCATATTTTTCCATTGGATGAATACTTCATTGATAATGTTGGCACAACTAGTGCTATTTGATATCCAATATTAATTTTGGCCGAAGCCAAATTGAACCTTCTTCATCAAGTTCTAGTAGGTTGGTTTGCACTTTGCAATTTGGTCCCATAACCTTTTTCAAACAATGCACATTAAAAAAATAAATGAATCTTGCTATGGGTTGGAATATCCAACTTGTCGACAACTTAACTATTGTGTTTTATGATTTGATAAGGACCATAGAACTTAGGGGGCTAACCTCTATGGAGGTTCATATTTGAGTGAGTTTTGTTCATAAGGATACAAGCAAAGGAACACTTGATCACTTTTGATAAAATAATGTTTACATCTATGCTCATCAAATTCTTTTTTCATTTGATTTTGTGCCATAATCAATTTTTCCTTGAAGATATGGATAGTAACTTCTCTGGTGGTGAAGCATTTTGTCTATTGCATGAACATTGGATGTGCTTGGTACATAAGATGCCATGGAAATAAATTGCTTCATATGGTGTCATTTTGGTTGCTCCATGATAAGTGGTAGTGTACCATCATTGAGTAAAGTGAAGCCATTGTGCTCGCTAGTGTGGCTTTTCAGAGGAAAAACATCTCTAATAGATTTCCAAGCACTTGTTGACCACTTATATTTGACCATCAATTTGAGGATGATATGCAGTTCTCATATTCAGCTGTCTACCTTGAAGTTTACATAATTCATGCTAAAAATTGTTGGTGAATGTGGGATCTCAATACGAAACTATGGAGGTGGGGATACAATGTAGCATAAAGATGTAATCCACGATGACCTAAGAAATTTAGGAAGGAGGGAAATGATAAGTCGATAAAGCATAAAAATGAGTATCTTTTGAAAGATGATCTACCACCACCATGATGACTGATTTGTTGTTTTCTTCTGGGAGTACCATAATAAAATCCATTCAAATGTCCACTTAGATGTATGTTGGGATTGGTAGAGGTTTCAATTCCCCCAGTATATTCACATTCTTTCCCTTGTTTCTATTGAAAGCAACATAGGATATTACAAAGTCTTGGATATCTGTTTTCATGCCTTCATAGAAGAATGAATAATTAGTTCTTTCATAGGTTCTATGAAATCCAAAATTCCTTGTTGTTTTTTATGAGTGTAACTCCTCTAAGACTCGTTGTTTTAAGGTTGATTTTTTTGCCAAAAAAATATTCCCTTTATACCACAATGTATCTTATCGTCATGTCTAATTTAGGAGGGTTGGGATATATATGAAGTCGTTAGATGAGCTCCCTTAAAGGAATTTTTACTAGCCATTTCCTATGGGCTTCCTCTAGTCATCCTGTAATTAGTAATGATATGGAAATGACCAATTCATTCTCATTTAGTTGTCTCGATAAGGCATCAACCACAATATTCTCTTTACCCTTCTTATAAATGATCTCATAATCATACCCCAACATCTAAGTGACCCATTTATGTTTCCATGGCAAAGAAAATGGTTGATTAAGGAATAATTTTAAAATATGTTGGTTATTCTTGATATGAGAACATCTCCCCATGCGATGTGGCCACCGAGTCTCTACTACATGAAGGATAATCATCATTTCCTTCTCATTTGTTGATTTTCTCAAATTGCGGTCATACAATTTCTTATTAGTGAATTCCAAGGGGCATCTTTCTTGTATCAATATTGTTCCTAAACCTCTTCTCGAGGCATCACATTCCAAGACAAAAATCCTATTAAATTCATGCATTGATAATACCAAAGTAATGCATATAGCATATTTTAAAGTAATAAATTCCCTTGAGGCTTCCTCACCCTAGACGAAGGCATTATTTTTAGGAAGTGAAGTTAAGCGAGTTATAATTTTGCCATAATTTTTTATAAATTTCATATTGTAGCCTTTAAGTCCTAAAAATTCCCTCAATCTCTTTAGTGTTTTGGGATGTGGCTAGTCTTGGATAACCTCTGCTTTCTTGGGATTGACTCATATTCCTTCCTCACATACATTGTGACCCAAAAATTCAACCTCAGGAGCTCCAAAAACACATTTGGAGAACTTTATTTAGTTTCCTCTCAAGATGCACAAACTTATCAACACACTCTATGGGATTCCCATGCTTTACTATATATCAAAATATCATTGAATAAGACCAACTCAAACTTGTGTAGGAAGGGTTTGAAAATCTTGTTCACGAGGTTCTCAAAGGTGGATGAAACATTACAAATATCAAAAGACGTCACTAGAGACTTATAATGAACTTCTTGTGTTCTAAAAGTTGTCTTATGGATGTTAATCTCTTTCATCCTGATTTTGTGGTATCATGAACATATATCAAGCTTAGTGAAAAAAATTTCTCCATGAAGTTCATTTAGGAGATTATCAATAATTGGGATGGGAAATTTGTCCTTGATTTTCATTTATTGAGAACTTAAAAATAAGAACACATGTTCCAATTTCATTCCCTTTTCAATGCCATGACTACTGGTGATGAGTAAGGGTTTTCATTATGATTTATGATCCCTACCTTCAACAATTATTGAATAGTATTTTCTATTTCATTCTTTTGTGCAAAAGGGTGTTGATAAGGACATAAATTTGGTGGTTAAATTACTAGAATCAGGGGAATGCCATGGTCATGCTCCCCTTGATAATAAGGCAAATCTTTTGGTGTCTCAAATAATTTTTTTTCCAAGTACCAACTGTAAATTTGGGTGGATTTATTGTGTTGTATTATCCATAACCTGTATGGCATTGAATTGGGAATAATTACATAGTGGCCCTTTCCAATGATGAGATATGACTATTTCAAGGGAGCCTACCCAAATCATTTAAAGGGTGTGCACATGTCTTTTAGTGAAACTCATATAGAGTTCCCTGAAATCCATTGTAGCTATTTCCAACATGCGTAACCATTCTACCCCCAATACTATTATTGAACTCACAATTATACTAATAATTCATTAAGGGAATTTTGAGGTAAAATATGGGCCTCAAAAAAAAATTTACTAACAAAATTAACTTTAAAAGAACCAATAATATTCAACATGATGATGTCATCCCCGAGAGAAAGTATTTTGGAGGGAAAATAAGAAATTTTTTTTTTTTTTTTTAAATTATATTTTTGGCTGATCTCTTTATATGTTTACTCAAATTTCAAGTGTAGACACCTGTTGGATGCATAATTCAATTCCACATCCAACAAAATAATTTTGAGTATATCCACATAACAAAAATTGAAAATACTTGAAAAATGCGTGTTCAACATGATTTTTTAATGTATTTTCATTTTTTTTGATGAGGGTCTACTCAGAAGTATGTAGACTGGGTACTCGTTGGATGTGGAATTGAATTCCACATCCAATAGGTGTCTACACTTTGCATTTGAGTAAAGCTATAAGGATATAAGATAAAAATACAATAAAAAAATTAGTTTCCTTTCTTTTTCTTTAAAATTCATAAATGTTATTTTATTATCTTAAATGTTATTTTATTATTTTCTTTAGGAGACCCATTTTATACCTCAAAATTCCCCTAATGGGAGGGTGGGGGTGTTAATCATTATACGAATTTTATTTATTTATTTAAACTTTCAAGCTTCATAACACATCAATCTCATAAGCAACACATGAAACACCAAGTATATATGGAAACCCTTTCGGGAGAAAACCACAAAACTTCTTAATACAATAGTTCTTGTAGACACCAATCTAACCAAATTATAGGAGATACCAGTGCAATATGTTGCAATATTTGTAGGCACCAATATATAAGAGACATCAATCCCCTCAACTATAACATTTGTAGGCGGCAACCCACATGAAACACTAATCCCCTCTATTGCAAGATTTGTAGTCACCGATATATAGGAGACAACAATCCCCATTGTGTTGATAATGTTGGCATTGATGTAAAATGATTATGTGAAGGTCATTGATATATTTTATTGGTGTTAATATTAATTTAATGAAAAGGTCGAAAGTGATGTGAAGTGCAAAGGATATGCTAATCAATGTGCAAGATAAACATTGTCAAATGGGACATAAAATATTGAGACAAAAGCTGAAATACATATGTTTCATTGAAAAAAACGTATATGATACAAATCTGATTTGTCTCTTGTAATTATTATTGATTGAGATGTTAGTTCAACTCTATTTTATATTACAAAATGTTTTTAGAACTGAAAGTGAAGAGACAAGCTCGTGAGAAATTTTGGAAGTCCAAGAGAAAATGTTTCATTTCATACTCCTACAAAGAATACAAATAAATAATATGGCTTGCTTATAAAATATACAATGTGGAATGGAAAAATAACTTTTTTTTTTTTTAAGAGAAGGAGTTTGCATAAGAAAATGGATGAGAAACAACAAAAGAGAAAGAAATTGGAAGAGAACCAATTCAATAGTAAACTTGAAAACATAATTGTATATGAGGTAACCAACATTTGTGACTTGATGTTATGATTGAGAAATTTATGTTCCCTTCTGTGTTGCAGCTTGAAAAAGAACAAGTTGTGGCCTGTTGAGGTAGGAGCCTCTTGTGGGTTGTAGCCTGTAGAAAATTTGTGGGAGTTGGAGCTTCCTTTGAGGTAGGAGCCTCTTGTAGGTTGGAGCCTACAAAAATATGATGTACTAAGGAGTAGCACCTTGCCTTCACATCAATTTCAACCTAACATTCATGGTTTTCTCCCTTTGGGGTTTCCACTTATATATCTGGTGTCTTCATGTGTTATTTTTGAATGCTGTGTGAATGATCTTGAATTCTTGATAAGTAAATTTGCAAATTTCTCTCTTTGACACCTATAAAAGGAATTCAATAGAGCATGAATATAAACCATTAGTTGCATAATAAGAAAATTAAGTTGAGCAAAAGTAAATAATATTAAATTACTGATTCATCCCTCCCTCAGTAATTTCCAATCATAAATATCAATTGGTATTAAACAATCTAGTAACTAGAAGGAGGTTCTAAGTCAATAAAATGGCTCATCAAGAAAGATGCTCAAAAAATAAATCTCCTCTATATTATGGTACAAACTATGATTTCTGAAAATTCAGAATGAAGGCATACTTAATTTCTCTTGGAATAGAAGTCTGGACTGCTGTGATGGTACAATATGAAGAATCGAAGGAAGAGACTAGTGACAGAGATGCCAAATTAGATTTCATAGCTAATGTAAAAGCTATGAATGCACTCTTGAGTGGTCCATGTGAGTCTGAATTTATCAAAGTAATGCATTGTCAGAAAACCAAAGAAATATTGGATAAATTAGAAAGTATTCATGAAGGAGAAAAAAAGGTAAAGATGGAAAAATTTCAAGTATATAGAACACAGTTTGAGACCTTAAAAATGAATGAAGATGAAGATATAGCTAAATTATTCTTAAGAGTTGATGAAGTCGTGAATATCATGATAGGTCTGCGGGAAACAATCAAATAAACTATAATAGTTCAGAGAATATTGAGGTCATTACCATATAAATTCAATCCTAAGGTTTCTACTATAGAAGAGACAACAAAATTTGAGATTTTGAACAAGGATCAAGTACTTGGTTCCTTGACAGCATACGAGATGAGAATTCCAAAAGAATTCAGTCACTAGGGAGGAAAATTTCAAGGTAGGCAAGTGCATGAAGAAAAGGAATGTTCATGCTTAGGTTCTAATGAAGAAAAAGAAAAATTTGTTAGAAGGTTGAAGAAAGGCACATGTAAGTACAAAGGAAAAATTCCATTTATGTGTTTTAATTGTGGAAGAGTTGGAAATTATGCCTCAAAATGTCAGTATAAGAAAGAAGAAAATCAGCCAAAAGGGAAAGAGAAAAACATATCTAATAAAATGCAAAAAACAAAAAGGTTTAAAAGAAAAATATTTTATGCTCAAGAAGATAGCAGACTATCTGAAAGCTTCAATGGATCCTCTAGTGAAGATGGAACAAATGAATTCATGTTGATGGCCTTGGAAGAACTTGAAAAATATTGACTGGAATATGAAGAAGAAGAGGAAGGTGAGGTAGAAATTGAGGGGGATTTGATTAGAGCCTTGGATAAAATAGAAAGGATTAAACTCAAGAATAGAAAACATAAAGAGATCCTATTGAAATATGTAAAAGAAGAATCAAATTCAAAAGAAATTATTAAGCTGAAAGTTGAACTTGAATAAGAAAAGAAGGTGGAAGACATTTTGATGAAGCAAATAAAAGAGAAAAATCAGGAGTGTGAAATATTGGAAGAAGAGGTGGTAAGTTTGAAGAAGAGACTAGAAAAGGCACAAATTGAATTAAACATGAACATTCAACAAATAAAATATTTTGAACAACTGAACAAGATATTAAATGCTCAAAGATATCCACTTGTAAAGAATGGGTTAGGATATGAAGGAGAATCAAGTGATTTGAGGCAGATGATAAAAGGATAATCAATTTTGTAAAATAAGTCATGGGAGACAATGATAGTTCTCATCAATCTGAGAACAAAAATTTGGGCAACACCTCAACATCAAATTAAAAACTACAAAGAAACACTACCGGAAAAGTCCACGAGATAAAAGGAATGAACAATCAAACAAAAAATGATCATAGACCATACTTCTTCAGAAGACATGATTTTCAAATGTCTAGATGGTTATATCCCCAAACGAAATCCACTACTAGGTACATATATTTTTTCTACGGATATTGTTACTGCTATAAAAATTTTGGACATAATGCCATATATTATAGATCTTATGTCAGAATATTGGATTCTTGACATTCTAAAATAATTAAGGATAATAACGGGATTCACATACATCAAAACAAACATGAATCTAGATAAAAATGCATATGCTCCTCTCCGTGATATCACTAAATGTTTCTACTATCACAACTTTGGACATAAGTCATATTAATGTCAGCTTAAGGAAAACATACTTTCATCTCAGAATAATTATATAAAAAATAGTTGCATGCAATGGAGAAAGAAGAAGGAAGAGAAAAACATTGATAAGTGTGACCTAGTTCTATATGCTCAAGATCAAAATAGTAAATGGTACATGGACATTGGCTGCTCTAAACATGAGACAAAAGTAAGTTTGTATCGCTAGATGAAAATAAAACAGGAAATAATGAAGTAGAAAAAATTAGAGGAAAAGGTACAGTCAGTCTGAATAATGGAAGAGGAAATGCCCAAGATGTATTGTTTATAGAGGGTCTAAAACATAATTTGTTGTGTAAGTCAGATGTGTGATAAAGGCTGTGAGGTTCTCTTTAGAGCTCAAGAGTGTGAAATCGGGTCAACATCTACAAGAAAGACTCTGGATAAGGATTTAGTGTAGAAGTTATATAGAAATTTATACCAATGGATTCAATCCGATCATGTGATGTACTAAAACAAGATACTGAATCCTTCTACTATATTTTCGGAATATAAAACATGATCGCTCAATCACATGCAAGTAAGAGAGAAAATTATCAATCACACAACACAAGATGTTCTTGGGTAAAACACCTGCTCAAAATCCCTCTATCATATATTTTACATAGTCAAAGAATCATGAAACAATACAATGCTTTCTCAAACTAAGAAAATCCTGCACTCTACCAATCGCCTCACCCTGATCCTGCTCAAAACTGACTAGCAATTCTTAGGCAAAATTGACCAACACTTAGCCAATTCTCAGCCCCTGCTTAGCCCATCCTTGCTCACACAATCCGTAGGAAATTAATCCCTATTAAATAGGATAATCAACCTTCCTTTACTGCGCAATCCTTCATGAGCCTTCCTCTGACTTTATAATTGCACCTGGGCAATTCGCTAATAATACAACTGATAGTTAACTTCCCTTTAACTTCTGTCTCAACTAGGTCGTCATTAGAATTGACATGCATGAAAATATTAATAGCGAATCATCAGTTATATGATAGATCACTACTTGTGAATTAAATCTCATTTAATTCACTGGACCTCTCACTAGCTCATCACTCACTTAGAAATCACTAGCTCATCACTCATTTAGAACTAGTTAAACTGATTTTAACTCAATTAATTTGAGTTAACTGATTACACATGCATTAACTACAACTGGACCCCCAAAATAATATAATCACTCTACATGCCTCATCTTTGACCCTAAAATCAAATTTCTTGAGCTAACTCAGTCTTTCTGACTTAGTTAACTGATACAAGTTGTTATGAGATGAAATTACAATTTAATTTCCAATTTATTTAAGGGATAAACTAATTAGACACCCACATTTAGCGCTAGTGTGTAACTGAATTCCTCACTCGTGTATTGGAATCCCACACCAGTTATGGGGTCAACTTTTTTCCTTTCTGGATGCCAATTTCACTGTTTCTTGTTGCAAATTTCAACACTCCCTCTCAACAAGAAAGGAATCAATCTATCTCGATCTGATACCTTTGGAATGTTCTACTTGCAACACTTCTCTAGTGTTGTTTACACATGTAAATCTCCTAAAACTGAATAGCCTCTGAACAAATGAATCAATATAATGCATCTTTCATTAGAGTCTTATGACTACTGCTAGCTACTGCACATGTCTACTAGACTCTCTGCGCTACTGCTGACATCTGCATCTATGCCCTCTGCATTGTTGCCAACTATGATGTGCGCTATAGTATCCGACATATGTCACTATTATTTTTGTCTTCCTGACTCTGACTACATCAATCTAATTAATTCTTCCATCTACTGTTGTACTGTAGGCTCCTCGTAGCCAAGTTCGTTCCATGAGACACACCATCTCAATGGACCCTACCCAAATTTATTCTTGGGATTAATTCTGCACATCGCCCCACCTCACACCTAGAGGTATAGCTGCATTTACTCCCTCTTCCTTTTTGGCTCGAAATTCCCCATCCTGGAGGTCTCTGCTTGATTAGACTCTTCCACTCAGTCTCCCTTGTGCTTCTCCAATTGTGGCTGCTCCACAACCTTCTAAGACTACTTCTGAGGCTGCAGGTTGAGAGATAATTTCTCCCTCTCAACCACCAAGTCATTAACCACTACTTTTCTCCTCAAATATTTGCATGCATCCTCAACCTCGAGAGCATACAGGTTCTTGACTCTTGAACCGATTTGCTTCACTTGTCCCGTGGCTATGTGTTTAAGGAAAATTTTTCCTTTTCTGAACATCACCTCATAACCACAATATTCCAATACTGCTACGGAGACAAGATTCTTCCTTAGGCCTGAAACATACAAAACATCTGCAAGTCTGAGAGGGGAGCCAGACTCCCTCTGAAAGGTATGTACCTATGCCGGTCGCGCTATACCTTCTGTCATATCAAAATCTATGTTGTGCTGGAGGTCCTTCTCCTCCGAGTCACTGAAGATATCTCTATTCCCTGTCATATGGAATGAGGCACCATTGTCTAGATACCACATGCATCCCATTACAATGTTTGTTAGGTCCCTATATTACTAGTATAGTCCCTTATTGCTATTAGTGTATCCCCCTTATTGTTATTACTGTACCCCTGTAACCCCCATATTTTTATTATTGTTCCCTTAAATTATTATTATTAGGTCGGCTAGGATTACATTGTGGCCCCACTAAGATTACATTATGGCCCCATGGAATCCTATATATAGAAAGGAGGTTTTTTAATTTGTATCATCCAAGAATTGTTCATTCATGTAATGTATTGGAAG
The DNA here is from genome assembly GCA_034641835.2 of Pinus albicaulis. Taxonomy (NCBI): domain Eukaryota; kingdom Viridiplantae; phylum Streptophyta; class Pinopsida; order Pinales; family Pinaceae; genus Pinus; species Pinus albicaulis. The sequence continues at coordinate 1,147,775,990 of CM076574.1, read as the reverse complement.
TTTCCCCCTTGAAGTGGTTTATTTATAAGTCGTTAATATCTCTTTTCTTCTATTTTTGGAGCTAGTTTCACAACATTTGGTATCAGAGGTTTGGATTCTAGGGTTTCGCTGCTCCAAATAGGTCATCGTGGAATTTTCGCTATAGTTTTTTTTCTACGAAGGACCTTTAGAAGCGAAATTTTTTAGAGTGTAAAGTTGAAATCCTGAGGAACATCGTCGCAAAATTTCAGAGCTTGGTTCACAATATTTTCAGAGATATGATTTGTGGAAGTTAGGTCTTTTTCTAGGCTCCTGAATTTAACCTAAACAGGTCATTGTGGAATTTTAGCTATAATTGTTTTTCTATGAAGGTTCAGAAGCGGAAATTTTTAGTGTGCGAAGCAGAAATCCTGAGGAACAGTGTCGCAAAATTTCAGAGCTTGGTTCAAAATATTTTCGGAGATACTGTCTGTGGAAGTTATGGCTTTTTCAGACTCCTGAATTTCATCTCAAAGTGGTGATCGTGGGAAAATATTCATAGCTCTCTCTCTGAGCATCGAATTGGAATTTTGTAAAAAGTGTCCACAATCACACGGGCTGTAGTTTGCTGTCTATCAATTTCAGAGCCAAAGGAGGAAACATTGACACGTGGCAAGTCGTGCAAGTTCTCTCTACTGAACCCATCCATAATTGGGTCATTGTGGGAGATTGGACATAAATTTGTCTTGAAGAATCCAACTTAGGTCCAGGGATAATTTTAAGGATGAAAAATTATCTTGACGTTTAAAAAATTGGCGAATCTCACTAGTCCCTAATATGCAAACTATAAAATGTTTATTGATGTATTTGTAAAATTACTCAAATTTATAATGATATTATATATATTGTCTATATAATTTTGGCAATTTTTAAAGTAAAATAATTTTATATTGTAAAATTTGGGCGAATCATTTTTATAAAAAAATGGAAATTGGCGAATCTTTTTTTTGGAAAAACCATGGAAAATTAGCCCACTTGCGAATATTAGCCCCTAAAATTTTCCATGCTTAGGTCAGACCTGTGGCATTTGAAAGAAGCTTCAAAGGGCTACTATAGGGCCGAATTTCAAATATTTAGGAATCACAATTGGAGAGATAATTCAATTTTAATATTAAGCTCTTCAAAAGCATGTAAAAGGTGTGTATTTTTCTTTTCCGAATTTCATAAGTCCTGTTTGAAGAATCAAGTTGAATTGATTCCAAGGGCATATTGTAGAATATATATTAGTTTTGGATTCTAAAATGGCCCCTAAAAATAATTCAACACTCATTAAGCCTTTAGAAGGCTCTACTATGACTTATGAAGATGAATAATGACAAAATGACATATCAAAATTACAAGAGCAAGTGCAACAAATTTCGCTCTCGTAAAGAGCAACAAAAAATGACATGGAAGTTTCGAAGAAATGTGTGGAAACTAAGATGGGTGGTTTGAAGAAAGGCGTGGAATCTAAGATGGATGGTTTGAAGAATGACATGGAAGCTAAGATGGATGGCATGGAAGCTGGCATGGAATCTAAGATGGAAAACATGAAGAATGATCTAAAAGCAGACATGAAAGGTTTGACAAAGTTGATACAGGAAATGTTTCCTAATGGTGAAAAGATAGTAGAGGAAAATCATGATGAGAACAAAATAAATGTTAGTCGTGATTTCATAAACTCTAATGTTGGAGGGAAGAACCACCATATTCCAAAAATGGATATGAGGAAGTTTGATGGAAAGGATCCTATAACATGGATACTAAAGATGGAGCAATATTTTGATCTCAATAATGTGCAAAACACACAAAAGTTACGCATTGCAACTTTACATTTAGAACAAAATACATTTGTATGGTATCGATGGCTTTGCTCCCATAAAAAAATTGTCACTTGGTCAATTTTTACGGAGGAAATGATAGCACATTATGAGGATACAAAGAGCAACACCTTCTTTAGCCAATTGATAAATCTCAAACAAAAGGGTTTAGTGGGGCAACACATTGAGGACTTCCAAAATTGAATATAAGGGTAACTGATATTCCAGAGGAACACAGGATTGATCTCTTCATAGGTACTCTAAAGGATAACATCCAACATGAAGTTCGTGTTTTGGAACCTGATTCATCGGAGAAGGCATTCAGGTTGGCAAGAAAAGTTGAATGTAAAATTATGGCGACAAGGAAGCCTACCACTCAATTCTATAAAGAAGGAAGTGTTGCTACGCCTAGATTTCCACAACCTACAAGGTTGACACCACAAAAATTGGAAGAAAAAGAGCAAAAGGGCTTTGCTACAGTTGTGATAGAAAATACACTAAAGGTCATAAGTGTGCTGAGAAGAAATTATTTTACATAGATTGTGAAGAGGAAGAAGAAAATGAACAAGAATCTTCAAAAGAAGAGGGTATACACCATGAACCAACCCTAGAAGAGGAAGAAATGAGTCCGACCATATCATGTAATGCATTGGCAAGAATTACCACTCCTCAAACTCTCAAGATAGAAGGACACATCAAGAAGAAAAAGGTAATAGTGTTGATTGATTCAGGTAGTACCCATAATTTTATTCATTGTAAGGTAGCCAAGGAATTGAATTGTTTCCTATACCCAGCACCAGAATGTCAAGTGATGGTTGCAAATGGAGGAACCATAAATTGCTCTGGAAAATGCCATAATATCAAGCTAACCATGGGGGAATATGTATTGACTAGTCCAATGCTTTCCATTCCTATGGGAGGTGCTGATGTTGTACTAGGAGTACAATGGTTACAATCTTTGGGGATGGTAGCTTTTAATTTTCAAGAAATTTTCTTGAAATTTTTTTCAGAAGGAAAGGAAGTCAAATTACAGGGTATTGCAGGGAATCCGGGAAAGATAATAAGCTCTAATGTCATGACAAAGCTTCTAAAGAAAGAACAACGAGGCGTAATTGCACAATTATGCTCACTAGAAGTTCCAACATCAAAATCATCTATTTCTTCAAATCTCCAAAAAGTCTTGGACAATCATTCCAAGGTGTTTGAAACTCCCAAAGGACTCCCACCTATTCGTGATCATGATCATGCTATTAATTTGATTCCACGAAGTGTTCCTCCAAATATCAGGCCTTATAGATATCCTTATGTCCAAAAGAGCGAAATTGAACGTATGATTGCAGAAATGTTAGAGGCCGGTATAATTCAACCTAGTCAAAGTTCTTTCTCTGCTCCTGTAGTATTGGTACACAAGAAGGATGGATCATGGCGAATGTGTCCGGATTATAGGGAGCTCAATAAGCTCACCATTTAAGATAAATTTCCCATTCCTGTGATTGATGAATTATTGGATGAATTACATGGAGCAATTTATTTTACCAAGTTGGATCTTCGTTCAGGATATCATCAAATTAGAATGAAGACTCAAGATATTCCAAAAATAGCATTTCAAACTCATGAGGGTCATTATGAATTTTTGGTCATGCCTTTTGGCCTTACCAATGCACCTTCTACATTTCAAGGGTTGATGAATTCCATTTTCAAACTCTTCCTTAGAAAATTTGTGCTAGTATTTTTTGATGATATACTAATCTACAGCAGGTCTTGGAAGGATCATGTTGAACATGTTGACAGGGTGCTCAAACTATTGCAGGAGAAACAATTATATGCAAAAACATCCAAATGTTTCTTTGAGTACAAGAGGTGGAATATCTGGGTCATATTGTATCTCACGAGGGTGTTAAAGTAGACCCTAACAAAATTAAAGCCATTAAGGAATGGAAAGTCCCAACAACCATAAAGAAGTTGCAAGGATTTCTCGGGTTAACAGGGTATTATCGCAAGTTTGTTAAGAATTATGGGAGAATAGCAGCACCTCTAACAACATTATTGAAGAAAGATGCATTTTCATGGACTCCTGAAGCAACTAAGGCCTTTGAACATCTTAAAGAGGCAATGTGCCTAGTACCGGTCTTAGCTATGCCAGACTTCACAAAAACCTTTATTGTGGAATGTGATGCCTCAGGAAATGGAATTGGTGCAGTTTTAATGCAGGAAGGAAGACCCATTGCTTTTGAAAGTCGTCCAATCAAAGGGAAGTATTTACAGAAACCTATTTATGAGAAGGAAATGTTAGCAATACTGCATGCACTAAAGAAATGGAGAACTTACCTAATGGGAAGACACTTCAAGGTAAAAACTGATCATGATAGTCTTAAACACTTTTTGGAACAAAGAATATCTTTAGAAGAGCAACAAAAATGGGTCACAAAGATGTTGGGTTATGACTTTGAAATAATCTACAAAAAAGGAAAGCTTAATGTTGTTGCAGATGCACTCTCAAGAAAGAATGTAGAGGTGGAAGCATTGCTTTGTGCCATTTCTATTATCCAACCAGATTGGATAACCGAAGCAAGAGATGAATGGAAGAAGGACAAAGATGTATGGACACTCATTCAAAAGTTGCAGCAAGATCCTAGTACATCTGATACATTTAGTTGGAAAATGATTCCTTATGGTACAAAGATCGCTTATATCTTTGTAAGAATTCCCAACTAAAACAAAAGATTCTTCTGGAATTGCACACTTCTCCTTTAGGAGGACACTCAGGATTTTTAAAAACTTACCACAGGGTGAAGAAAGAATTTTTTTGGGATGGCCTTAAATCTGATGTTCAAAAGTTTGTGGTGGAATGTTTGGTTTGCCAGTAGAAGAAAGTGGAGACAATTAAGACCCCAGGACTTCTACAACATTTATCCATTCCAAGTCAACGTTGGGAGGAGATTTCAATGGATTTTATCACAGGTTTACCTAAGTCCGAAGGAAAGAGTGTCATCATGGTGGTAGTTGATAGACTTACCAAGTATGCACACTTTTGTGCATTATCTCATCCATTTAAAGCAAGTACAGTTGCTACTACATTTATGGATACAATTCAAAAGCTACATGGAAGCCCAAGGGTTATTGTGAGCGATAGAGATCCCATTTTTACTGGAAATTTTTGGACGGAGTTATTTTCTTGTTTGGGTACTCAATTAGCTCATAGCTCATCTTATCATCCTCAATCTGATGGTCAAACTGAGATAGTAAATAAATGTTTGGAAGGATATCTTCGTTGTTTTGTATCCAATAAACAAACACAATGGGTCAAGTGGTTACCTCTTGCTGAATGGTGGTATAACACTTCCTTCCATACTGCAGCAAAAATGACCCCATTTATGGCACTTTATGGATATCATCCACCATCCATCACATCATCTTTAAGGGAAAATTCAAAGGTTCAAGCAATGGAAGATCACATCGAGCATCAGCAAGAAGTTCTCCAACTCTTAAAGGATAACCTGAATTTGGCACAAAATCGAATGAAACAACAGGCAGATCAACATCGCAGCGAGAGAAGTTTTGATGTAGGAGATTGGGTATTTTTACAGCTACAACCATACAAACAAATGTCCCTCAAGCAAGCTAAGAAGGATAACAAATTATCGCCAAAGTACTATGGTCCTTACAAGGTGTTGCAAAAGATTGGTACTATGGCATACAAATTGGAGCTTCCTGCTTCTTCGCGAGTGCATCCAGTTTCCCATGTTTCATGCTTAAAGAAGGTTATAGGTGAAAATCTTCCAGTTCAAACAATATTTCCAGAACTTGATGAGGAAGGAAAAATCATATTGGAACCTGAAGCGGTCATGGAAACAAGAACTCGACAACTAAGAAATCGATCAATTTCAGAGTATCTCATCAAGTGGAAGAACTTACCCACTGAAGATTCTACATGGGAGGATGAGAATTTTATACAGAAGCACCCAGAGCTACTCAAGAGTTGAGGAAAACACTTTTTTGAAGGAGAGGGGCATGTTAGGTCCCTATATTACTAGTATAGTCCCTTATTGTTGTCAGTGTAACCCCCTTATTATTATTATTGTACCCCTGTAACCCCCATATTGTTATTATTGTGCCCTTAAATTATTATTGTTAGGTCGGCTAGGATTACATTGTGGCCCCACTAGGATTAAATTATGGCCCCATGGAATCCTATATATATAAAAGAGGTTTTGTAATTTGTATCATCCAAGAATTGTTCATTCATGTAATGTATTGGAGGTTTCCCCCTCGAAGTGGCTCATTTCTAAGGCATTAATATCTCTTTTCTTCTATTTTTGGAGCTGGTTTCATAACAGTGTTGGACATGCATTCAATGAGAGTAAAATCAAGCTCAAACTGTGAAGCCAATGCTTCATCCGCTGCAAGTGCGGGTTCCTTCTTGATTGTCTTCTTCTGTGGACTATTCGAAGCATAGTGCCCATCCTCGTGACAGTGAAAACATATGATCTTGGACAAGTATCTCTTTCCATATTTTCCTTGGGATTTCTTTCCCTTGGCCTTATTTCATTTCCCCACTAATGCAAAATATTCTTATCTGTTGGTTCTAGAGGTCCCGTCTCTGATGCTCCTCCTTATCTCTTCTATTACCAAGTCGGACCAAAAACACTCTCGGTCTGGTAATTTCTCCCTCCCATTCAAAAATTCCTGGTAACTATGCCAGCTCTTGGGAAGGCCTAGAAGTACTAGGCTCACCAAGTCATCATCGGCTATGGTCACACCACCACTTATAATCTCATCTCGACATTGAGTGAACTTCGCCAATTATGTTGGTACCATCTCGCCCTCATCCTTCTTGATATTTCTGAGCTTGTCCTTCAGCGCGAACTTCCTTTGGTTGCTGATGTTCTGAAATGGATTTGTCAAGGAATTCCACATATCATATGGGTTCACCTTCCCATGGAGACTTGAGACAATATGATCTTGAACTCCCTCCAACAAGATCCTTCTCGCCTTTGCAACCTTCTTGTGCCATGAATCAAGAAGTTGGGCATCTCTTGACGTGGGCTTGGAAATATTAGTATATATGAATTCCTTCAACATGTTGTTCTCCAAAACTGCCTCCATCTTGTCCTTTCATGAAATGTAATTTTAATTTCCCTCGAGTGCATATTCGAGTCTCAAGCCATTTAAATACATCTTGATCTGCTGCTAGACCTTGAAGAATAAATCTACAAATTTGAAACTGTTCAAGACAAAATCAATTCATTCTCTTCTATTGTGATTCCTGGCGCGCTGATACCATATAGAAATTATATAGAAACTCTATACCAATGTATTCAATCTGATCATGTAATGTACTAAAATAAGATACTAAATCCTTCTACTATATTTTCGGAATATAAAACATGATCGCTTAGTCACATGCAAGTAAGAGAAAGGAAATTATCAATCACACAACACAAGATGTTCTTGGGGAAAGCACCTACTCAAAACCCCTCTATAATATATTATACATAGTCAAATAATCATGAAACAATACAATTCTTTCTCACACTGAGAAAATCCTGCACTCTACCGATCGTCTCACCCTGATCCTTCTCAAACTTGACTAGCAATTCTTAGGAAAAATTGACCAACACTTTGCCAATTCTTAGCCCTTTCTTAGCCCAACATTTCTCAATAAATCCCTAGGCAATTAATACCTATTAAATATGATAATAAACCTTCCTTTACTGCGCAATCCTTCATGAGCCTTCCTATGACTTTATAATTGTGCCCGTGCAATTTGCTAATAATACAACTGATAGTTAACTTCCCTTTAACCACTGTTTCAATTGGGTCATCATCAGAATTGACATGCATGCAACTATTAATAGAAAATCATCAGTTATATGATAGATCACTACTTGTGAATTAAATCTAATTTAATTCGCTAGACCTCTCACTAGCTCATCACTCAGTTAGAACTAGTTAAACTGATTTTAACTCAATTAATTTGAGTTAACTAATTACACATGCATTAAAATAATGTATTAACTACAACTGGACCCCCAAAATAATAGAATCACTCTACATGCCTCACCTTTGACCCTCAACTCTAATTTCTTGAGCTAATCAGTCTTTCCGACTTAGTTAACTGATACAAGTTGTTATGAGATGAAATTACAATTTAATTTCCAATTTATTTAGTTAACTGATACAAGTTGTTATGAGATGAAATTACAATTTAATTTCCAATTTATTTAAGGGATAAATAAATTAAACACCCTTATTTAACGCTTGTGTGTAACTAAATTTCTCATGCATGTGTGACTGGAATCCCACACTAGTTATGTGGTCAAGTTTTGTTCTTTCTGGATGCCAATTTCATTGTTTCTTTTTGCAAATTTCAACATTTATATATAATAATGTATATATCTTGAAGGAAGAGAGTGAGGAATGCTACATCAACAAACATGATGAATCCTGGCTATGGCATAGGATATTGGGGCATCTCAACTTTGATCACGTCATCGAACTCAACAAGAAGAGAGAATTTAGAGATCTACCAACAATAAGGAAGCCTCGAAACAATATATGAAAGTCATGCCAAATGGGTAAATAAACATGAACATCATTCAAAATCAGAGATAAACTATCAAGTAGTAAGCCTTTGCAACTAGTTCACATGGATCTGTGTAGGCCTTCCAGAACAGATGCACGAGGAGGAGTAAAATATTTCATGTTGATAATTTATGAATATTCGAGATTGACATGGGTGGAATTCCTGATAAATAAGTTAGAATCATTTGAAAAGTACAAAATATTCAAGGCATTGACAGAAAACCAAATAGGGTGTAAGATAGAGTGCATAAGGTTAGACAGAAGAGGTGAATTTACATCAGATGAGTTTTCAGACTTGTGTAATGAATTTGGGATAAATCAAAAGTATACTATTACAGACACATCGCAAAAAAATGGAGTTGCAGAGAGATAAAATAGGTATGTTCAGAAAATAGCTAGAGCCATGATGCAAGAAAGAAAAACTTCTCAAACCTATTGGGTAGAAGCGGCACATACAAAAATACATATTCTCAATAAGGCACATCTCAGACCAAACTGTGATAAGACACAATATTAACCGTGGCACGGGAAACCAACATCAATTAAGCATTTTAAAGTATTTGGGAGTAAATTATATATAAAAAATAATGATGAAAATCTAGGAAAGTTTGATGCTCATTACGATGAAGTAATATTTTTTGGATATTCATAAAAAAGTAATGGATATAGGTGCTATAATAAGGGGCTGCATAATATTGTGGAATGCATAGATGTAAGGTTTGAGGAAGAGCTACTTGATAAGAACAAAAACACATGTTTTATTAATCCTCCATATCATCACCATTATGAAAATAAAGAGAATGAATTGCAATATGAAACATTAGAAGATACATATACGCAATCAAAAGGACCCTCAAGAAACACTAAAAAGAATCATATTGAAAATCAAATTATTGGAGATAAAATTAAAGGAGTTCAAACAAGGAGGAAACTAATAGAAAAATATGAGCAAGTTCATATAACTATGATGTCACAAATAGATCCAAATAACTTTGATGAGGCAAGTAAATACAAAATTTGGATAGATTATATGATGAAGATTTAGACCAAATTGAGAAAAACAAGACTTGGGAACTAACACCAAGACATGTCGGAAGGAATGTCATTGGCACAAAATGGGTCTTGAAAAATAAGATGAATGAACAGGGTCAAGTTGTTAGAAAAAATGCCATAATAGTGTGTAAGGGTTACTCACAAGTGGAAGGTCTTGATTACAAAGAAAATTTCACACCATTCATGAGAATGGGGGAAATCGAGATGTTTTTGGCCTTTGCGTGCTACAATTATTTCAAGGTGCACCAAATGGACATGAAGTCTTTCTTCCTAAATGGTAATCTTGAGTAAGAAGTCTATATGGAACAACCTAAAGGTTTTTCTTTAAAAAATAAGCCTAAATATGTCTACAGGTTAAAGAAAGCACTGTATGGTCTTAAACAAGCACCACATGCGTGGTACTCTAGAATAGAATAGTACCTTCAGAAACATAGCTTCAAGAGAGGAGGAGTTTATACTAATATGTACATAAAGGATGATGCAGATAAATTATTAATTGTGGTTGTATATGTGGATGATATCATGTTTGGCAGCAATAAATATCATTTAGTAAAAGGGTTTACTGAAGATATGGAGTCTGATTTTGAGATTTCAATGATTAGAGAGCTTACCTTCTACTTAGGACTTCAAATCCTACAAAAGGCTAGAGAAATATTCATTTCTCAAGAGAAATACATAAGAGATATGTTGGAAAAGTTCCAAATGGAAGAATGTAAACTTGTCTCAACCCCCATGACTACTTGATGTAAGTTATGTGCAAATGATGAGTCACCTGATGTGGATAATTTTTTTTTTACAGATGTATGATAGGAAGTTTGTACCTAATAGATTCTAGATCGAATGTAATGTTGGTAGTTGGATTAGTAGCAAGATATCAATAAACACAAAAACAAAGTCATATTTTAGCAACAAAGAGGATATTCAGGTACTTGAAAGGGACTACCAACTATGGACTATGGTATTCGAAAGGTAAGGAATTTACACTGAAAACATACATAGATGTGGATTGGGCCAACTGTGTGGATGACGGAAAAGGTACAAGTTGTGGTGAATTCTACCTAGGAGAGTCCATGGTGGCAAGGCTAACAAAGAAAAAAACATCATTTTATCCATCTATGGCAGAAGTTGAACACATAACAGTTGTAAGTTGTTGCAAATAAGTGTTGTGGATGAAGCAAACACTTCAGGATATGAAGGTAAATTTTAGTGATCCTATCTCTATCAAATGTGACAATACTAGTGCAATAATCATTTCAAAAAATCTTGTGCTTCATTCAAAGACCAAACATATCCCTATAAAGTACCACTTTCTCAGAAAACAAGTGGTTGAGGAAATAGTGAGGATGGATTACATACCCACAAAAGAATAGATAGCAGACATATTTACAAAGACCCTTGCTAGAGAATCATTTGAGTATCTGAGAAACAAGCTAGGGATAGTGCTTGCAAGTGCTTCTCACCAATGTAACTTCAAAAGGAGAATCTAAAACTTGAAATTGAATGCACGAGCTAAGGTGGAGACTACAGGAGAAAGAAAAAGTAAAGAAAAGAAACAAGAAGGATATTATTTTTGGGAGAATTTGAAGCAGCTAAGAAGCAACAAGAATGAAGGCATCATAGAAGTATGAGTTCAAGTCATCTTCTTCATGAGTGCAAGCAACATCACATGTGCACCAATATTTAATGCAAGGTTTTATAGAAAAATGTACACATGTATATATCTTGTATATAACCATGTAAATAAATAAATAGGCAAGTCATGTTTGCATCATTAGAATTTTCCCAAAAATCCTCTATTCTTTTATTTTTTATATGAAATACATTGATGTACATTATGATGATCCATGTATTAACTGAAAATTAATCTATGAAAACTTGAGATCCATTCAAATATATTTACATGAAAGAAAAAGCAAAGGATTTCCATCAAGCATAGGATAAAATTCTATTCTATTCAAATATATGTACATGCAACCAACAACAAAGAGACCCCTATGGAAGTAAAATGGCTCTTAAATCCAAAGGAAATCAATTAATTAAGCTGCAATGCTACATTCAAAATTTGAGATATCTTCAAACATGTATGCTACCATCAAGCCAAGAGGAGCATATTTTATTCATATTTGTGGCAAGGGTTATGAGATCATCATTTGGAATCATGATATAGACATATGAACCACACTATTTGTTGAAATGGAACCAATAAATGGCACACCAAAGTGGGGCTTCTAATTTAAATTTCCCTTAATTAAATTGGAAAAGAAATGTAATTTCATATCATAACAACTTGTTTTAGTTAACTAAGTCAGAATGACTGATTTAGCTTAGGAAATTCGAGTTGAGGGTCTAAGAGGATGCATGTAGAGTGATTCCATGATTTAAGGGGGTTTATTTGCAATTATGCATGATTTGTAATTAATTAACTCACTAATTGAGCAACAATTTAACTAGTTTTAACCGAGCATGAGCTAGAGATAGGTCCAGTGAATTAAATCTGATTTAATTCAAAATAAGTGATCCATCAATTAACTGAAAATTCACTATAAATAGTTGTTTTATGTCAGTTTTGAGGAAGATCCGGTTGAGAAAGAGGTTAAAGGGAAGACAACTATCAGTTGTATAATTAGAAAATTATTGTACAAGTCAATAAAGTCAATTGGAGGCCTAGGAAGGATTGCACAATCAAGGCAAGGGATTTTCCTATTTAATAGGAATTTAATTCCTCAAGGAATGCATGAGCAAGGCAAGTTGAGTAGAAGTAAATAATTGACTAAGTATTTGTCTGATTTTTCCTAGGTCAATGCGAGTCAGTTGGCAAACTAAAGGAGTTCTCTTGTGAGAGAAAGCATTTTAATGTTTCACGATCCTTGACTTTATACAATATAAAAATAGCGGGGTTTTAGCCAACGTGCTTTCCGTGATATATCGCTCTTATGAGTGAAGGTATTGATATAGAACCATCCTATTTTGAGGAAGCAATGCAGCAACCAGTGTGGGTTGATTCCATGATTGAGGACTATGCCTTCATTTTCTGGAACATTTCATACGAAGTTATACCAAAACGAGTGGGGAAGTCAGTGGTAGGATCCAAATGGGTCTGCAAGGTGAAGCATGAAACAAATGGGATTGTGGAGAAACATAAGGCTATATTTGTGGTCAAAGGGTTCTATGAGGTGGAGAGGATTTACTATAATTATACTTTGCACCAGTCACAAGGTGCTCATCCATTATATCCATCCCTTCACTCTCAACACAGATGGGATGGAAGATACATCAGATGGATTTAAAGACAACATTTCATAATGGATTTATTGAGGGAACGTTGCGAATACACAAATATAAACCAAGTGAATAATCACACAATAACAATAAAAAATAGAGATAATAATTAACGTGGTTCACCAACCAATCTGGCTACATCCACCAAATAGAGGTATCGATAATCTCATAACAGAGGTATCAACAATATTATTACTCAACAGGAGATTACAACAGCAGATTTGCACATCTGCACTTCCTCTTCCTCACACCTCACACTCATTTGCCTCTACAGGCTTACAATTTATATATGAGAGAAGAAACTGAATAATTAATTCTATCACAATAAAATAGGATAGAATATCTCCTCATTGGGATTTGCTGCAATCATTTTAGGAACAAATCCTATTTTTGGCATATCCATGAGATTTTTGGCCAAATTAATATCCAAAAAAATTTCAAAAACCTCCACCTTGACAACAATTAGCCTGATACCTCGTTCTTGTTTTATTTTCATTTTCTCTGCAAGCCAAGAGAAGCTAGACACCATCGTAGCTTCTCTAATAAAACTGGTTTCGTGAACATGTCTGCACAGTTTTCCTTTGTATGCACTTTTTCAAGAGAGACTCCCCGTTCAGTGATAACCTGTCTTAAAAAATGGTACTTTATAGGTATATGCTTTGATTTACTATGATAGGCTGGATTTTTAGCCAAATGAATTGCACTTTGACTATCACAAAATAACTTTATGTTGTCTTGCAACCTACCAAACTCACCAAACAAACCTTTCAACCAAACCGCTTCTTTGCAAGCATGTGAAGCAGCTATGTATTCTGCTTCTATAGTGGATAAAGCAACAATGTTTTGTAGCTTTGACATCCAGCTAATAGCTCCACCTACAAGAGTAAAGACATATCCTGAAGTTGACCTTCTCTTATCCAAATCACCTGCAAAATTGGAATCAACATATCCGCAAACAAATTCACTACTTTTGTCATAAGTGATACAATAATCACTTGTGCCTTTCAAATACCGAAGCACCCATTTCACTACTGCCTAGTGTTCTTTCCCTGGATTTGCCATATACCTACTGACAACCCCAACTGCATGTGAAATATCTGGTCGTGTACAAACCATCGCATACATCAAAGTTCCTACTGCATTAGCATAAGGTATTCGAGACATATATTCCTTTTCTTCATTTGTATTAGGACATAAAATTGAAGAAAGCTTAAAATGGGAAGCTAAAGGGACTGAAACTGGCTTCACATTGTTCATACCAAACCTTAAGAGTATTTTCTCAATATACTTTTGTTGTGATAACCACAGCTTACCATTGCTCCTGTCTCTGAAAATATCCATGCCCAAAATCTGTCTTGCTGCTCCTAGATCTTTCATATCAAACGTCCTAGCCATCTGAGCCTTTAACCTGTTGATCTCTGTTATGCTTTTGCTTGCTAAAAGCATATCGTCAACATATAACACTAAGATAATGAACATGCCATTACTCAATTTCTTAAAGTAAACACAATGATCATATTCACTTCTTATATAATTTTGACTCATCATGAAAGAATCAAATTTATTGTACCATTGTCTCGGCGACTGCTTTAGACCATACAATGATTTCTTGAGCCTACAGACAAATTTCTTGTTGCGATTTTGAACAAACCCTTCAGGTTGTTCCATATAAATCTCTTCATCTAAATCTCCATGTAAGAATGTAGTCTTAACATCTAGTTGTTGTAATTCTAAATCAAGTAAAGCAACTAATGCTAAGACAATCTGAATTGAAACAATTTTAACAACTGGTGAAAATATCTCATGAAAGTCAATTCCTGCTTTCTGAGAAAAACCTTTTGCGACCAGCCTCACTTTGTACCTGTCTTCTTTATCATCAACACCCCTTTTCAATTTGTAAACCCATTTACATCCCACAGTTTTTCTGTCTTTAGGAAGTTCCACCAGATCCCATGTGGCATTCTTGTCTAATGCCTTCATCTCATCCTTCATAGCCTCTTTCCACTTATCACTGTTAGAACCTTCTACAGCTTCCTGATAGCATAAAGGTTCATCATCATTAGCGGTTAAAGCAACTGAAGTAACATAATCATCATACCTTTTAGGAGGATGTCTGATTCTCGTGGACCTTCTTAAAGATGTTTTTGGTTCTTTCACAATTTGCTGATTATTATCTGTAGGAACTTCTTCATGATCTTCATCTAAAACTTTTTCATCTTTACTATCTTCAGAAATTGAATTGGTTTCAAATTGAATATGTTGAAACTTAGGTACATTTTCCTGTTTCAATTTATTATCTACATCTGGATTATCAAGTGAAGATTCATTGAATCTAACATCTCTGTTAATGATGATCTTGTGAGTAGTAGGATCCCACAACCTGTATCCATTAATCCCATCACCATATCCAACAAAGATATATCTTTTTGATTTAGGATCTAATTTAGAACGTCGATGTTTCGGAATTAGAGCATATGCATCACAACCAAAAACTTTCAATTTAGAATAATCACAAGGATGACCTTTCCATACCTCTTGAGGAATTTTGCATCCTATTGTAGTTGATGGTGATCGATTTATCAAATAGCAAGCCGTAGATACTGCTTCTGTCCATAATTCCTTCTGCAAATTGGCGTTACTAAGCATACTTCTTGCTCTTTCTAAAAGAGTCATGTTCATGCGTTCAACAACTCCATTTTGCTGAGGAATATAAGCAGTATTTCTATGTCTTTTGATCCCAACGTCCTTGCAATAATTATCAAATTCCTTTGAAGTAAACTCACCACCATTATTAGTTCCTAAACATTTAATGGTTCTTCCAGTGATGTTTTAAACTAATGCTCTAAACTGCTTGAAAAATTTGAATACATCAGACTTTATTTTTAACATGTAGACCCATACTTTTCTAGAGAAATCATCTATAAAAGATACAAAATATGATGATCCTCCATATGAGGTGGTAGGAGATGGACCCCAAACATCAGAATGGATATAATCAAGGATTCCCTTACTAGTATGTTTTCCAGTTTTAAATTTTTGCTTGCTTTGTTTCCCATATATACAATGTTTGCAGAAATCTAACTTAAAAGACTTTAAACTAGGAAGTAACATACGATCAGATAAAAATTTTAATCCTCTTTCGTTCATATGGCCCAATCATTGATGCCATAGTCGAATAGAATCACTGTTGTTTTTAGATACAGTAGAAGCATGATCTGACTCTGTTCTTCCTTCTAACTGAAAAAGATTTCCAATCTTCTTTGCTTTCATTACTAATAGTATTCCTTTATAAATTTTCATTACTCCACCTTCAATAAAAGTTTTATATCCATTTGTGTCTAACACTCCTAGAGAAATAAGATTTTTCCTGAGTTCAGGCACATGTCCTACATCAGTTAAGATTTTATTTGTCCCATCAAACATTTTAATCTGGATGCTTCCAATTCCCACAACATTACATGAGAAATCATTACCCATGTAAACAACTCCATCATTGATTGATTTATAATATGCAAACCACTCTTTATGAATGCACATGTGATTGGATGCACCAGAATCTAATAGCCAATGTTGATCATGATTTAACAAATTAACTGATAGAACTTCATCACTTATACCTGAACAAGATGCTGAACCTGAACCTGTATCTGTCATGTTTGCCTCTTTATTTTATATTGAAGAGTCTCCTTTGGATGTTTGTTGTCTCTTCCAACAGTCCTTCTTCAAATGTCTCGATTTGCCGCAAAACCAACATTTTAGCTTACTCTTCTTCCCTTTCGATTTTGACCAAGAGTTTTTTTTTCTGACTGAAGCGTTTTTCTTTAGATCGACCTCTAACCATCGTTGCTTCTGATGTATAGGTTTCTAAATTTGACCTTTTCCTGGTTTCTTCAGACATCATAGCTCCAACAACATCATCAAATTCAAGGGTTTCTGATGAACTAAGACTTATAGAAGTAACAAAATGATCCCATGACTCAGTTAACGAGCATAATAAAGTTACAACTTTATCTTCTGAATAAAATTTTGCTTCTATACTATCTAACTGCACTAAGAGAGTATTAAAGGTATTCAAATGATCAGTTATTGTCGTACCTTCCTTCATGTGCAAGTTGTGCAACTGTCTTTTCAGAAGAATCCTGTTGGTTAAGGATTTAGTCATGTACAATTTTTCTAACTTTGTCCATAAAACAACAACTGTTTTCTCTGACACGATGTTAAGTAAAACATCATCCGCCAAACACAATCATATGCTTCTCAGTGCTCTATCATCGATGTCACTCCATTCGTCATTTGTCATGGTGAGAGGTTGTTTTGATTTTCCCAAAAGTGCCTTCGCCACACCTTGTTGTACGAGTAAATCGTGCATCTTAAATTTCCAGATTTCAAAGTTATTTTTGCCATTAAACTTCTCGATCTCAAATCCAGCACTCTGATTTTTTGACATAGTTAATTTTAATTTCTTCACGCATCACAAAAAGCTTCACACAACACTTTCATTATCAACACATGCAGTGGCTTATCAACAAAAAATTTAAGGATACCTAAAATGTTATTCCAGCTGATTTGAATTCTACCTCACCTTTATAAAGAAAACTTGCAAATCTTAGGTTAATATATATCTCTCCCATACTATGATATTCGAATATTCCAATTAAAAGCCAATCTCTCTCACCGTTTTACAATGATGTGCCTTCCATGCTCATTAAAATATTCAACAAAAAATACAAACATAAACTTTATTTTTTTGTGAATCACTCACATAACGCTGCAACTCTTCTCCGTTCAAGTAACTCCCTCGGAACGTGTGTATATCCTCACGCTGGCACGGATCGTGGTGACAATCCACTTAAAATGGGCTGCTATCTCCACTGATAATATAAAACATTTAACTGCCACGATACACAGTGATCTCCACCAATAGAAGAAAAGATGTTAACAACTAAAACAACTTTGAACGCGAGAAAGCTTCAACGACCATGGCTTTGCTGCTCACACGTTAACACAGGTTTTGATATATATCAAGGTTCGTAGGCAGCTCGATCCACGCTCGTTTTCTGACGATTAACTCCACTTTGACCGGTGTATGGCCGCTCGACTCTTCGGGCTATGTCACGCTCACTCCTTTAAGGACGTGAAAATTGGTTTTCACGCCAGCTGCGGCTGCATAAACACTCTCCAGTCAGCCTGCAGATGCTAACAGACAGGCCACATAGGAAAATTGGTGGGGCAATGATCATGCCACCCAACGTCTCACACCCACGTAATTCTCCCACTGAAAAAAAAGATAAACGAAAACGCAGATCAACAGATCTGGTCTCTTCCACCAGATCACGACGCAGTGGATCAAATCACACACTGTTCATTCACGCACTGTTCATTCATCAATTCACGCGCACATTAGAAACAACAATTTCTTCAACAGGCATTAAATCCACTTGCTCTGATACCAATTGTTGCGAATACACAACGGAAAAATATGAATAATCACACACACAACAATTAAAAATAGAGACAAGAATTAACGTGGTTCACCCAACCAATCTGGGCTACATCCACCAAACAGAGGTATCGACAATCTTATTACTCAACAGGAGATTACAATAGCAGATTTGCACATATGCACTTCCTCTTCCTCACACCTCACACACATTTGCCTCTACAGGTTTACAATTTATAGATGTAGAGAAGAAACTGAATAATAAATTCTATCACAACGAAATAGGATAGAATATCTCCTCATCAGGATTTGATGCAATCATTTTAGGAAAAAATCCTATTGTTGGCATATCCATGAGATTTTTAGCCAAATTAATATCCAAAAAATCTCAACAAGGAAGAAGTGTACATTGAGCATCCATAAGGTTTTGAGACCTTAGACATGGATTCACATGTGTGTAGACTCAAGAGAGAATTTTATGGGATGAAGCAAGAACCTTGTGCTTGGTACACTAGGATTGACAACTATTTCACCGGGTTGGGATTCACTAAGAGTGAAGCAGATGCGAAACTATATCATATTGTGGTTGATGGTAAGATTTTGATTATTTTACTTTATGTTGATGATCTATTACTGACAGGTGACGAGCGGCTCATAAAATCTTGCTAAGGTGACCTTGTAAGAGAATTTGAGATGAAGGACATGGGGCTCTTGCACCATTTCCTTGGATTGGAAATATGGCAAAGAGATGGGTAGCTATTTGCATCTCAGGGTAAGTATGCCAAGGATATTCTGAGGAAGTTCCACATGGAGGGCAGAAAACCCATGGAGACTCCTCTTGCAGGAAACTGGAGGAAGGAGGATGCTACTTCGGGCAAAGTAGTGGATGCTACTATTTATAGGCAGCTTGTGGGTTCGCTCATGTATTTGGTGAACACATGACTCGACATATGCTACGTAGTTAACTAGTTGAGCCAAGCTATGGTTAAGCCGAACAAGATATTTTGGAAGGCAGTGAAGCACGTGTTGAGATATATCAGGGGAAATACAAAGTATTGATTATGGTACATATGGACATAGGGAGTGAAGCTTCAAGGCTTCACCGATGCAGATTGGGAAGGGAGTCCATCCGACCAAAAGAGAAAATTAGGAGGCATATTCAACATAGGATCAACCCCAATTTCATGGTATAGGAGGAAACATAGATCAGTTGCACTCAGTTCAACATAGGCAGAGTACATGACATCTAGTCAGGAAACATGCGAGGCCATTTGGATGAGGAAGATACTTTTTGGTTTTTTTGGTCAGCAAATGGATCCGATGGTGATACATTGTGATAACCAGAGTTGCATCAAACTCTTGGTTAATCCAATATTCCATGACAGGTCCAAGCATATTGATATCCAATATCACCATATAAGAGATTATGTTAAGAGGAGTATTATGTCATTGGAGTACATTCCCACAGAGGAGCATGATGCAAACATCTTGACAAAGGCGTTATCAAGAAGAAAATTCGAATTCCAAAGAGGCATGATTGGGGTAGCAGATAATCCCTGTTATGAAATCAGCTCCAAAAATAGAATAAAAGAGATATCAACGCCTTATAAATCAACCACTTCGAGGGGGAAACCTCCTTTACATTACATAAATGAACAATTCTTAGATGATCCAAATGAAAAAAACCTCCTTTCTATATATAGGAGTCCATGGGGTCACAATATAATCCTAGCCGACCTAACAATAACAATGTAAGGGCACAAAAATAACAATAGTGGGGTTTTTTGGGGCACAATAATAACAATATGGGGACTACATGGGTACAACAATAATAATAAGGGGGCTACACTAACAACAATAAGTGACTACACTAGTAATATAGGGGCCTAACATGCCCCTCTCCTTCAAACAAGTGTTGTCCTCAACGCTTGATTATTTCTTGATGGTTTTGTATAAAATTCTCATCTTCCCATGTTGAATCTTCAACAGGTAAGTTCTTCCACTTTCTAAGATACTCTAAAATTAATCGATTTCGTAGTTTTCGAGTTCTTGTTGCTGTGACTACTTCAGAACTTCTTTCGCTGCGATGTTGATCTTCCCGTTGTTTCATTTGATTCTGCACCAAAGTTAGGTTATCCTTTAAGAGTTGGCGAAATTGTTGTTGATGCTCGATGTGATCTTCCACTACTTTATCATCCATATTAGCTTTCATTTGATCCTTCAAACCATCCAACTTAGCCTCTATTTCTGCTTTTAAACCATCTATGTCATCTTTGATTTCTCTTTGTAAGATCAAAATTTGTTGCACTTAGTACCTAATTTTGATATATCATACTGCAATTCTTCCTCGTCATGCATCATGGTAGAGATTTCTGAGGGCTTAATGGGTGTGGAATTATTTTTTGGAGGCATTATATAACTCAATACTGATATCTATGCTTCAATATTCTCTTGGAATAAACTGATTTTTCAAACAAATGTTATGTAAACTTGTTTAAAAAATACATACCTTTTTCTTGATTTTTAGGAGGTCTATATTGAACCTGATTTATCTATGTTATTTCGAATCTTCAAGATCTGAATTTATATCCTGTATTATCCCTCTGAGTCCTCTTTCCAATTCATAAGTCAGACATGATTTGGATTCTTCAAGTCAAAGTTATACCCAATCTCCCGCAATGACCTAATTATGGACTGGTTCAGTAAAGTGAACTTGTACGACATTACATGTGTCACTGTTTCCTCCTCCGACTTTGAAATTTATACACAGGAAACTATAGTCCATGCACGTTCAACTGTTTTTTATAGAATTCCAATCCGATGTTCAGAGAGAGAGTTATGACAATTTTACCAAGGTGACCTCTTTGAGATGAAATTCGGGATCTTGCAAAAACCCTAAATTCCACAGATCATATCTCCGAAAATATTGCGAACGAAGATCTGAAATATTTACACAAAGTTCCTTCGAATGTCTTCGCAAATGGGTTTTTTTTAGATTCTATAACTTCGTAGAAAAACAATTATAATGAAAATTCCACGATGACCTGTTTGACGCAGCGAAACCCTAGAATCCAAAGCTCTACCAAAGGTTATGAAATCAACTCCAAAATAGAAGAAAAGAGAGATCAACACCTTAAAAATCAACCAATTTGAGGGATAAACCTCCTTTACATCACATAAATGAAAAATTATTGGACGATTCAAATGAAAAAACCTCCTTTCTATATATAAGACTCCATGGGGTCACGATATAATCCTAGCCGACCTAACAATAAAAATGTAAGGGCACAAAAATAACAATAGCGGGGTTTTATGGGGCACAATAATAACAATATGGGGACTACAGGGGTACCAAAATAACAATAAGGGGGCTACACTAACAACAATAAGGGACTACACCAGTTATACACGGACCTAACAATCCATTTTTTGTTGAGAGATAGAGTTGAAATGACACCCCACAGTGGGGCTTATGATTTAATTTTCCCTTAATTATTTTGGAAGAGAAAATTTAATTTCATCTCATAACAACTTGTATTAGTTAACTAAGTCAGAATGACTGAGTTAGCTTAGGAAATTCGAGTTGAGGGCCTAAGAGGATGCATGCAGAGTGATTCAATGATTTAAGGGGGCCCAGTTGTAGTTATGCATGAGTTGTAATTAGTTAACTCAATTAATTGAGTTAAAATCAGTTTAACTAGTTCTAACTGAGTGATGAGCTAGAGATAGGTCCAAAGAATTAAATATGATTTAATTCACAATGAGTGATCAATAACTGATAATTCACTATAAATAGCTATTGCATGTTAGTTGTGAGGAATACCAAGTTGAGGCAAAGGTTAAAGGGAAGAAAACTATCGGTTGTATAATTAAAAAATTGTACAGGTCAGTTATAGAGTCAGTTGGAGGCCTAGGAAGGATTTCACAATTAAGGCAAGGGATTTTCCTATTTAATAGGGATTTAATTACTCAAGGAAATGCATGATCAAGGTAGGCTAAGAAGAGAGCCCCACGGGGGTAGGCGAGTTGGTAATTGAAATGCGGTGAAGTTTGTTTGTAAGGCGAGCCTGTACAGGAGGTCACTAGTTCAAATCCCCCAGTCTAAAATGGAGCGTGTGGAGAGGGGTGGGCGCATGTTCCCAGTGGGTATAGTGGTAGTTGTCAGAATCGACCCTATGTAACGCGAGTCGCGAGGCTGCCTTAGTTGCCGATCCCACTGTATTAAAAAAAAAGAAAAAAAGAAAAAAGAAAAAAGATTTAGCTAAGTATCTGTTTGATTTTGCTTAGATCAGTGTGAGACAGTTGGAAGAGTGCATGAGTTCTCTTGTGAGAGAAAACAATTTATTGTTTCATGATCCTTGACTTTATATAATATACAAATAGTGGGGTTTTAGGCAACATACTTTCCCCAAATATATCTTGTGTTTTGCGATTTATTATCTCTTTCTCTTACTTGGTTATGTGATTGTGCGATCGTGTTTTGTTTAAGCAAATTGTAGAAGGATTCAATATCTTGTTTAGTACATTATAAGATTAGATTGAATTCCGTTGTTAGTTTTTCTGCACTATTTTCAAGTTTCATAGCTCAATAAAAGACCATGTACAAACTAATACAAAGGATTATTTGATTCATAGATATTTTTTATGATTGCAAAGAACTACTTGTTGTGAAACCAGCTCCAAAAATAGAAGAAAATAGATATCAATGCCTTAGAAATAAGCCACTTCGAGGGGGCAACCTCCAATACATTACATGAATGAACAATTCTTGGATGATACAATTTACAAAACCTCCTTTCTATATATAGGAGTCCATGGGGCCATAATGTAATCCTAGTGGGCCACAATGTAATCTTAGCCAACCTAACAATAATAATTTAAGGGCACAATAATAACAAAATGGGGGTTACAAGGGTACAATAATAACAATAAGGGGGTTACACTAACAACAATAAGGGACTATACTAGTAATATAGGGACCTAACATGCCCCTCTCCTTCAAAAAAAGTGTTGTCCTCAACGCTTGAGTAGCTCTGGGTGCTTTCGTATAAAATTCTCATCCTCCCATGTAGAATCTTCAGTGGGTAAGTTCTTCCACTTGATGAGATACTCTGAAACTAATCGATTCCGTAGCTGTCAAGTTCTTGTTTCCATGACCGCTTCGGGTTCCAATATGATTTTTCCTTCCTCATCAAGTTCTGGCAATATTGTTTGAACTGGAAGATTTTCACCTATAACCTTCTTTAAGCATGAAACATGGAAAACTGGATGTACTCGCGAAGAAGCAGGAAGCTCCAATTTGTATGCCATAGTACCAATCTTTTGCAACACCTTGTAAGGACCATAGTACATTGGCGATAATTTATTATCCTTCTTTGCTTGCTTGAGGGACATTTGTTTGTATGGTTGTAGCCGTAAAAATACCCAATCTCCTACATCAAAACTTCTCTCGCTACGATGTTAATCTGCCTGTTGTTTCATTCGATTTTGTGCCAAATTAGGTTATCCTTTAAGAGTTGGAGAACTTCTTGCTGATGCTCGATGTGATCTTCCACTGCTTGAACCTTCGAATTTTCCCTTAAATATGATGTGATGGATGGTGGATGATATCCATAAAGTGCCATAAATGGGGTCATTTTTGCTGCGGTATGGAAGGAAGTGTTATACCACCATTCAGCGAGAGGTAACCACTTGACCCATTGTGTTTGTTTATCGGATACAAAACAACGAAGATATCCTTCCAAACATTTATTTACTATCTCAGTTTGACCATCAGATTGAGGATGATAAGATGAGCTATGAGCTAATTGAGTACCCAAACAAGAAAATAACTCCGTCCAAAAATTTCCGGTAAAAATGGGATCTCTGTCGCTCACAATAACCCTTGGGCTTCCATGTAGCTTTTGAATTTTGTCCATAAATGTAGTAGCAACCGTACTTGCTTTAAATGGATGAGATAATGCACAAAAGTGTGCATACTTGGTAAGTCTATCAACTACCACCATGATGACACTCTTTCCTTCGGACTTAGGTAAACCTGTGATAAAATCCATTGAAATCTCCTCCCAACGTTGACTTGGAATGGATAGAGGTTGTAGAAGTCCCGGGGTCTTAATTGTCTCAACTTTATTCTGCTGGCAAACCAAACATTCCGTCACAAAATTTTGAGTATCAGTTTTAAGGCCATCCCAAAAAAATTCTTTCTTCACCCTGTGGTAAGTTTTTAAAAATCCTGAGTGTCCTCCTAAAGGAGAAGTGCGTAATTCCAAAAGAATCTTTTGTTTTAGTTGAGAATTCTTACAAAGATATAAGCGATCTTTGTACCATAAGGAATCATTTTTCCAACTAAATGTATCAGATGTACTAGGATCCTGCTACAAATTTTGAATGAGTGTCCATACATCTTTGTCCTTCTTCCATTCATCTCTTGCTTCGGTTATCCAATCTGGTTGGATAATAGAAATGGCACAAAGAAATGCTTCCACCTCTTCATTCTTTCTTGAGAGTGCATCTGCAACAACATTAAGCTTTCCTTTTTGTAGATTATTTCAAAGTCATAACCCAACATCTTTGTGACCCATTTTTGCTGCTCTTCTGAAGATAGTCTTTGTTCCAAAAGGTGTTTAAGACTATCATGATCAGTTTTTACCTTGAAGTGTCTTCCCATTAGGTAAGTTCGCCATTTCTTTAGTGCATGTAGTATTGCTAACATTTCCTTCTCATAAATAGGTTTCTGTAAATACTTTCCTTTGATTGGACGACTTTCAAAAGCAATGGGTATTCCTTCTTGCATTAAAACAACACCAATTCCATTTCCTGAGGCATCACATTCCACAATAAAGGTTTTTGTGAAGTCTGGCATAGCTAAGACCGGTGCTAGGCACATTGCCTCCTTAAGATGTTCAAAGGCCTTAATTGCTTTAGGATTCCATGAAAATGCATCTTTCTTCAATAATGTTGTTAGAGGTGCCGCTATTCTCCCATAATTCTTAACAAACTTGCGATAATACCCTGTTAACCCGAGAAATCCTCGCAACTGCTTTATGGTTGTGGGGACTTTCCATTCCTTAATGGCTTTAATTTTGTTAGTGTCTACTTTAACACCCTCGTGAGATACAATATGACCCAGATATTCCACCTCTTGTACTACAAAGAAACATTTGGATTTTTTTGCATATAATTGTTTCTCCTGCAATAGTTTGAGCACCCTGTCAACATGTTCAACATGATCCTTCCAAGACTTGTTGTAGATTAGTATATCATCAAAATACTAGCACAAATTTTCTAAGGAAGGGTTTGAAAATGGAATTCATCAACCCTTGAAATGTAGAAGGTGCATTGGTAAGGCCAAAAGGCATGAACAAAAATTCATAATGACCCTCATGAGTTCGAAATGCTGTTTTTGGAATATCTTCAATCTTCATTCTAATTTGATGATATCCTGAATGAAGATCCAACTTGGTAAAATAAATTGCTCCATGTAAATCATCCAATAATTCATCAATCACAGGAATGAGAAATCTATCTTTAATGGTGAGCTTATTGAGCTCCCTATAATCCGGACACATGTGCCATGAGCCATCCTTCTTGTGTACCAATACTACAGGAGCAGAGAAAGAACTTTGACTAGGTTGAATTATACCCACCTCTAAAATTTTTGCAATCATACGTTCAATTTCGCTCTTTTGGACATAAGGATATCTATAAGGCCTGATGTTTTGAGGAACACTTCCTGGAATCAAATGAATAGCATGATCATGATCACGAATAGGTGGGAGTCCTTTGGGAGTTTTAAACACCTTGGAATGATTGTCCAAGACTTGTTGGAGATCTGCAGAAATAGATGATTTTGATGTTGGAACTTCTAGTGAGCATAATTGTGCAATTACGCCTCGTTTTTATTTCTTTAGAAGCTTTGTCATGACATTAGAGCTTATTATCCTTCCCGGCTTCCCTTCAATACCCCGTAATTCGACTTCCTTTCCTTCTGAAAAAAATTTCAAGAAAAGTTCTTGAAAATTAAAAGCTACCATCTCCAAAGATTGTAACCATTGTACTCCTAGTACAACATCAGCACCTCCCATAGGAATGGAAAGCATTGGACTAGTCAATACATATTCCCCCATGGTTAGCTTGATATTATGGCATTTTCCGGAGCAATTTATAGTTCCTCCATTTGCAACCATCACTTGACATTCTGGTGCTGGGTATAGGAAACAATTTAATTCCTTGGCTACCTTACAATGAATAAAATTATGGGTGCTTCCTGAATCAATCAACACTATTACCTTTTTCTTCTTGATATGTCCTTCTATCTTGAGAGTTTGAGGAGTGGTGATTTCTGCCAGTGCATTACACGATATTGTCAGACTCATTTCTTCCTCTTCTACGATTGGTTCCTGGTGTATATCCTCTTCTTGTTCATTTTCTTCTTCCTCTTCACAATCTATGTAAAATAATTTCTTCTCAGCACACTTATGACCTTTAGTGTATTTTCTATCACAACTGTAGCAAAGCCCTTTTGCTCTTTTTTTCTTCCAATTGTTGTGGTGTCAACCTTGTAGGTTGTGGAAATCTAGGCGTAGCAACACTTCCTTCTTTATAGAATTGAGTGGTAGGCTTCCTTGTCGCCATAATTTTACATTCAACTTTTCTTGCCAACCTGAATGCCTTCTCCAATGAATCGGGTTCCAAAACGCGAACTTCATGTTGGATGTTATCCTTTAAAGTGCCTATGAAGAGATCAATCCTGTGTTCCTCTGGAATATCAGTTACCCTTATATTCAATTTTTGGAAGTCCTCAATGTGCTCCCCCACTAAACCATTTTGTTTGAGATTTATCAATTGGCTAAAGAAGGTGTTGCTCTTTGTATCCTCATAATGTGCTATCATTTCCTCCGTAAAAATTGACCAGGTGACAATTTTTTTACGGGAGCAAAGCCATCGATACCATACAAATGTATTTTGTTCTAAATGTAAAGTTGCAATGCGTACCTTTTGTGTGTTTTGCACATTATGGAGTTCAAAATATTGCTCCATCTGTAGTATCCATGTTACAGGATCCTTTCCATCAAACTTCCTCATATCCATTTTTGGAATATGGCGGTTCTTCCTGCCAACATTAGAGTTTATGAAATCACAATTAACATTTATTTTGTTCTCATCATGAGTTTCCTCTACTATATTTTCACCATTAGGAAACATTTCTTGTATCAAAATTTTCAAACCTTCCATGTCTGCTTTTAGATCATTCTTCATGTTTTCCATTTTCTCATCGATCTTAGCTTCCATGTCATCCATCTTAGATTCCATGCCAGCTTCCATGCCATCTATCTTAGATTCCATGCCTTTCTTCAAACCATCCATATTATTCTTCACACCATCCATCTTCGCTTCCACGTCTTTCTTCAAAACTTCCATTTCATTTTTTGTTTCTCTTTGCGAGAGCGAAATTTGGTGCATTTTCTCTTGTAATTTTGATAGATCATGTTGCAATTCTTCATCTTCATGAGTCATAGTAGAGCCTTCTAAAGGCTTAATGGGTGTTTAATTATTTTTACGGGGCATTTTTTAGAACCCAATACTGATATCTATTCTACAATATTCCCTTGGAATCAATTCAAATTTATTCTTCAAATAAGACTTATGCAATTCGGAAAAAAATACACACATTTTCCTTGCTTTTGAGGAGCTCGATATTGAAATTGGATTATCTCTGTGATTGCGTCTCTTCAATATCTAAAATTTAGCCCTGTAGTATCCCTCTGAAGCTTCTTTCCAATGGCACAGGTCTGATATGATTTGGATTCTTCAAGACAAGGTTATGTCCAATCTCCCACAATGACCCAAGTTTGGACTGGTTCAGTAGAGCGAACTTGTACGACTTTCCACATGTCACTGTTTCATCCTTTGGATCTAAAATTGATAGCAAAGAAACTACAGTTTGTGTACTTGCGATCACTTTTTACGGCATTCCAATCCGATGATCGGAGAGAGAGTTATGAAGATTTTCCCACGATCACATCTTTGAGATGAAATTCAGGAGCCTGAAAAAGCACTACCTTCCATAGATCATATCTCCGAAAATTTTGCAAACCAAGCTCTGAAATTTTTTGACAATGTTCCTTAGAATTTCGGCTTCGCACCCTAAAAATTTCAGCTTCTGAAACTTCGTAGAAAAAAAATTATATTTCAAATTCCACAATGACCTGTTTAGGAGCCTCACAAAAGACCTAACTTTCACAGATCATATCTCCAAAAAAATTTCCAACCAAGCTCTGAAATGTTTTGACGATGTTCCTTAGGATTTTGGCTTCACACCCTAAAAATTTTAGCCTCTGAAACTTCGTAGAAAAAAAAGGTATAGCGAAAATGCCACGATGACCTGTTTGGAGCAGCGAAACCCTAGAATCCAAAGCTCTGATACCAAATATTGTGAAACCAACTCCAAAAATAGAAGAAAAGAGATATCAATGCCTTAGAAATAAGCCACTTCGAGGGGGAAACCTCCAATACATTACATGAATGAACAATTCTTGGATGATACAATTTACAAAACCTCCTTTCTATATATAGGAGTCCATGGGACCATAATGTAATCCTAGTGGGCCACAATGTAATCCTAGCCGACCTAACAATAATAATTTAAGGGCACAATAATAACAATATGGCGGTTACAAGGGTACAATAATAACAATAAGGGGGTTACATTAACAATAATAAGGGACTATACTAGTAATATAGGGACCTAACACTACTACTAAAAAAATTATGAACGTGTTTCTACAACAAGAAAGGCAATATGTAATTAAACTACATTGCACCATCTTAGTGCATCATCAGGATCCCTCTAAATCCTTCAGCGTTGCATAAACACAAATATATGAATTTTGTGAATGCTTGAAGAATTAAAATGAATTTATCAATAAAAGATGAAATTTCTAAAGTGCTTCAACAACCAAATTTGAAAAAAATACATTTTGTTGTTTTAGAAAAAAAAAATCCACAATATCATAGGAATTTGAGTGTGGACTCAATTCCTCCGGAACTCATCACTGTTCTAAAATAAAACATTTGGAGTCAAGAAATGTTTTCAAAAAGCTTAAGTGCAAAAGAAATTGCAGCATACACAGATCATTCTCCTTTCCATATAAGAAAAAGGAAGTCATCAATCACATATCAAGCAGTTAGTATAGTCATTTGAAGAAAATGAGGCTTTGCAATATCAAATACCCTAAGAGAATATTATTTCAAATAAACATATTGAAGAATTCAATTCAGAAGATCGACATTCAAATCTATTGTATTGCAGAATAAAAGGAAAAATATGAAAATTCCCCTACAATTAGAAGGCCACCCGTGATTGAAACACCGTGCCTCACTTAATTGCAACATTTAATCTCCATTATTATGCCCATAAATATTTGGATATTATTAAATATACATGATCAAAGTGAAATTATGAAGGAAATTCTTCAAAGCTAGTTAAGGAAGAACAAATTCCTACATCTAAAAGCGTAAATGAAAAGTTAGTAAAGTTACAAAAGAAGAAATGAAATTACATAAAGAGATCATTCTCCATATCTATACAAGTACATAAAATAAATCTCATACATATCATAGCAAACAAATGAACAAACATTTAATCCATTGTACTGTAAAATCTATTCTTAAAAAAAATAAAAAAATTGAGATGCAATTTCTGGGCGTTCAACTGTAAGAAAATATAGAGAACAATAAATTGTTAAATGAGAGGCTACCCGTGCATGCATTTGAAAAGGGAATCACTAAGCATCAATAATTTTCCTGCACAAAAAATATTAAAAAAAAGGGAAAAGATACATAAAAGTTCAAGAAATCTTAGAAAGTAAGCATATAAGAAAAAATGGCATCCATTAAAGAGAACCAAGTGCTCAAAATGATTTCTATATATCACGATAAGGCACGAATAGTGGCAAGTTAGGTAACACAAGGACAAATAAGAGTAACGCTTAATTGCAATTATGAATGCCAAAATTTGATTGGAGTAGAAATGTCAGGGACATAAAGACATGCCCATACATGGTATTGACAGCTAATGGATTGGGGAAAAGTTAAAATTCTCTGAGATATCATGAAATATCCCGAGACAGTGGAATAATAATGCACAATGGAATAATTATGTGCAACAAATAATAATGTACAGTGGAATACTTATATGTAGCGTTAATATATTCCATCACAACGTTTTTATTGGAGAAGTTTTATCTGATTCCTTCAGCATTAATTACCTTGGAGCAACATTAGTGGTTATTATTATTGTTCAAATGGAATCATTATCATTATCAAAGTTCGATGGAATTATCAACGGCATTATTATTTTCACTGTAAAATAGTCTTATTGTTGCACAATATTTATTCAACTAGTTCAATCTCCATATGCGTTCAATGAAGATATTGCATATGCATTCAACAGATGAATGGAGGTAATGACATAATGGAATTATTCCGACCTACATATGAGTTGCAATGGAGAAATGTTACATACGTTTAAATATTAATTCATGGCAGGACACTTGGGCACAAATGGAATATATATTAGGAAACTACATGAAACAAAGATGGTGGAATACCTATTGGTCTGCTCAAAATCAGTTAAAACAAGTCCGGTCAATGCTGGTAAAACTTGACCAGTCATTCAGGAAATCCCCTAATTTAAGGGTAGATTTAGGATTTTTTGGGATTTATCCATATTTTATGGAACAAAAAGGATGAATTCAACCTATGATATGTAATAGGAATCTTTTAGGTGGTTACAACAACAATAGAAATCTTGTTATATTTTCATCCTATTTAAGCAAGGCTACCAACAACTATGAAATACATTGTGACTGTTATTTTATGAGTATAAGTTGAAGACTTGCCTTATTATTTCTTGTGCATATTTTTTTGTGTGTTGTGAATGGATACTTGATGTAGCTAATTATTTTGAAGTGTTCGAGGAAAATGTGGAGGGGCCCCATGTTAAGCTAAGTACACTATTGTTAATTAATGTGCATAGAGATATGTTAGCATATTCATTTTTTGTGTTAATATAGCATTTTTGTTTGATCACTTGTGAATATTTCTTGTATAAACTAACTTTCTTGCCATGGCTATTGAGATAGTGAAAATAAATTCTTCTTGAATGATTAGCTTCAATAAAGAAGGACAAACCAGGTCTCTAAGTTAGAGCCTCTTCTTTGTTAACTAGAATTGAATTGAAATCAATATTCATTTCTTCCTCCTTTCCTGGATTATATTATTCATGCCTTGGTAATTTAGATAAGTGAATTTGGTTTTGTTGAATGAATAAAAGCAATAGGGAAGGACAACCAAGACCTATGAGACAAGAGCCTCTTCCTTATTTTCTAAAATTGAATAAGATCAATGTTCACTTTTTCATATGCTTTCATAGATCAGAATTATATGCTTTCTTGATATTCAACAATTTATACTAGTAAATTTTCATTTTCAGATTGTAACATGCATTTATTCATTTTTTAGTATCTAAGCAAGTACTTTCTGAACTAGTTAGATCTAAGATCCATATACTTTGATGTGTTTCTAAGTTTACCAACCTGGATTGATATTAAAATACATGTTCTAATTTAACTCAATAAATTGGACTGGAATTTTTGGCATCATTTCCGGGGAAGCACGCTTAGATACAAATAGTTAGGAATATTGTTTAGAAAAATAATAAAAAACACAAAAACACCAAGAAAACATAAAAACAAAAACATTTGAGGATTTTTAGGATTTTTCATTATGGTTATTCATGCCTAGACAAAGAGATGAAAATGGTAGATATACAAAACAAAACCCCCCAACCACTCAACCATTGGTGGGAGTAGGATCATCTAAATTCGAACTAACACCAATTCATAGAAAACCAACTTTGGAAGGGTGAGAGGAAAAACAACGTTCAAGAAAAAGGTTTACTCTTGTTGAAAGATAAACTTTATTGGCTTATGAAGTAAATAGAAAACAAACACAAGTATAAACATCTTCCATAGGCAAACAAAAAAGAAAAAAGAAAACCAATTGATCAACCTATCCTTGAACAACTTGAGAAATTTGAAGATGTACAATCTCATATTTTTATTGAAACATTTGAAACAATTGAAAAAGAGATGGCAGAAGAAGGACAAGGATCCAATATTCCAGGACTAACTCTAGAACAACAGATACAATATGAAAGACAACGAAGATAATAGGAAAGGACAAGAGAAGAAGAAAGAAAAAGAGAAGAGGGTACCAAAAGAGAAAATGAAAATAAGGGAAGGGAAGATTAAGGAGTAGAAAATGACCAAGAAACTACTTTTGGATTTCCATTCTTAAACACTAGAGGAATTTTGGGAGAAGAGGTGAAAATGAAAATTATTCCACCTTCTGTTTTACCAAATTTATATGGTATGTCTTCTGAAGGTCCTAACTCATTCTTGTTTTAATTTTATATTCTATGTCATACCTATGGTTATACTAATGATACACATAAGCTTCATATTTTCCCCAATACTCTTAAAGCATATGAATTAAAGTGCTTCATGGGATTAGGTGAACATACTATTACCAGCTGAGAAGACATGAGAAAATTTCTCCTTAAGAAATATCAAACATACTGTAGGCCTAGATATTCAAAGGATGATATTTTTATAAAGACTCAATAAGAATATGAAAGTTTAGAGGAATATTTAGAAATATTTATCTATAATTTACAAAAATATAAACTTCATTATTTAAAATATGATACCATTCGAACGATATTTTTAAAAGACATATGAGATGAGTATCTTGATATTCTTAATGTTATGGGAAAATGATATATTTCATATTTATCATTTGATGAAATTGCAGAGTTATGTCAAAAATACTCAAGAGGTAGAGCTAAAACTGGAAAGAGAGATGCAAATTATAAAGTTACCAAATCAGCAACATGAAGTATAATAAGAGTTGAATTAGGAAACTTATTTGAAGATTTAAAAACTGATATCTTAAGTACATTAAGGACACAAGTTGATATATTAAAAACAAGAAATAAACAAGAGGAACAAAATCAAGTATTATCAAATTTTTGTCCTAAATGTAGAAAGAAGCATCCTTGAAGGAATGTCCTTTAGAAAATATTCATGTTTGTGGACTTTGCACTAAAAATCATGCAACAAATGATTGTCCAAAGTTGAAGGAATTTCAGGAAAACTAAATGGAAGAAATTCAAGGAATGAAATATCTTTACTATTTAGCACCAAGAAGACTTTGGCAACCATGATTTTCAGGTATGCCTCAAAATTTTACTCAAGAATTATATGGAATACTCTTATGCCTTGGCAAGATTGGCCTCCTCAGCAAACCCAAAACTAACCTTCTCAAGGTTGGCGAGGATATGCTTATGGAATCCAACATTCTCAACAATTTTATTCTTAGCCATATTAACAAAATTATCAGTCTTATCCTCAACAACCTTTTCCATATAAAAAATTTTAGCAACCCCAACAACCAAATCCATTTCCTCAACAATCATTACCTGCACCACCATTAACCCAACCTCAGCAGCTTCAGCTTCCATCTAACCAACCACCACCCAAAGCAACTTAATTACCAGCCCAACCAGTGGAATATACGAGTAATAAAATATAAATATCAATATATAATGCTGAGGAAGGAACTTCATTTCCTACATACTCAGTCCTTGTTCAAGATATTCATTTAAGGTCTAGAAAAGTTCTACAAAAAGACTCTCCTATCATTATAGAAGAACAAATAGAAGAAAAATGGAGTCCTGAAAAATCTAACATATATCATATAATAAAAGATAATCAAATTCAAAAGAGTAAAACAATAATGACACAAACACCTCCTTTCCCAAAAAGGTTTGTTGAGAAAAACCTTTAATTTCTCTTCCTCAATTTAATATATTATATGAATTAAAAAAATATTATGTGAAAATTCCTTTATTACAAGCTATTAAATATATTCAAATATATACAAAGAAAATTAAGGAATTATGCATAAAGAAAAATTGCAAAAAAAGAGATCCACCAACAATTCATGCAATTGGAAAGCTAGCTAGCCTCTTGTCAATAAATAGTACAATTGAAAAATATGTTGATCTTGGAATTCCAATGGTGAAAATTTCCATTAACAAATTTTCAGTTTCTAAACCTTTAATTGATTTGGGGGTTGCTATTAATGTGATGACAATAGAAACAATGAAATATATGAATTTGCCAAATATTCGACCAACCACTACAATTTTAGAACTAGTTAATAGATATAAAGTAGTGTTGGAATGTGTGCTTGAAGATATCATAGTTTCTTTGGATTCTTGGGAGTATCCAGTAGAAATTTTAGTTCTTCAACCAAAGTCAAATCTAGGAGGGCACCCATTAATTCTTGGTAGACCTTGGTTAGCCACAATTGATGCCTTCATTGGTTGTAGATCAGGAAGCATGATCATTTCACATGGAAATGAAAGAAAGAATATAACACTTTATCCTCCTGCTTAATCACCTTCTTTGGTATCATGGTCTGGTGAAATAGAACAAGAAAAGGAATAAATTCAATCTATTTTAAGCATTAATCAAGCTTTATATTTCAGAGAGGAGGATAATGAGGATTCAATAGATTTCTTCATTTCAGAACCAAATATTTCATAGAAATTAAGAACTATGCAATATAATGCTGCAAGTCAAATTATAGAACAAAATTTTCAACAAAATTTCATAATCAATTCTTTGAAAACATCATTTGATGCTATCTTTCATGTTAATTCAATCACACATTCTCAAACCAAAACAATTGAAATCAGTCTTGAAAAATATCTTAACATTGGAAACAATTTGCAACCATCACAAGAAAAACAATTGATTGCATTGTTAAAGAAATATTCAAAGGCACTTGCTTGGAATTGTTGAAAATGCAGCAAGATGATGGAGCTTAGTGAAATGAAGTCGCCTTCACTAAGTGGGCCCGCAGGCAAATTCTGGCGCAAAGTCTATTTTTAGACTATGTCTATTTTTAGACATATGGAGCATGGTCCAGGGGTTGCAGTATGTTATTCTTGGAGTATTGGTCATGTTGGTAAAAATAGATGGACCTCTATTTTTTGGACCTATAGGTCGAAGTCTATTTTTAGAATGCCTATCCTAAAAATAGGGAAGTCAAATATTATTTACCCTTAATAATATTTGGACTCTAAACTTCAGTTTACTCTCTTGGAGCACTTCAGTTCGAGCTACAGAAGTGGCTCATGCATCTGACAGAGGAATTACACTATTCCTAGGGTTTTGGTGAGCTCATGCATGGTTGACTTCAGTTAGGACTTCAGTGGCAGAAGTTTGGTGGAGTTGATGAGACAGTTGGTGGAGTTGTGTTCGGTTTAACTTAGTTGAACTAGTTGAGATTAATTTAACTAGCTAATCAACTAGTAATGAGTGGAGTGAATTAAATATTATTTAATTCACTAATTAGTAACTCATTATTCAACTCAAGAACACATCAGTTCACCACAGTGCATGGACAGTTCAGTGGAGACCAGTGAAAGAGGTAGATGAAAGGGTGAGTACAACTATCAGTTGTGACATCAGTTGTGCATGAGATTTGCACCACACTTGGAGGCAATTTCCCATGATGATTGCGTTGTCAAGCCAAGGAGATTCGAACCTTGGATCTCTATTTAGACAGGCCATGATTACGCAATAGAGGCAGGCAATTAGTGGATGTGTTTTGAACCTGTGACTTGTTCAAAACCAAGCTAGTTTGTGTGTAACTTTATGAGATAGTACTGAGTACTTGTGAGGAGTATTGTATTGAGTTTGTTACATGTTTTCTCCATTATAATATACACAATAGCTGCGGGGTTTTCAGCTATAAGCTTTCCCCATACATACTGTGTTAATGTGTATGATGAATTGATGTGCTATCGCTTGTTTTATTTTCGCATGTGTGATGATCTGAGTGGAAGAGATTATGTGTTGCATATGAATTCGAATTGATATGTGATCAGGATAATCTCGGTGGATAATTAATCATTATTCAGCAAATTTCTACATGGTATCGGAGCTATTGAAGCAGAGATTGATCATCACAGTGATTTCAAACTTATTTCGGTAGACAGAGTCTGCATGCGGGCCAGGTAGCCTCTGGATCCATCCTTTCTTTGAAAGGTGATATATCCAGTAAATGCCCCTGCAGTCGATCTATGTGCTAGAAATAATTTTTTCTCACAGATCCAGAGCGATTGAGCTTTGAGTTGGAATTCGAATTTTGCAGCAGTTTTGTTTTCTTGGTGCCGGAGTTGAAAATGTCTTTCAACGGTTTGCGACTCGAATATGCTCTTGAAGGCAGTTCGAATTATGTTGCATGGAAGGATCGCATGGAGGCAATATTAGAAGATAATGGTCTGAAGGAGTTCGTAGATACAGATGTCCAAAATCCCACTGATCCTGCTGAAGTTGAAGCATGGCAAAATAAGATGGCGAAATGTCGAAGGATCCTGTTGGAGGGCGTCAAGGATCATATTGTATCCAGCCTGCATGGAAAGGCTTCTCCATATTTAATGTGGAAAGCTTTGACGGATCTATTCCAGAGTAAGAGCGACCAAAGGAAGCTGGCGCTCAAAGATAAGCTCAGGAACATCAAGATGGAGAAAGGCGGCAGTATCGCCAAATACCTCACGAAGTTCACTCAATGCAGAGATGAGCTGGGAAGTGTGGGGGTGACTGTCGAAGATGAGGACATGGTGGACCTGGCTCTCCTTGGTCTTTCGAAGGCTTGGCATTCATATCAAGATAGTGTCAATGGTCGGGAGAAGCTGCCGGGATGGGAGCGCCTTTGGGCGGATCTCATGCAGGAGGAGATAAGGAGGACTACCAGGGATGGATCTTCATCAAAGGGCACTGATGAAGAAAATTGCGCTTTGGTTGCCAAAGAAAAGAAGGGGAAGGGTAAGAAACCTTTTCATTCCGGTGCAAAGGGCAAGAAGCAGGATATGGCGAAAGTGAAGTGTTTTCACTGCCATGATCACGGACATTATGCTACCAATTGTCCAAAGAAGAAGAAAAACAAGCAAGCGGGAAGATCTGCAGATGGAGAAGCTTTGGCTTCACAGTTTGAGCTTGACTTTTCACTGATCGCATGCTTGGTTTCAAGTGTGATGGGATCGGTGTGGTTCTTGGACAACGGTGCATCATTTCATATGACGGGAGATCGGGAGTTGTTCTTAGATCTGGAGGACAAAGATCTGGGTGTGCACATCGAGATGGGCGATGATGGTAGATACAGTGCGACTGGTATCGGTACCATATCCTTTCAGAGGGAGTCTGGTAAACCCTTTGTGTTGAAGGAGGTCATGCATGTGCCTGGATTAAAGAAGAACCTAATTTCAGTAGCGATGTTGGAGGATAAGGGGTATGATGTGGTCTTCAGCGAAGGAAAGGCTTTCCTGCGCAGTAAGACTACTGAAGAGACCCGGAAGATAGGGGTTCGAACCAAGAACCTTTATCAGTTGCAAGTAGATGGCTGCGCAGCAATGGCATGCAAGGTGGGAGAAGTGGTGAGCCGGGATGATGAGGGCGAACTGTGGCACAGGAGATTGGGCCACCTTCACCATGGAGCTTTGAAGATTCTGCAGCAGATTTCTACTGGACTTCCTAAGGGCACTCTTGCGCAGTCAGATCAGTGCAAGGGGTGTACTTTAGGGAAGTATGTGAAAACCACCTTTCACGAGAAGGATAGTCGCGCCACGACGATCCTTGAGAGAGTTCACACAGATGTGTGTGGTCCTTTCTCAGTTGCTTCGACAGCAAAGCACAAGTATTATGTGATCTTTGTTGATGATTTCTCTCAAAAGTGCTAGATCTTCTTCATGCAGAAGAAGAGTGATACATTCGCGAAGTTCTGTGAGTTTAAAGCACTGGTCGAGAAGGAGTCGGGGAAGAAGGTGATTGCTCTAAGGAGTGATAACGGTGGTGAATTCATCTCGGCTGAATTCAAGGAGTTCTACAGCGCAAAAGGGATTCGGAGAGAGCTCATCGCACCCCATAACCCACAGCAGAACGGGGTGGCTGAGCGGAAGAACAGAACGATCGTGGGTGCTGCACGGGCGATGTTGCATGATCGGGGCCTACCCCTTCACTTGTGGGCTGAGGCATGCAATACAGCAGTGTATGTGCAGAACCGTTGTCCTCACAAGGTTCTTGGCATGAGTACACCGGAGGAGGCTTATTCTGGCAAGAGGCCTGACATTTCCCATTTGTGGATCTTTGGCTCTCCTGTCTACATGCATGTGACGAAGGATGCAAGAAGGAAGCTGGATCCAACCGCTGAGGTTGGAATATTTGTGGGGTACACTGATACACCTCACAACTATCGGGTGTATTTGTCAGACAGTCGCAAGACTGTTGTGCGACGAGATATAAAATTTCAGGAGGAGAAAGCCATGCAGTGTTCGCTTGAGAGGGAGTTACACTTGCATGCAGATGAGGAGCTGTTAGTTCCTAAGGAGGAGCTTCCGGATGTGGATCAGCCACAAGAGGAAGTTCAGGAGGTGGAAGAAACCACCCATGCAGCGCCAACCATCAGAGGGTGCATGCGCACTACAAAAGCTGAGCGACTGGCTCGAGATGCAGAGAAGGTTGTAGGACCACCTACAGCACAGCGCAGACAGAGGCAGTCACCAGATCGGTACACTGGATACATGGCTCTTGTGAGTCAATGTGTCGTGACGGAGCCATCCTCTTTTGAGGAAGCTGTGGAGGAACCCGCATGGGTAGATGCCATGATTGAAGAATATGATTCGATCGTCAGAAACAGTGCATGGGAGATTGTCCCAAGACCGGAGGGGAAATCAGTGGTGGGTTCACGATGGATCTACAAAGTGAAGCAGGCGGCTGACGGGAGTGTGGAGAAGTACAAGGCAAGATTTGTCGCCCGTGGCTTCTCACAGATCAAGGGGATCGATTATGAGGAGACTTTTGCACCTGTCGCAAGGTACTCTTCCATACGGACGATCCTTGCTCTCTCAGCGCAGATGGGATGGCACATTCATCAGATGGATGTGAAGACTGTGTTCCTCAATGGAGTTATTGAGGAGGAGGTGTACATAAAGCAGCCTGAAGGTTTTGAGATCTTCAGCAGTGAGTCGCATGTGTGCCGACTCAAGAGAGCATTGTATGGGCTGAAGCAAGCACCTCGTGCTTGGTACACTCGGATAGACAGCTACTTCACCGGGCTTGGATTCTCCAAGAGTGAGGCGGATCCAAACCTGTACCAGATTGTGGTGGAGGGGAAGCTGTTGATCATCGTACTGTATGTAGATGATCTGATTTTGACTGGCGACGAGCAGTTGATACTTTCATGCAAGGAGGATCTTGCACGAGAGTTTGAGATGAAGGACCTGGGCATCCTTCATTATTTCCTGGGATTGGAGATTTGGCAGCGCAGTGGAGGACTGTTTGTTTCTCAGGGCAAGTATGCCCAGGAGATTCTGGAGAGGTTCAACATGCAAGGCTGCAAGCCTGTTGACACTCCTCTTCCTGGTGGTTGGAGGAAGGAGGATGCTACTTCAGTGGAGGTAGTGGATGCCACTGTCTATCGACAGTTGGTGGGGTCGCTTATGTATTTGGTCAATACACGACCGATATATGCTATGCTGTTAACCAGCTTTCACAAGCTATGGTTAAGCCTACCAAGCTCTTTTGGAAGGCAGGAAAGCATGTATTGCGCTATATTAGTGGCACATTGGGATATGGTCTATGGTATAGACAGGAGGATGGAGCGAAGCTTTCTGGCTTCAGTGATGCAGATTGGGCAGGGAGCCCAACGGACCGGAAGAGCACATCTGGAGGAGTTTTCAGCATTGGGTCGACAGCAGTTTCCTGGTACAGCAGGAAGCAGAGATCCATGGCACTCAGTTCAGCAGAGGCCAAGTACATGGCAGCTAGCTTGGCTGCATGCGAGGCTATTTGGATGAGGAAGATCCTCGCAGGATTGTTCAGGTTGCATTTGGAGCCTACAGTGATTTACTGTGATAACCAGAGTTGCATTAAACTCTCGGCTAATCCAGTATTTCATGATAGATCCAAACACATCGACATCAGGTACCATCATATCAGAGATTGTGTTTAGTGGAGAATCATGCTGCTTTCATATGTTCCCATGGAGGATCAGGATGCCGACATCCTGACGAAGGCGCTCACCAGGAGCAAGTTCGAATTCCACAGAGGCAGGATAGGGGTTGCAGATAATCCATATATTGCTGAGTGGGAGTGTTGAAAATGCAGCAAGATGATGGAGCTTAGTGAAATGAAGTCACATTCACTAAGTGGGATCGCAGGCAAATTCTGGCGCAAAGTCTATTTTTAGACATATGGAGCATGGTCCAGGGGTTGCAGTATGTTATTCTTGGAGTATTGGTCATGTTGGTAAAAATATATGGACCTGTATTTTTGGACCTATAGGTCGAAGTCTATTTTTAGACTGCCTATCCTAAAAATAGGGAAGTCAAATATTATTTACCCTTAAAAATATTTGGACTCTAAACAACAGTTTACTCTCTTGGAGCACTTCAGTTCCAGCTACAGAAGTGGCTCATGCATCTGACAGAGGAATTATGCTATTCCTAGGGGTTTGGTGAGCTCATGCATGGTTGAATTCAGTTATGACTTCAGTGGCAGAAGTTTGGTGGAGTTAATGAGACAGATGGTGGAGTTGTGTTTGGTTTAACTTAGTTGAACTAGTTGAGATTGTTTAACTAGCTAATCAACTAGTAATGAGTGGAGTGAATTAAATATTATTTAATTCATTAATTAGTAACTCATTATTCAACTCAATAACACATCAGTTCACTACAGTGCATGGACAGTTCAGTGGAGACCAGTGGAAGAGGTAGATGAAAGGGTGAGTACAGCTATCAGTTGTGCATGAGATTTGCACCACACTTGGAGGCAATTGCCCATGATGATTGCGCTGTCAAGCCAAGGATATTTGAACCTTGGATCTCTATTTAGACAGGCCATGATTGCGCAATAGAGGCAGGTAATTAGTGGATGTGTTTTGAACCCGTGACTTGTTCAAAACCAAGCTAGTTTGTGTGTAACTTCATGAGATAGTACTGAGTACTTGTGAGGAGTATTGTACTGAGTTTGTTACATGTTTTCTCCATTATAATATACACATATAGCTGCGGGGTTTTCAGCTATAAGATTTCGCCATACATACTGTGTTAATGTGTATGATGATTTGATGTGCTATCGCTTGTTTTATTTCCGCATGTGTGATGATCTGAGTGGAAGAGATTATGTGTTGCATATGAATTCGAATTGATATGCGATCAGGATAGTCTCGGTGGATAATTAATCATTATTCAGCAAATTTCTACAGGAATTACACTGATATGAAAGGAATTCATCCTAAAAATTTTACTCACCATATTTACACAGATGATAGTGTTAAACCTATAAGGCAACCACAACAAAGAATGAACCTAATGATGAAACAAATAGTTTAGGAAGAATTGCAAAAAATATTACAGGTAGGATTTATCTACCCTATCTCAAACAACCAATGGGTTTATCCTTTAGTATTGGTTCCAAATAAGAATGGGAAATGGAGAGTTTGTGTAGATTGTAGAGAATTTAACAAGGAAACTCTTAAAGATCATTTTCCATTACCATTCATCGATCAAGTCTGAGTTTCACTAGTTAGGAAAAAAAATTCCCCTTTCTAGATGGATTTAGTGGTTACAATCAAATCAAAATAGCATTAGAATACTAGGAAAAAACTAATTTTACATGTAATTGGGGTACATATGCTTATAATGTGTTACCCTTCGGATTATGTAATGCACTAGCTACTTTTCAAAGAGAAGTTATGACCATTGTTGCTGATTTGGTACATGAATGTGTAGATGTTTATATGGATGATTTTACTGTGTATGGAAATAATTTTGACGATTGCTTGAAAATTGTGGAAAAGGTTTTAAAAATATGCATTGAAACAAATTTATCTCTTAGAAATGAAGTTTGTTTCATGATGTAAAAGAGGGATAGTGTTGGGTCATCATATTTCCTCTTTTGGAATAAAATTAGATCAAAAAAAAATCCAAATCATTGTAAATTTGTCAACACCAACAAATCAAAAATATGTTAGAATTTTTCTTGGATATGTAGGCTATTGTCGAATATTTATTGATAAATTTAGAAAAATTTCCTTGTACTTATTTAAACTACTTACAAAAGATTTTTTTTTAATGGAATACTGATTGTCAAATTGCATTTGAAAAATTCAAACAAAAATCGTCTACAACACCAATTGTAAGAGGACCAAATTGGACACTACCATTTCACATCTCGACAGATGTATCAGGAACAACAATAGGGGCATCTATAGGCCAAAAATAAAATCAATTGAACCATGTCATCTATTTTATTAGCAAAAACTTAACCCATGTTGAGTTGAATTACACAATTTTTGAAAAAGAGATGCTAGTTGTAGTACACGCAGTGAACAAATTCAGACATTATATCACAGGGTATGAAGTTTTCATTCACGCCAATCACTCAACAATTAAGTATCTAATGAAAAAACCAATTAATAATGGCATGATTACAAGATGGTTGTTATTAATGCACTCATTTAACATTACTGTGTTGGATCAACCAGGGAAAGAGAATCAAGTGGAAGAATTTATTTTAAGACTTCATCCTCCTGGTGAGATTGTTCTAGTTTTAGATAACTTTCCTGATGAACACTTACTTTCCATATAAGTTACAACTCCTTGGTTTGATAACATAGCTAATTATTTATCATCTGAAAGATTTCCTTCTCATTTCACAAATAGACAAAAGGAAAATAATCAAAGATAGTGCCAGATATAGTTGGCTTAATGGAGATCTTTTCTATACTAGACTAGATCTACTAATCAGAAAATGTGTAAGAGAAGATTATATTTTAAAAAATTTGAAAGCATTCATGATGAACCATGTGGTGGTCATTTTGCAGATAAAAGGACAACATACAAAGTACTGAATCTAAGCTATTATTGGCCATCCATATTCAAATATTCAAAAATCTATGTCAAGAAATGTGATAGTTATCAAAGGATAGGCATACCTATACCTTCTAATGAAATGCCTTTGAAGCCATAAGTTCTTATAGACCCATTCGAAAAATGGGCTCTTGATTTTGCTGGTCCTATCAATCCACCATATAATGGAAATAAGTACATCTTGGTATGTACTTACTATGTCACAAAATGGGTGGAGGAAAAAGCAATGAAAAAGGCAACAGAAAATGTAGTAGTAACTTTCCTCTTTGAAGAAATATTTGTTAGATTTGGAGTACCGAGAAAAATTGTAACAGATCAAGGAGCACAATTTACTTCAAATCTTATCAGATATATTATAGAAAAGTACGAAATCAAGCACAAAAATTCAACCCCATATCCCCCACATGAAAATGGACAAGTTGGATCTACAAAAAAATTTCTTGAAGGTATCGTGACAAAGAAAATAAAGATGCATATGAAATACTGGTCATAAAAGTTAAATGAAGCATTGTGGGCCTACAAAATAACATGGAAAAACACTATTGGATTCAACACTTATCAACTTGTATATGGAAAATAAGTTCTTATACCTATTTAATTTTAAATTCAAACATATAAACTTGTAGCTGAACTAGGATTGGATATATCAGAGGAAAAACAACAAAGGATCATGTAGCCAAATGAATTAGATGAAATTGGAAAAGAAGTTGTGGAACATACATCATTGAATCAAGAACATAGGGAAAAATGTGTTAGGACCCTATATTACTAGTATAGTACCTTATTTTTGTTAGTGTAACCCCCTTAGTGTTATTGTTGTACCCTTGTAACCCCCATATTGTTATTATTGTGCCCTTACATTATTATTGTTAGCTCGGCTAGGATTACATTGTGGCCCCATGGATTCCTATATATAGAAAGGAGGTTTGGTCATTTGTATCATTCAATAATTGTTCATTTATGTAATGTATTGGAGGTTTCCCCCTCGAAGTGGCTAATTTCTAAGGCCTTGATCTCTCTTTTCTTCTAGTTTTGGAGCTGGTTTCATAACATTCGGTATCAGAGCTTTGGATTCTAGGGTTTCGCTGCACCAAACAAGTCATGGTGGAATTTTTGCTATAAATTTTTTTCTTCAAAGTTTCAGAAGCTGAAATTTTCACAGAGCGAAGCTGAAATCCTGAGGAAACTCTTGAAAATTTTTAGAACTTGGTTCACGATATTTTCGGAGATATGATCTGTGGACGTTAG
Organism: Pinus albicaulis; assembly: GCA_034641835.2. NCBI lineage: Eukaryota > Viridiplantae > Streptophyta > Pinopsida > Pinales > Pinaceae > Pinus > Pinus albicaulis. Next base: position 1,147,731,502 of record CM076574.1, on the reverse strand, counting down.
TGATTTTTCAGGCTTCCGAATTTCACCTGAAACAGATCATCGTGGAATTTTCGCTATAACTTTCTAACTACGAAGGTTTAAAAGCTGAAATTTTTATAGAGGGAAGCTGAAATCCTGAGGAACCTCCTGTAAAAATTTCATATATTGCTTCACAATGTTTTAGGAGCTATGATCTGTGGAATTTAGGGTTGTTTCAGGCTCCCGAATTTCATCTCAAAAAGGTGACCATGGGAAAATCATCATAACTCTCTCTGAGAATCATATTGGAATTTTGTAATAATTGGATGCAAGTACACAGACTATAGTCTCATTTATATCAATTTCAGAGCCGAAGAAGAAAAAAGTGACATGTGGCACGCCGTACAAGTTCACTCTACTGAACCAGTCCATAATTAGGTCATTATGGGAGATTGGACATAACTTTGCCTTGAAGAATCCAAATCAGGTTAGACCTATGGAATTTGAAAGAAGCTTCATAGGGATACTACATGCCCGAATTTCAGATATTTAGGATCCGTAATTCTAGAGATAGTTCAATTTCAATTTCGAGCTCCTCAAAAGCAAGAAAAAGGTGTGTATTTTTTATTATTTTTTATTTTTTTATTTTATTTTATTTTATTTTATTTTTTTCTGAATTGCATAAGTCTTGTTTTAAGAATCAAGTTTCATTGATTCCAAAGGCATATTGTAGAATAGATATCAGTATTGGGTTTTAAAATTCCCCCTAAAAATAATTCCACACCGAATAAGCCTTTATAAGGCTCTACTATGACTCATGAAGATGAATAATGGCAACATGACATATCAAAATTACAAGAGCAAGTGCAACAAATTTCGCTTTCGCAAAGAGAAACAAAAAATGACATGGAAGTTTTGAAGAAAGGCGTGGAAAATAAGATGGATGGTTTGAAGAAAGGCATGGAATCTAAGATGGATGGTTTGAAGAATGACATGGAAGCTAAGATGGATGGCATGGAAGCTGGCATGGAATCTAAGATGGATAACATGGAAGCTAAGATTGATGAAAAAATGGAAAACATGAAGAATGATCTAAAAACATACATGGAAGGTTTGACAAAGTTGATACAAGAAATGTTTCCTAATGGTGAAAAGATAGTAGAGGAAACTCATGATGAGAACAAAATAAATGTTAATCGTGATTTCATAAACTCTAATGTTGGAGGGAAGAACCACCATATTCCAAAAATGGATATGGGGAAGTTTGATGGCAAGGATCCCTAAACATGGATACTACAGATGGAGCAATGTTTTGATCTCAATAATGTTCAAAACACACAAAAGGTACGCATTGCAACTTTACATTTAGAACAAAATACATTTGTATGGTATCGATGGATTTTCTCCCGTAAAAAAATTGTCACTTGGTCAAGTTTTACGGAGGAAATGATAGCACATTATGAGGATACAAAGAGAAACACCTTCTTTAGCCAATTGATAAATCTCAAATAAAAGGGTTCAGTGGGGGAGCACATTGAGGACTTCCAAAAATTGAATATAAGGGTAACTGATATTCCATAGGAACACAAGATTGATGTCTTCATAGGGACTTTAAAGGATAACATCTAACATGAAGTTCGCGTTTGGGAACCTGATTCATTGGAGAAGGCATTCAGGTTGGCAAGAAAAATTGAACGTAAAATTATGGCGACAAGGAAGCCTACCACTCACATCTATAAAGATGGAAGTGTTGCTACTACTAGGTTTACACAACCTACAAGGTTGACACCACAACAATTGGAATAAAAAAGAGAAAAAAGGCTTTGCTACAGTTGTGATAGTAAATACACTAAAGGTCATAAGTGTGCTGAGAAGAAATTATTTTACATAGATTGTGAAGAGGAGGAAGAAAATGAACAAGAAACTTCAAAAGAAGAGGATATACACCAGGAACCAACCCTAGAAGAAGAATAAATGAGTCCGACCATATCATGTAATGCATTGGTAGGAATTACCACTCCTCAAACTCTCAAGATAGAAGGACATATCAAGAAGAATAAGGTAATAGCGTTGATTGATTTGGGTAGTACCCATAATTTTCTTCATTGTAAGGTAACCAAGGAATTGAATTGTTTCCTGTACCCAGCACTAGAATGTCAAGTGATGGTTGCAAATGGAGGAACTATAAATTTCTCTGGAAAATGCCTTAATATCAAGCTATTCATGGGAGAATATGTATTGAATAGTCCAATGCTTTCCATTCCAATGGGAGGTGCTGATGTTGTACTAGGAGTACAATGGGGGACGATTACTTTTAATTTTCAAGAACTTTTCTTGAAAGTTTTTTAGGAAGGAAAGGAAATCGAATTACGGGGTATTGCAGGGAAGATAGGAAATATAATAAGCTCTAATGTCATGACAAATCTTTTGAAGAAAGAAAAACGAGGCATAATTTCACAATTATGCTCACTAGAAGTTCCAACTTCAAAATCATCTATTTCTCTAGATCTCCAAAAAGTCTTGGACAATCATTCCAAGGTGTTTGAAACTCCCAAAGGACTTCCACCTATTCGTGATCATGATCATGCTATTGATTTGATTCCAGGAAGTGTTCCTCCAAACATCAGGCCTTACAGATATCCTTATGTCCAAAAGAGCGAAATTGAATGTATGATTGCAGAAATGTTAGAGGCTGGTATAATTCAACCTAGTCAAAGTTCTTTCTTTGCTCCAGTAGTATTGGTACACAAGAAGGATGGATCATGGCGCGTGTGTCCGGATTATAGGGAGCTCAATAAGCTCACTATTAAAGATAAATTTCCCATTCCTGTGATTGATGAATTATTGCATTAATTACATGGAGCAATTTATTTTACTAAGTGGATCTTCGTTCAGGATATCATCAAATTAGAATGAAGACTGAAGATATTCCGAAAAAAACATTTGGAACTCATGAGGGTCATTATGAATCTTTGGTCACGCCTTTTTTCCTTACCAATGCACCTTCTACATTTCAAGGGTTGATGAATTCCATTTTCAAACCCTTCCTTCGAAAATTTGTGCTAGTATTTTTTGATGATATACTAATCTACAACAGGTCTTGGAAGGATCATGTTCAACATGTTGACAGGGTGAACACTGTTACCAATGAAATAGTTAATTGCACTGGTACCTACTTTTTGACGTAGCAAGAAAAACACCCGATTTTGAAAAGTGGTGATGCAGAATCATTTTTTTTTTAAGCATGTTTATGGCACTTTATTTTTATTTTTTATTTTTTTTTCTTTGATGCTTTTTATGTCGATTTTGAATAGTGGTGGTGTATCAACACCAGCGTGTTTTTAGAGGATTTATTTTGATACTATACATTTTCTAATGTCTTCTTCTTTCGTGAGATGTTTATTTTTAAGTGCATTTATGTACTTGTGTTTTAAAAAGAGAAAAATTATTTATTTTTAAATAATTTTTTTTAATGATATCTTCACTTTTTCACATAGATAAAAAATGAAAAAAGGGTCAATCTTATAAAGTTTATATTTTCTAAAATTTTATGTATTGCTAATTAATTTTTCAATGCACATCAAATAATTGTTGCTAAAAAACCAATATTTTGAATGATATGACAAAAAAATACAAATTTTCAATGCAAATAGAATGCAAAAAATACACTTTTAGAGACATTTTGTTGAAAAAAACATGTTAAATAAACTATTTTTTGGGAAAATCTTAACAAAAAAACTTAAGAAAATAACATTTTTATTGAATTTTGTGTCAAAAAATAATATTAATCACATGGTTTTTGCAAAAAATAAGGATTCTTCTCATAAAATATCAAAGTCTAAACATTACAAGTAAAACTGATTAATAGATCTAAAAAATGAGCTTTGTTTGCAAGCATAACTTAAAGATCATCAACGATATCAACTAATACATGTTCAACATCATCTAGAACATCATTGATGGCTTCTTCCACAACATTTTTTGCTTCATTTTGGTCATTGTAATCTTGTAATGGATCTTTCATGTCTGCAAATCTTCCAAAGTGTCTCTTTCCAATCATTCCATATAATGGTGGTTGAGGTTCCTTTGCTTGCCACACGTGATTCATTAAAATCTCCTTTCCTCAAACCAACTTCTTGCTTCGCATATGGAAAGAATTCAAGAGCATTAATTCTTTGTTGAAAAAATTTTCATTGCACTGGGTCTTTCTTAGTGGAAACGCAATTTATTCCTTTTGGTAGACAACATGCTAGTTTTGTACCTAATCATCAAGCTGAAAATAAATAAGTAAGAAAATTAGTATAAAGACATAAAAAGTAAAAAATAAAATATTTAAATTTAAATTTCTATAATAGAACTTACCTGAACCTGAGAATAGATCCAAAACCCAATCTCCTTCATTTGACGACGCTGCCCAGCTTGCCTTCGGCCCCTGGCTAGGCGGAGGGAAATTCCGAGAATCGTCCTCCACCCAGCCAAGGGCCGGGGGCAGGCTAAGCAGCCCTCAACAGCGCCACCCAGCTGGCCTCCGCCTAGCCGGGGGCGATTCTCGGAATCGCCCTCTGCCCAGCCATGAGCGATTCTCGGAAATGCCCTCCGCCCAACTGGGGGTGATTCTCGGAATCGCCCTCGACGGCACTACCCGGGCAGCCTCCGCCTAGCCAGGGGTGATTCTTGAAATCGCCCTCCACCCATCTAGGAGAGATTCTCGGAATTGCCCTCCACCTAGCAGGGGGAGATTCTCGGAATCTCCCTCTGCTTAGCCGGGGGTGATTCTCGGAATCGCCCTCGATGGCGCCACCCAGCCGACCTCCGACCCCCGACTCAACGGAGGGAGATTCTCGGAATCACCCTCTGCTCATCCGAGGGTCGGATGCTGACCGGGCGGCATCATCGAGGGCTGCCCAACCTGCCTCCAACCTCGGCTGGGCGGAGGGAAATTTCGAGAATCACCCTCCACCCAGTCGCGGGTCGGAGGCAGGCTGGGAAGCCCTCGACAACGACGTCCGGCCTGACTCCAGCCCCTGGGTGGGTGCAGGGCGATTCCGAGAATCACGCTCTGCCTAGCCAGGGTTGATTCTCGGAATTGCACTCCGCCCAGCCAGGGGCCAGAGGTAGGCCAGGCGGCGCCGTCGAGGGCAGCCCATCCTGCCTCCACCCCGCTAGGGGCTAGAGGTAGGTTGGGAAGCCCTCGATGGTGCCACCCGGCTAGCCTACGGCCCTCGACTGCGCGGAGGGAGATTCCGGCCTCCGGCCCTAGGCTGGGCAGAGGGAAATTACCGAATCACCCTTTGCCTGGCTGGGGGCCGGAGGCCGGCCAAGTCCTACCGTCGAGGGCTACCCAGCCTGCCTTTGGCACCTGGCTAGGTGGAGGGCGATTCCAAGAATCGATATCCACCCAGCCGCAGGCCAGAGGCAGGTTGGGCAGCCCTCGATAGTGCCACCCGGCCTGCCTCTGGCCCTTGGTTGGGAAAAGGGCGATTATAAGAATCAATCCCGACTGGACAGAGGGAAATTCTCAGAATCGCGCTCCGTCTAGCCGGGGGTGATTCTCCGAATCGCCCTCCACCGAACCGGGGGTGATTCTCAGAATCACCCTCCACCCAGCTGAGGGTCGGAGGTAGGTTGGGCGACACCGTCGAGGGCTGCCCAGCCTGCCTCTGACCCCCGGCTGGGCAAAGGGAAATTCTCGGAATCACCCTCCACCCAGCCTAGGGCCGGAGGTAAGCTGGGCAGCCCTCGACAGTGCCGCATGACTGTCCTCTAGCCCCTGGTTGGGCGGAGGGTGATTTCGAGAATCGCACTCCGCCCAACCAAGGGCTAGAGGCTAGCCGAGTGGGGTCGTCGAAGGTTGCCTAGCTTGCATCCGACCCCTGACTGGGGTGGATGACGATTATGAGAATCACCCCTGGATGGGTGGAGGGTGATTCTTAGAATCGCCCTCTACTCAGGCAAGGGCCGGAGGCAAGCCGGGTGGCACCATCGAGGGTTGCCCAACCTGCCTGCGGCCCTGGCTGGGCCGCAGGCAGACTGGGCAGCCCTCGATGGCGCCATCCGGTCGGCCTTCGGCCCTTGACTGTGTGGAGGAAGATTCTTTGAATCACCCTCCGCCCAGCTAGGGGCCAGAGGTCGGCCAGGTAGCACCGTCGAGGGCTGCCCAGCCTGCCTCCAGCCCCCGGTTGGGTGGAGGGAAATTTCGAGAATCACCCCCCGCTGGGTGGAGGGCGATTCTCAAAATTTTCCTCCGCCCAGCCAGGGGCCGGAGGCAAGTCGGGTGGTGCCGTCGAGGGCTGCCCAACCTACCTCCAGCCCCTGGCCAGGTGGAGGGAAATTTCGTGAATCGCCCTCGGCCCAGCCGGGGGCCGGAGGCAGGTTGGGCAACCCTCGATGGTGCCACCTGGCCGGCCTCTGGCCCCCGGCTGGGCAGAGGGAGATTCTCGAAATCATCTCTGCCGCCTGTGGGCCGAAGGGGCCACCGGCAAAGACCAAGCAGGGCTACCGAGCCCCGGTCCGCCCCCCGTCCTCGATCAAGTGAGGGTGGTTTCGGTGAATTTCCCTCCACCTGGCCGCGAGCCGAGGCAACTGGCAAACATGGGGTCGCCCCGGCCCGCCTCGTCTCATTGGGCTGAGGGCATTCCGAGAACTGCCCTACCGTGGAGGGAAATTCTGGACCGCCTCCACTCTACTCCTGGGGTGATTCCTAACAATTTACGCCCAGCCAGGGGGCGACTTAGAATCTCCCCTCCACCTAGCCAGCCCGGAGTGCGTGGATGGGCACCGGGCCGCCCACCACTGGATTCTAGCCGTACAGGGCGATTTGGACCGTCCTTCGCTTTCATCCGGGCCGGAGGTAGGCCGGGCAGCTCGGGACAGCTCTGCTCACTCGACTCAACTCGACTCGACCGGCGCAGGGTGATTCTCGAATCACCCTCCGCCTACTCGAGGATCGACGTCGCCCAAGGCGGCCAAGCCGAGTGGGCAACATAACCTCGCCTCCGTCCCTACGAGTGGGAAGGGTGGACCCCCGAAATCGCCTCTCGCCTAGACATGGCCGGAGGATGGTCAAGGGCCTCGACTAAGGCTGACGACCTCACCTCCACCCATGGAATCGCCGTTTCAACTGAGGGTCGGGCTCTAACAAGGCCACCAAGCGAGACGCCTAGCTCCGCTCTCCCCCGCCCTAGCGAGTAGCAAATTAATTTTTATTTTATTTTATTTTTTTCAAACACAACCATATTTCATTTTTTTTTTTAATATATATATATATATATATATATATATATATATATATATATATATATATATATATATATATATATATATATATATATATATATATATATATATATATTCAATTAAAATTTTAAAATATAAATAAATAATAAAAACAAATTAAAAAATATGTTTTAAAAAATAAACAAACAAATATATATATATATATATATATACACACACACACACACACACACATATATATATAATTTTTAATTAAAACAATTATTATTTGAAATATAAAAAAACAATTAAAAGAAATTAAAATATATTTTAAAATATAAACAAAGATATATAAGTAGATTTTAATTTTTAATTTTTATTTTCTTAAAACTAAAACAATTATAATTTAAAATATAGAAAAACAATAAAAAAAATTAAAAAATATGTTTTAACATATAAACAAACAAATATATGAATAATAAATTTTTCATTTACTTGTTCATTTTTAAAAATTGTTTAAGTCATATAATTTGTCCATAATTTCATGGTTCAAGTATCTGGAAAACTTAATATTTAAAAACTTAAGATTTACAACTTGTCATTAAGGTTTTTATGCACAACGAAATTTTATCTTTAATGTTATGGTTGAAAATAATTACAATTTTAGGGTTGTTTAGAGTCAAGATATTTTATGTTTAACAACATGGATAAAAATTGTTCGAAATGATAAGCCCTTCAGACATAATTTGGTTTATATTTAACATCATCTATAAAAAAATTTAGAATTTTATGATTTTTCAATGTCCTAATATGTTGTCTTTAATTCCATTGTTACAATGTGTCAAAAGTGTGACACAATGTTTTTTCTTGTTATTCCAGCATCAACTCGTTTTGTTTTGAGGGTGTTTTTTCAATCCTTTTATCAAAAACCAATTTCATTTTTAGCATAATTTTATAAAAGGTGAAATTTAACCTTGAGAAAAAAACAAATGCATTATGGAATACACACTTGTTGTTTTTGGGGCATTTTTTCATGTTTTTTGAGTCTTTTTGGGCTGGAGTTCTCGTTTCATCGGTAACAGTGTTGGTGCTTAAACTATTGGAGGAGAAACAATTATATGCAACAATATCCAAATGTTTCTTTGGAGTACAAGAGGTGGAATATCTGGGTCATATTGTATCTCACGAGGGTGTTAAAGTAGACCCTAACAAAATTAAAGCCATTAAGGAATGGAAAGTCCCCACAATCATAAAGCAGTTGCGCGGATTTCTCGGGTTAACAGAGTATTATCACAAGTTTGTTAAGAATTATGGGAGAATAGTAGCACCTCTAACAACATTATTGAAGAAAGATGCATTTTCATGGATTACTGAAGCAACTAAGGCCTTTGAACATCTTAAAGAGGTAATGTGCCTAGCACCAGTCTTAGCTATGCCAGACTTCATAAAAGCCTTTATTATGGAATGTGATGCCTCAGGAAATGGAATTGGTGCCATTTTAATGCAAGAAGGAAGACCCATTGCTTTTGAAAGTCGTCCAATCAAAGGAAAGTATTTACAAAAGGCTATTTATGAGAAGGAAATGTTGGCAATACTACATGCATTAAAGAAATGACGACCTTACCTAATGGGAAGACACATCAAGGTAAAAATTGATCATGATAGTCTTAAACACTTTTTGGAACAAAGACTATCTTCAGAAGAGCAGAAAAAATGGGCCACAAAGATGTTGGGTTACGACTTTGAAATCATCTACAAAAAAGGGAAGTTAAATGTTGTTGTAGATGCACTCTCAAGAAAGGATGAAGAGGTGAAAGCATTTCTTTGTGCCATTTCTATTATCCAACCATATTGGATAACCAAAGCAAGGGATGAATTGAAGAATGAAAAAGAAGTGTGGACACTCATCAAAATTTGCAGCAAGATCCTAGTACATTTGATACATTTAGTTGGAAAAATGATTCCTTATGGTACAAATATTACTTATATATTTGCAAGAATTCCCAACTAAAAAAAAAGATTCTTTTGGAATTGCACACTTCTCCTTTAGGAGGACACTCAGGATTTTTAAAAACTTACCATAGGGTGAAGAAATATTTTTTTTAGGATGGCCTAAAATATGATATTCAAAATTTTGTGGCAGAATGTTTGGTTTTCTAGCAAAATAATGTTGAAACAATTAAGACCCCGGGTCTTCTACAACCTTTATCCATTCCAAGTCAACGTTGGGAGGAGATTTCAATGGATTTTATCACATGTTTACCTAAGTCCGAAGGAAAGAGTGTCATCATGGTGGTAGTTGATAGAATTACCAAGTATGCACACTTTTGTGCATTATCTCATCCATTTAAAGAGAGTACAATTGCTAGTGCATTTATGGAAATAGTTCAAAAGCTACATGGAAACCCAAAGATTATTGTAAGTGAAAGAGATCCCATTTTTACATGAAATTTTTGGACGAAATTATTTTCTTGTTTGGGTACTCAATTAGCTCACAGCTCATCTTATCATCCTCAATCTGATGGTCAAACTGAGATAGTGAATAAATGTTTGGAAGGATATCTTCGTTGTTTTTTATCTGATAAGAAAGCACAATGGGTCAAGTGGTTACTGTTGGTGTCCCATGTTTTGATAGTTTGGCAAATCAAAAGACAAGGCAACATCAGAACCAATCTTTAGAGTTACAAGATCTAGTCCTCCTGCTCTCAGAGAGGGATCTCTCAAAGTTTTTTTGCAAAGATTTATCTTGTGTGCTTAGAGTATTGGTTTTAGACTAGTTATTAAGTGCAGGTATTTTTTTGTTTGGTTGGATTGAATTGATACAACAGAACATAAAAGGTCTAGGAAAGATATATAGGACAATAAAATATCTGTTTCATTGGGCAATGGAGTCAAAAAAGAGGTCATAACACACTTATCAAAGGATATGGGATATCAAAGGGAAAATCTAACTTGGCCACATGATCCTTTTGTTTTTGGAATGGAATAAACATTAATGATTTGGAAAGAGAGTTTTAATTCTAAAAAAAGGGAATCTAAAAGCATAATTCGAAACAATAAAGAGTTCTTTGATAGACAGGGCTAACCATAAATTCTACAAATCACACCTTTAAGCAAACAATGATTTCAAAACAACTTTCAAAGTAAAATCTAAGATTCGGGGAACACCCTATTTCCTCAAAGATTTTATTCTAAAGGACTTTAGAAAACATATAAGATTTACTGATAATCACAGTCATAGAAGAGGGAACACCTAAAAACATATATGATCATAATTATAACGACCTTTAAGCCAACTGTTTAAGTGAGAACAAAGGGCAAGATCAAAACATACCTCTCTGATTCACTATAAGCAAAGAAATTCCAAGGGAGACTTCAATAATAGTTTCTAAGTGGCAACAAACAAGCAGGGAGAACCATAAATCACGCTGAAACCAACTGTCCAAACTATTAAGGAAATAAACAAGCATGAAGACTAAAGAGAAAAATTAAAGCCTCTAAAATACTTCAGCAGAAGAAAACATAAAACAGTGAAGGATGAACAGGTCTAAGGTGCTTCCAGGAGTCATTTCTTAGCCTATTATTTTCTATCCTATTGTAGTGAGAAATTATGGAACATAATGAAAACAGGGAAAAACATGAAACAGTTCAGAATACTTCACCAACAGCCAAGCTCATGAATCCAATGATAGAGCCTTCTCAGGAACAAACATGCAACAACATCATCAAGATCTCCAAGACTTCAATTTGTTCTTCAACTTCAAAGGACTATGTATTGATTTCAGAGAGTTTCAATATTACAACTTGTGATCAAACAACAACCAACCAACAACTTCTCATCTTCTACAGAAGTATTTATAGAAGGATGAGGAGGTGGGATCCGATAAAAGATCTCTCAAGGAAATTAATACAGATTCAGGACTTCTTGGCCTTTTGAGGGGCTCGATAAAGAAGTTTACAGGTGGTTCTCTGTATTAACTATTTTACAATAAATATGAAAGCTCGGTGGGAGCTTTGTTGACCTTGAGGCTCTTTGTTCTATGTGGAATAACTCCGCAAATATTTTATTTATTAATTTTCTTTGCAGAAGTAACTCCCTGGCTGCGTTGGAGGTGAATATCTGATTTTATTCAATAACTTCGGCCTCTGTTTGAAAGGTTTGAGGCAACAGGTGGCTCTTTTGGTAGCTGAGGAATCAATTCCCCTCAATTGAAGCGGTAGAAGCCTTTCTGTCAGATAAACTCTTACGGTTTCCCTTTAATTGTATTTAATTTGGGGAAATTAGGCTTTTGATAATATTTCTTAGTTGTGATCCCCGCCATTCCGTCTTCAATCTTCATCTGTTGTGCTTTATCTTCAAACTTATACTCTTTAACTAATCTTTTGAATAAAACAGTGTCTTTTCGATGTGCAGGGCCGCGCAGGGCTTTTATGGTATCGGTGCCCATGGAGCATCGATAAAACGTTGAATCCAACCCTGCGAATGGTTCTCTGTGGTGAATCGAAGGTAGGAGGATCGTCACCCTCAGCCTACAAATTTTCTTCAGTATGGCGGAAAAACATTAAACCCTACAAAATACAAACAAATGTTATAAAATCCTGCGTATATAGGTTTACTGATTCAGAGGATGGGTGGAGGAAGTGGGGCCGTTGGATGGCATCATCCAACGGTCAGGATTTATCAGGAGAGATCGTGGACCGGATGGAAAATAGATTAAATCTGAGCCGTCGATCGCGCAGAGATCGACGGTCGAGAACGGAAGTTGAAAGTCAAACGGAGAGAAAATGGGCGATGAAATGTGGACCGTCGATCTGCAGATCAGATCGACGATGGAGAATGCTTGGACGATGCACCATAGCCTGGTTATCATGTGGGCACCTTCGTTAATTATCGGGCATCTTCGGCGAGCGATCACCGTTGGATGGCCCGGCCCATATCGGACGGTGGACAGCGATATCGCTGGGCATCCGCATCCGAACAATAATGCGCGATGGATGGCGGTTTTGAAAAAGGTACAAGGGACGCGTGTCAACCGTTGTATGAAATCGCTGCGGATTGGGAGAAAACCACCTTCCGCCCAAAGGCAGTGCGATAGATACCACGCGGTATTTGGAAACAGTGCAAGACATGGCGGGGTCCACCGGGTTTGACAGGTTCCGCACCGTCGGATCTGCAAATCAGATCAACGGTGGAGATCGCTCGGATTTCGGACCGGCGGAGAATTTTTAAAAGAAAAATAAAATAAAACCCAAAGTTTTATAAAAACAAAGGTTTTTTATGTTTTGGGCGACAAACGTAGAAGAATAGGGTTAGGCACCCGATTGTGGGGCTATTGGGTGCAGGGGAAAAATTTATGACCAGGGGTTTAAAAGGGAAGGGGCTTATTGCATATCGGGTTTTCGGCCGCGGGATTTTCAATCAACCCATTGTGTTTTCTGCGATTGTGATTTCACGATCGGACTTTTCAATCAACCCATTTAAATATTTAACACGTGATTTTGGTTTTTAGACCAAAACTTTAGAAAAGTGGGTTTTCGGATTTTACAAAGGAAAAAGAGGATCGGGAAAGGATTTTCAATGGTTTTTCAAAGGAATCGGGGGTCTCGGAAAAGTTAAAAATTGAGTCTTTAACTATGGAAAAGTTATTTTTATGAATGGAAGAAGGAAACTCATAAAAATAGAGGAAGAATATGGAGAAAAAGGGAGCAAATGAAGGATTGAGAAGGGGGAAAATGAAGGTTCTTCAGCAGTCTTTCTCTTGGAATCAACAGAATTTTCTGAGTATAACAAGGTAAAGGTAATGAAGATTTTGAACAGAGGCATGAGGCCTTCAAGGAGTCTTCAAGATCCAACAATTTTTAGTGATAAAATTATTCCTTGGAGGCTCAAAAATTCTTAGCCACCTTTTGGTATAACAAATATTATAGGTGGCTAACAGTTACCTCTCGCTAAATAGTGGTATAACACTTCCTTCCATACTGTAGCAAAAATGACCCCATTTATGGAACTTTATGGATATCATCTACCATCCTTCACATCTTCTTTAAGGGAAAATTCTAGTGTTCAATTAGTGGAAGATCACATCGAGCATCAAAAATAAGTTCTCCAACTCTTAAAGGATAACCTAAATTTGGCACAAAATCGAATGAAACAACAGGCATATCAACATCGCAACAAGAGAAGTTTTGATGTAGGAGACTGGGTATTTTTACAGCTACAACCATACAAACAAATGTCTCTCAAGTAAGCTAAGAAGGATAATAAATTATCGCCAAATTACTATGGTCCTTACAAAGTGTTGCAAAATATTGGTACTATGGCATACAAATTGGAGCTTCCTGCTTCTTCGCGAGTGCATTCGGTTTTCCATGTTTCATGCTTAAAGAAGGTTATAGGGGACAAAGTTCCAGTTCAAACGATATTGTCAGAACTTGATGAGGAAGGAAAAACCATATTGGAACCTGAAGCAGTCACAGAAACAATAATTCGACAGCTACAAAATCGATCAATTTCAGAGTATCTCATCAAATGGAAGAACTTACCCACTGAAGATTCTACATGGGAGGATGATAATTTTATACAGAAGCACCCAGAGCTACTCAAACGTTGAGGACAACACTTGTTTGAAGGAGAGGAGCATGTTAGGTCCCTATATTACTAGTATAGTCCCTTATTGTTGTTAGTGTAACCCCCTTATTGTTATTGTTGTACCCTTGTAACCCCCATATTGTTATTATTGTGCCCTTACATTATTATTGTTAAGTCAGTTAGGATTACATTGTGGCCCCATGGACTCCTATATATAGAAAGGAGGTTTGGTCATTTGTATCATTCAAGAATTTTTCATTTATGTAATGTATTAGAGGTTGCCCCCTCGAAGTGGCTGATTTCTAAGGCATTAATCTCTCTTTTCTTCTATTTTTTTAGTTGGTTTCATAACAAAATGGCACAACAAATTCATTAAAAAGAAATAATTTCATGCAGGAGACTAGGCATTATTATTTGATTCCAAATACAAGGACTTCAAGACCAAATTCACTGCTCATTGGTTAGGGCCTTATGAAATTGAAGAATTTTATGACAATGGACAAGTAAAAATAAAAAATATAGATGAATCAGCCACATCATTGTTGGTCAATGGACACAGGCTGAAAATTTACAATAAAGCCTGTAAATAAAGAAGATTTTATTGAAAAATTTTCAACATAAGAGGATTTGAAAGTAGTGCAAAAGCACAGTAATGTTTCTACCCTACCTTCAAATTAAAAAGAAGGGTACTCTAAAATAATAAATAGGTTTGTTTGTGAAAAACCATATTTCTAGCATAGTACAAACCTAAATTCATACTGGAAAACCAAGTTAATTGGCTAATATGAATTCTAAAAAATGGTTCTAATTCATTTAAATATTTATGATTTTCAAATTTTTACTCTCACAATAAATTATATCATCTCATGTTCTAAAAAGTTATGAATCATCCACTTCAAAGACTTGAGGATACATCTATAAATAAGCAAGGGGGAGAGGAAAACAAAATCATTAGTTTCATTACTAAAATTATTTTGTATCCTTCTCATCTCATGCTTCGTTATGCTTTTCATCAAATTTAAACTTCAAAAATGAAGACACTCAACATGGAATAAATTTCTACTTCAACTGTAGTAGTCAAAGTAGTAATGCAGAGGGACCTGACATTTTAAATTCAATCAAAAGGGACTTGAAGTAGTTACATATAGAAGGACCTGTATAAAGAAAGAATACTTCATTGTTGGAAATACCACTTCATCTCAAAGGAGCCACTTAGCTACAAAAGAGATTCTACAACTAAGGAAATTGATATAAAGTTCTGTAAGTCCAATTTTATTTTTATGCTTTTGATTTTGAAATAGCACTTCTAAATTTGAAGACTAGTTAAACTTGGTGCATGAAGAATACAATTCTTCCATTTTCCATAAAACCCTCCATCCCTGCATAAAATCCTCTATAAAACTTTCCATTCATGCATAAAAAACCTCTCACCTATTTTTTCCCTTCAAAGACAAAAGACAAAGCATCACTTTGAGCATAATTCTGGTTGAAAATCTTCATACAAGAGAAAAGAAGGATAAATGTTGTAAATAAATGACTTTTTATCTACAACAAGGAAACTAGAGTTAATGTAGAGACAAGACTTCAAGAAAATATATAAATCATGAAAAAGATAATTATCTATTTTTAAAAGGAGAAACCATGAAGGACATATTATGTTTGCAATGACCTTAAAAGTGGTCATTTCAAAGAAAAATATTAAAGAAAACATATGGAAAATTTCTCAAAATGCAGTCATCCTCATTTTCTCAAAAAAATTCAAGTCATAGGATGAGTACAACCTCATTCTTGTTGCAAAGAGTCAAATATTGACAAAGGAAGTTAATATGTTGCCTTCATGAAAAAAATCAAGCACTTATTTCATAAATCTATTTGAAATTTTTTGCCTTTCATATAAATTTGATAAGAAATCATTAAAGGGACAGGGAAACCTTAGTATAATTTCTCACTAAGGTAACCATTAGGCAAATCATATTTCAAACTTGCCCAAATCAAATTGATGTGTACAAAAAGAAATCAACTATGACATGAGGGTACAACATTTCAAAAAAAAGTAAGTGTAAGCAACAACATCATAGACAGAGTAGGAAAAATTATTGTTATATGGACATAATAATAGTTTAAAGACTATTATGAAATGAAACTTAGAGAAGAAAACTTAAAAAACAAAACCAGTTTCGACAACAAAGAGCATATACACTTTACCTACTCAAAAAAAAGCTACAGGAGGTAGAAAGGAAGGCTCGAAGCTACACGAAGTAAACAAGCTACAGGATGTGGTGGTAAAAAATAGAAAAACCCAGGTTCAAATCAATTTTATAGTTGTGGAAGGATCTAAAAACTGTTTATGAGTTAGCTTTGGAGGGTAAATTTTAGGGCATGCATCCAGTAAAGACCCTGAATATTGATACTTACCTTTGTCTCAAGGTAAGAAATCTCAAAATTTCACTATAAAATCCTCACATCAGATTGAGTTGAGTTCGATTTTCTATGAGAAATCTCATGAATCTCGTGATTGAATTGAGCTAATGTGTCAACATGAATTTATAAAAACCTCGTGGATTTGGGAATCAACTGTGTGAAAATTCATGCAGGTAATGACTCAAACTTGAACTCCAGATTGAATGAGCACGGTTTAACACCTGGCATGGGTAGTATTGAAATTGCATTACGAAAAGGAAGTATAGATGGATAAATTGTTTAATGAATCTTGCGAGAGTCTGTTTCAGGATAACAATTTTCTTCTCGACGTGGTAACAGGGGTGTAAAGAAAATCACCGATTGAAGTGATTTCATGCTAATAGTGGCATAAGGGATTGAAGGAATTCGAGACAACATCAACATAAACATTTTGTTCTTCTTCAAAATCGAGGATCTGGTAAGTAAATAGTTTACCCTCCTTGAAAACCATCTTCTCAACACAAAATTTATGAGATTTGTAAATAGAGAATGCAATTGAAAGTTTTTTTTAGGGAAATGATTTTAGATAAGGGTTTTTCCATAAATATATTTACCGATGAAGGGAATTTTGAATAACACGGTGCTACAGAGGGAAGAGAGAGAAAAAAAAAATAGAGTCATCAAAACCCAAAGATGGAATGAAAATTTGAACTAATAGGGTTTCATCATGAAAAATCGACAAAGGAAAGTGTGGAAGAGCTTCATTAGGCCAATTTACTTGAACTTTTGTCAAGTTTAATGGTTACAAGAGCAAATTGACAGATATTTTTGTCATAAATTTTCATGATGGGATGAGTCATAGGATATTTTATTATCCCTATAACAGAAGGGTACATAGCTCATGCTATGGTATTGCCACAGATAGGAGAAAAGTATTACAGAGGAAAACATTTTAAAGAGAAAGATCGGAATTATTTCTTGCAAAAATCCAGAAAAGGAAATCTCAATTTGAAAAAGGGAATTCCAAGGGAATGGTTACAGGAACCATGGAGAGAGCTCCCACTTATTGTTCAAAAATATCTTACCTCTGATGGAAGATATAGTGTGGTGCACGTGCATCATATAAAACTTCTTCAACATTTCAGAGGGGGTAACAAGATAAATATTCCCTACTTATTTAAAACAAATTTGTTAAAAATGATTGAATGCGTAAATGGGAAAAATGAAAAGAAGGAAACGAGTTACTACCATCATGGATTAATCAAAATGCTCATTGAATATCAGTTGAATAATATAACATAAACATGGAAAATATTTATTGAGAAAAATAATTTCATGGAAAATCAAGTTGAGGAACAATCACATTTATCTTTGGAAACACATGAACAACTAAGTTTCTCAAGAGAAATTATGTACTCTCACTCTTATCCTAGGACAAGATCAAAGAAGAAGATTGAGGAGGAAAGCCTTGAAAAAGAAAATCCCTTTGCATCGTTTCCTAAAAAGACTAGGAAGAGGGTGGTAGAAGAAACCAAGATATCATAAGAATGCTATGTTGAAAATCAAAACACCATTGAATAAGAGAATTCTTAATAATTTCTCATTGATGAAGCTCATAAAAAGCATCATGATCTTATTGAAGAATTATAGAGGCGATCACAAGAAAGACTTAAAGAAATTAAGGAAGATAAGTGGCATGAAGATAATGAAAAAGAGGACTCGTCCTCTTATTAAACATATGAAAATATGAGTAAGAAAATAAAAAATATGTCTAAGGAGACTGATGGAGAAACATCAAAGATTCATAAGGAGGATGATGCCAAGGAATTAGAATAATTGAGGAAAAAATTGCAGGTCACCGAGATAATGGAGAGGCACTTAAAGAGGGAGAATGAGATGTATAAAAAACAACAACAACAACAACAAAAACAAATCATAAAAGAGGCTAAACAACTCAAAAATAAGACCAAGAAACTTGAAACTCATAATATTCTCATTTCCAAACAAGCATACAGATGGTTGAAGGAAAATAAGCATTGGAAGTATAAGTACGAAAAACAAAAAGTGAAAAGTGAAAATTATAAAAGAGAGGAAAAGGAGCAAGAGGGAATTGACTTACTCCTACAAGAAGCACATATTGAAGTATCTACATCAGCATGTATAAATTTGAATAACTTTTCAATTATTCATCGAGATTACCTTGATCACACACTATTTGAGCTTCATGCATAATACATAACCTCTTCTACTATTGATCATTAATTTGCGGAAATTAAACAATCGCATGCGCACATTAAAACCATAAACAATCACACATATAAACACAATATTTATGGGAAAGCTTAAAGCTGAAAACCCCAAAATATATGTATATTATAATGATAGAGATCATGTAACAATCATAGTACAAACTCCTCACAAGCTCTCAGCACTATCTCCCATTGTTACACACTACACAAGCTCAGATCATACAAGACACTTGCTCCAATCTGCTCCACCTGTTAGCCAGCCTCTACTGCGCAATCTAATATGGATAATCATGAGATCAAGGTTCAAATCCCACCAGTATGTACTACGCAATCCTCATTGGCTTCTCAATCAATGTGTGTGCAAATCTCATGCACCAGTATAGTCACAACTGATAGTCACACTTGCTCTTTCACCTACCTCTTCACTGGTCTCCACTGAAACTGTCCATGCACTGCAGTTAACTGATGTATTCTTTATTTGATTTATGAGTTAATAATTAGTGAATTAATTAATAATTAATTCACACCACTCTCACTAATTGTATCAATCAGTTAGACTAGATACAACTAGCTCAACTAAGTTAAACTGAACACAACTCCATTAACTGCCTCATCAACTCCACCAAACTCTGTCACATGAGTTCTAACTGAAGTCAACCATGCAATAGCTCCACTAAACCCTAGGAATAGCGTAATTCCTTCTGTCAGCTGCATGTGCCACATCTAGGCATCAAACTGAAGTGCTCCAAGAGGATAAGATAATGTTTATAGTCCAAATATTATTAAGAGCTAATAATATTCGACATATCTATTTTTAGACTGGCAATCTAAAAATAGATTCCGCCCAATATGTCTAAAAATAGAAGTCCATATTTTTTTTCCGACTTGACCAACCATCCACAAATAGCATCCTGCAACTCATAGAACATGATCCATATGTCTAAAAATAGACATAGTCTAAAAATAGACTTTGCGCCAAAAATAGCCTGCGGGCCCACTTAGTGAAAGCGACTTCTTTCCACTAAGCTCATCATCTTGTTGCAATCTCAACACTCCCTCTCAACAAGATAAGGATTATCTGCCACCCCTATCCTGCCTCTGTGGTATTCGAATTTGCTCCTAGTGAGTGCCTTTGTCAAGATATCAGCATCCTGATCCTCCGTAGGAATGTATGAAAGTAACATGATCTTTCGCTGCACACAATCTCTGATATGATGATACCGGATGTCAATGTGTTTAGATCTATCATGAAATACCGGATTAACCTGATTTTAATGCAACTCTGATTATCAAAATAAATCACAGTAGGATCTAAGTGTGAACCGAACAACCCGACCAGGATCTTCCTCATCCATATAGCCTTGCATGCAGCCAAACTCGCTGCCATATACCTTCCCTCGAACCGAGTGCCACGGTCCCCGGCTCGCCGTACTCAAGAACCGTTGTCGACCCACATCGAAAATCCTCCGTATGTTCTCTTTCGTCCGTTGGGCTCCCGCCCACCCGCATCCATGAAGCCACGCCTTCACCCCTCATCCGACCGTCCGTACCACAATCCATATCCCGATGCCTCTCGAGGATAACGCAATACATGCTTGCCCGCCTTCCGTAAGAGCTTGGTAGGCTTAACCAGCTTGTGAAAGTGCTAACCGCATAAGTACATATACTCCAATGTATCGAGGTGTATCGACTAGATACATAAGCGACCCCAATTAACCGTCGATAAACAAGGGCATCCACTACCTCCGTCAAGTAGCATCCTCCTTCCTCCAACCACCAGAAGAGGAGTATCAATAGGCTGGTAGCCTGCATGTTGAACTTCTCCAAGATCCCGGGCATACTTACCCCGAGAAACAAATAGTCCACCACTGTGCTGCCAGATTTCCAATCCTAGGAAATAATGAAGGAGGCCCAAGTCCTTCATCTCAAACTCTCTAGCAAGATCCTCCTTGCATGAAAGTATCAACAGCTCATCACTCGTCAAAATCAAATCATCTACATAAAGTACAATGATCAGCAACTTACCCTCCACCACAATCTGGTACAGGTTAGGATCCGCCTCACTCTTGGAGAATCCAAGTCCGATGAAATAACTGTCTATCCATGTGTACCAAGCACGAGGTGCTTGTTTCAACCCATACAGCACTCTCTTGAGCCTGCACACATGCGACTCGCTGTTGAAGATATCGAAACCTTCGGGCTGCTCTATATACACCTCCTCCTCAATGAATCCATTGAGAAACACAGTCTTCACATCCATCTGATGAATGTGCCACCCCATCTGCGCTGAGAGAGCTAGGATCGTCCGTATGGAAGAATACCCTGTGACAGGTGCAAAGGTCTCCTCATAATCGATCCCCTCTATCTGTGAAAAGCCTCGGGCAACAAATCTTGCCTTGTACTTCTCCACACTCCCGTCAGCTGCCTGTTTCACTTTGTAGATCCATCTCAAACCCACCACTGATTTCCCCTCCAGCCTTGGGACAATCTCCCATGCACTGTTTCTAACAATCGAATCATACTCTTCCACCATGGCATCTACCCATGCGGGGTCCTCCACAACTTCCTCGAAAGAGGATGGCTTTGTCACGATACACTTGCTCATAAGAGCCATGTATCCAGTATACCGGTCAGGTGACTGTCTCTGTCTACACTGTGATGTAGGTGCTCCTACAACCTTCTCTGCATCTTGAGCCAGTCACTCAGCTTCTGTAGTGTGCTTCCGCCCTCTGATGGTTGGCGCTGCCTGAGTGGTCTCTTCCACTCCATGAACCTCATCTTGTGGCTGATCCACATCCTGAGGCTCATCCCTGAGGCTCATCCTAGGAACTAATAGCTCTCATCTCGCATGCAAGTGTAGCTCCCTCTCAAGCGAACACTTCCATGGCCATCTCCTCCCAGTCTGATATCCCGTTCGCACAAATGTTTTGCGATCAGCCCGGGAAAATACACACGATAGAAGAAGGACAAGCAGCACCCCAAAAATATCCCAACCTCTTCAGTCGGCTCTAGCTTCTTCCTGGCATCCTTCATCACATGAATGTAAACAGGTGAACCAAAAATCCTTAAATGGGAAATATCAGGCTTCTTACCAGAAAACGCCTCCTCGGGTGTACTCATGCCAAGTATCATGTGAGGACAACGGTTTTGCACATATACTGCAGCATTGCATGCCTCAGCCCACAAGTGTAGGGGTAGGCCCTGATCATGCAACATCACCCATGCAGCACCCACGATCGTTCTGTTCTTCCGCTCAATAGCCCCATTCTGTTGTGGGTTATGAGGTGCTATGAGCTCTCTTCGAATTCCTTCTGCGCTGCAAAAGTCCTTGAATTCGCCAGAGATGAATTCACCACCATTGTCGCTCCTAAGAGCCTTCACCTGCTTCCCCGATTCCTTCTCAACCAACGCCTTGAACTCACAGAACTTTGAGTATGTCTCGCTCTTCTTCTGCATGAAGAAGATCCAGCACTTCTGAGAATAATCATCAACAAAGATCACATAGTACATGTGCTTTGCTATCGAAGCTACTGAGAAAGGTCCACACACGTCTGTGTGAATTCTCTCAAGGATCGTCGTGGCGCGACTATCCTTCTCGTGAAAGGTGGCTTTCACAAATTTTCCCAAGGTACACCCCTTGCACCGATCTGACTGCGCAAGAGTGCCTTTAAGCCCGGGAAGAGAGTCTGTCAGCAAGATCTTCAAGCTCAATGGTGAAGGTGGCCCAATCTCCTAGTGCCGTAACTCACCATCATCCCTAGCCACCACCTTCAGCTTTCCCTCGCCATTGCTAATGCTGTACCATCTACTCCAACATAAAGGTTCTTGCACCCAACCCCATCCTCCGGAAGTCTCAACGCTCTTATCAGACAAGAAAGCCTTCTTCAAAGACAACATCGTATCCCTCTTTATCTTCTAATATCGCCACAGAGATAAGATTCTTCTTCAATCCTGAACATGCATCACTTCCTTCAATACGAAGGGTTTACTGTATCTACTCAAAGGAAATGGTACCATACTCGCCGCATCGTATCTACCATCATCGCCCATCTCGATGTGCACTCCAAGATCTTTCTCATCCAGATCAGCAAACAAATCTCGATCTCCTGTCATGTGAAAAGATGCACCACTGTCCAGAAACCACACTGATCCCGCCACACTTGAGACCAAGCATGCGATCAACGAAAAATCCAGCTCAAACTGTGAGGCTAAGCCCTCTCTAGCTGCAGATCCAGTAGCCTGCTTATTTTTCTTCTTCCGCGGACAATTTGTGGCATAATGTCCGTGTTGGTGACAGTGAAAGCACTTCACCTTGGACATGTCCTACTTCTTGCCTTTCGCACCGGATTGAGAAGCTTTCTTGCTCTTCCCCTTCTTTACTTTGGCAGCCAAAGCGCAATTCTCTTCATCAGAGTTCTTTGATGAAGATCCGTCCCTGGTACTCCGCCTTATCTCCTCTTGCACAAGATTTGACCAAAGTCGCTCCCATCCTGGAAATTTCTCCCGACCATTGACAGAGTCCTGATAGGAATGCAAACTCTTCAGAAGCCCAAGGAGAGCCAAGCTCACCAAGTCCTCATCATCAATAGTCATCCCCACACTTCCCAGCTCATCCCTGCATTGGATGAACTTCATGAGGTACTTGGGCATACTGTCATCTTTCTCCATTTTTATGTTTATGAGTTTATCCTTGAGTGCCAACTTCCTCTGGTCGCTCTTGCTTTGGAATAAATCTGTCAAGGCTTTCCACATCAAGAATGGAGAAGCATTACCATGCAGGCTGGACACTATGTGATCCTTCATGCCCTCCAACAGAATCCTTCGACACTTTGCTGTCTTCTTTTTCCAAGCCTCAATTACGGCAGCATCGCTAGAAGTAGGCTTTGGGACTTCATCATCTATGAACTCCTTCAACCCATTGTCATCTAACACCGCTTCCATCCTATCCTTCCATGCAATATAATTCGAGCTACCCTCAAGGGCATACTCCAATCGCAATCCGTTGAAATACATCTCAACTTCAACACCAAGAAAACACTGCTGCAAATTCGAATTCCACCAGCACAAAACTCAACCGCTTCAATGTTTTGCAATTGCTCCAATGATCAATACTGCTCTGATACCATGTAGAAATTTGAATAATTGTTCAATTATTCACTGAGATTATCCTGATCACACACTATTTGAGCTTCATGCATAATACATAACCTCTTCTACTATTGATCATTAATTTGTGGAAATTAAACAATCGCATGCGCACATTAAAACCATAAACAATCACACATATAAACACAGTATTTATGGGAAAGATTAAAGTTGAAAACCCCCAACTATCTATATATTATAATGATAGAGATCATGTAACAATCATAGTACAAACTCCTCACAAGCTCTCAGCACTATCTCCAATTGTTACACACTACACAAGCTCAGATCATACAAAACACTTGCTCCAATCTGCTCCACCTGTTAGCCAGCCTCTACTGCGCAATCCAATATGGATAATCATGAGATCAAGGTTCAAATCCCACCAGTATGTACTGTGCAATCCTCATTGGCTTCTCCATCAATGTGTGTGCAAATCTCATGCACTAGTATAGTCACAAGTGATAGTCACACTGCTCTTTCACCTACCTCTCCACTGGTCTCCACTGAAACTGTCCATGCACTGTAGTTAACTGATGTATTCTTTAGTTGATTTATGAGTTAATAATTATTGAATTAATTAATAATTAATTCACACCACTCTCACTAATTGTATCAATCAGTTAGACTAGATACAACTAGCTCAACTAAGCAACCGAACACAACTCCATTAACTCCACTAACCCACCAAACTCGTCACATGAGTTCAACTAAGTCAACCATGCAATAGCTCAACTAAATCCTAGGAATAGAGTAATTCCTTCTGTCAGCTGCATGTGCCACATCTAGGCATCAAACTGAAGTGCTCCAAGAGGATAAGATAATGTTTAGAGTCCAAATATTATTAAGAGCTAATAATATTCGACATATCTATTTTTAGACTGGCAATCTAAAAATAGATTTCTCCCAATATGTCTAAAAATAGAAGTCCATATATTTTTCCAACTTGACCAACCATCCATAAATAACATCCCGCAACTTATAGAATATGCTCCATATGTCTAAAAATAGACATAGTCTAAAAATAGACTTTGCGCCAAAAATACCCTGTGGGCCCACTTACTGAAGGTGACTCCTTTCCACTAAGCTCCTCATCTTGTTGCAATCTCAACACAGTAGGCAAGGCAGCAGGCAGGCCAACAGGCAAGGGAAAAATCTCCAAGAGGACCAAACAAACATGAGGACATGCTTCCAAATTAGCTAGGGGGAATGTTAGCTCTCGATTTTGACTCTTTTTTCCACACCTATTACATCATTTTTTGCCATAATTTCCATAAATTTTTTATCATTCTCACCATATTTTATGTTTTATAATGCATAGCAAGGTAACTAAACTATTTATTTTATTTTTAAGTGTTTGAGTAAAAATTGAGTAGTTAAATTGAATTTAGACATAATTGGAAAAGCTCATAATAGTTCATTTGAAGTCATGTTTGCAGGACACCTGGGCACAAATGGAAGATATATTTGGAAACTACATGAACCAAGGATGGTGGAATACCTATTGGACTACTCCAAATTAGTTAAAAAATGTTCGGTCAATGTTGGTCAAACTTGACCAGTCATTCAGGAATTCCCCCGATTTAAGGGAAAATTTAGGATTTTTTGGGATTTATTCATATTTTATGCAACATAAAGGATGAATTTGACCTATGATATGAAATAGGACTCTTTTAGGTAGTTACAACAACAATAGAAATATTGTTATATTTTTAACATATTTAAGAAAGGTTACTAGCAGCTATGAAATACATTGTGACTATTATTTTCTGAGTATCAGTTGAAGACTTTCCTTATTATTTCTATTGGAAATGTTGTCATTGATGGCAAAGGAGGCAGTGCTGAAGCAGAGACAGGCAAAGGAAGAAGCAAATATAACAGAGGCAGAGCCGTTATCACAAGCAGTGGCAGAGCAGAAAATTCCGAGAATCGCTTAACTCAAGCGGCAATATAATGCACATAATACAGAACCTCATTCCGGGAATCGCACACTCCAACCGGAGTTAAATAGTTAATATAACACAAATATTATTCCGGGAATCGCATACCCAGATGGAGGATGTAGAATCTGTTATACAGCCGGGCGTTACACATAACTTATTTCTGGATTTTTTTTAATAGTCATATGAATGGTGGAACTCTGCGTTGGAGGTGGAACCATAGTCAAATGCATAGTATGAATGGAGGTAGAACCATAGTCGTAACAAAATATATAAATAATAAAGGAGAACTGGAACCTTGACCGGAGGAACCATGAGGGGACTGAAACCACGAGCGGGTTCACGGAGGCGGATTTCCCAATTTTGCACCACCTTTAGACCGTAAGGTGGTTTTGCAGAATTCGCAGCGATTCCATAGACTTCGTGACACGTGGCATAGGTGGTATTGGAAGCCACCGTTTAACTTGCAATTTCGCGCCTTATACACCGACCAAAGACACCAAGCGAAATGGATATAAACTGTCGATCTGGCGGAGGAGCATCGGACGGAGATCATTAAACGAAGATGCGCGAGGTTTAATAAAAGCGCACAGAGATTAAGCCAAGTACGATGCGTTCCGTGGATTGGTTGTTTGACTGAATTGTGGGGCCTGGCGGAGTCATATATATAAATGAATTGGTTTAATTATGTTTTTCGATGTTTTATGGTCTTAATATAAGGTCCGGAGGTAATATAAAAGTCGGAGATACGTGCAATGGACTCTGGGTATTAATATAAGGCGATAACCTTGGTGATCATGTTCGAAAATAAAGTTGAACTCGTAATTATATTATATATATTACCACGGTCTTGACATTTGATTAATTATAATATAATTTAAATATGCGGATGTCGGGTTATTCATATGGACGAATTTCATATATTATATGTGTTGAGATACTATGGTGTGCATATAATGGAATATGCATATGTGATTAAATATGTCGAGGGTCTATTAATATAGTTCTAATCACCAAAGGTCCATGTTATATAAGTGGAGCGCATAAAACGTAAAGTTGTTGCGATTGTATTAAAAAGTGCCGTGTGGTCCGTGGGCTTTATATATATGCCTCAGCTTGACGGGAGGGCGATTTTAATATACAATGATTGTGATGTACGTTCCGCTTGCAGAATGTTCCACATCAACAAGACACTTGCTACAAGTCAGCAGTCACGTATTTTTCTAAAAGGCACTGATATAAAAGCACTGCTACATGTATACAGCAATTACACCACAATAGAGGACAGAATAGGATACAGAGCAGAAAAGAGTTAAAACACAATCACAGAAAAAGACAAAACACAGTCAAAGAAAATACAAATGCACAGCTAGCCAAGAGGGTGAATGAGTGAGCTGGAATTCACTTTGTAATTCGAATGTAAATGTGTTAATTTTTTTTATTGTTTGTGATGCATTGGCAAGTCTCCGAGAAAAAAATAAATTCCCACTGTAATGTTAAATTGATACCTACAGTTACATTTTCTAAGTAAGCAGATAAAAGGAGTGAGAAGGCAGAAGGCAAAGAGACATGACTGTCCATTTCGAATTCCAAGTAGAATACAAACATTCATGTGAGGAAATCTATAAATAATATCATCTTGATAAGAAAAAAAAAAAAAGGTTAGAGAGTGTAAATATAGAAAAGGCAGAGTACAGAAGAGTGAGGAAGAGAAGATTAAGAAAAGAAGAGCAGAAAGAGAAACTATAGAACAGAGCTGATATCTGAGGTAAATCAGCAAAGATTCAGTTTGATAAATTGAGGAAGTTGGAGCCTCCCTATCAAGTTGCGGCTTGATAGCTGTCAGTTGTAGCTGACTGAGGTTGGAGCCTCCTGTAGGTTGGTGCCTGCAGAAAATTGAAGGGAGTTGGTGCTTCCTTGCAAGTTGTAGCTTGCAGAATTGAGGATAGAGCCTCATGTAGGTTGGTGCCTATAGAAAATAGTGGTGAGATGGAGTTGGAGCTTTCCTTTGCATCACAACAATAATAAGATGTGGTTTTCTCCCCTTATGGGTTTCCACTTACATCTGTTGTCTCTGTGTGTGTTTCTTATGTGTTGATGTGATTCTTTCAATCTGCTTAATTGTTTGCTGCTCTCAATATAAGTGTGGTGTCACATTAATTTAATATTGGCTACAACATTTTAAGACTGTTCACAAATTAAGTTGTAAATAAATTGGTGAAATTCTTGAAAAGCTTATGTATGTATTAAATTGATTCACCCTCCCTCTCAGTTTAATTAAAGATTCAAAAATTGGTATCAGAGCGGGTCCCTTTGTACCAGTCTAACAACTGAAAGGAGATCCTAGGTTCCCAAGATGGCTAGTAAAGAAGGATGCTCAACCAATAAAGCCCCTTTCTTCACTGGTGAAAATTATGCTTTCTGGAAAATCAGGATGAGAACATACATAATGTCTCTAGGAATAGAAGTCTGGGCTACTGTGGAATTAGGATATGCCCCAAAGGCAACTGACACAGAGAAAGAAACAAAACAAGATTTTGCAGCTAACGCAAAAGCTATGAATGCCATCTTGAATGGATTGTGTGAAGCAGAGTTCATCAAAGTGATGCACAAAGACACTGCCAAAGAAATGTGGGATACTCTGGAAAACATCCATTAGGGAGACAAGAAGGCAAAGTATGCCAAACTTCAAGTCTATAGAGCCCAGTTTGAAAACTGAAAAATGAATGATGATGAAGACATTTCCAGTTTCTTCCTAAAAGCTGCAGAAATTATTAATAATATGAAAGCTCTTGGAGAAAAAATGCTAGAAAGTATAATTGTACAAAAAATTCTAAGATCTCTTCCATCCAGATTTAATCCAAAGGTGTCTACAATAGAAGAAACAGCTGATTGGGAGACCTTGACCATGAACTAGCTACTTGGAAATCTAACAGCCTATGAAATGAGGCTCCCACAGAAGAAGCCAAGTACAAGGGAGGTAGCCTTCAAAACAGAAAAGAAGAAAGAAGAAGAGGGAGACATATGCTCTTGCTCAGATGAAGAAGAGGCAAATTTTGTCAAGAAATTGGATAGAGGCTCAGGTAAATACAAAGGTAAACTTCCTTTCAAATGCTTTAACTGTGGAAAAGTTGGACACTATGCTACTAAGTGTCCTCACAAGAAAGCAAGAAATCGGGCTCAAGATTCAGAGAGAAATAAATCAAAAAACTGGTAGAAAGGAAAGAAGTTTAGCAGAAAATCCTTCTATGCTCAACAAGACAGCAGTACACCTGAACACTCAGATGAATCCTCAGGAGAAGAAGGAACCTCAGAATTCTTATTGATGGCCATAGAAGATTTTGAAGGACTCCTGCTAGAAGATGAAGAAGAAGAAGGGGAAGTCGACCTTGAGGGGGGAGCTAAGAAGTGCACTGGAGGAGATTGACAGACTCAAACTAAAATGCAGAAAACAAAAAGAGATCCTCCTCAAATATGTGAAAGAAGAACAAAATTCAGAAATCCTCATGCAGCTGAAGGTAAAGCTTGAAGAAGCCAAGAAGATAGAAGATATGTTGCTTAAACAAATCAAGGATAAAACTAAAGAACAAGAGAAGCTGGAAGAAGAAATTCTGTGTCTGAGAAAGAAATTAGAAAGTGCCCAACAGAAAGTGTATATAAACTCTTCTCAAACAACAAGATCTGGTAAATTAGATGAAATTTTGGATGCTCAAAGATCTCCCTTGGTAAAAACTGGAATAAGCTACGAAGGAGAATCAAGTAAAGGCAAAGTAAAGGACAACAAAAATATAATTTTTGTAAAAGCTAAGAAGACTGATGAAGCAGATCAGGGAATTCCTACAAAAGAAGAAACATGTAATAAGGATGACAGAGATCAAAAGAATTCTCAAATAGAAAAGAATGAAATAAATACTCAGACAATAGAAAAGGGGTCATATACTCCTAAGTTTGTCAAGTTTGGAAGCCATCAAAGGAGATTCTTCCCTCCAATGAAGAATGCCACCTGTTATGTCTGCCACAAGTTGGGACACATTGCAGCATATTGTCATACAAGGAGGAGTGATTCAGAACAGCAAAAGATGCAAGCATTGAAGAGACTACACCAAACAAACAAATGGAAGAGACAACCTTACATCAGGTATGAAAATAATTTCTATGGTTATTGCTTCTATTGTAAGGAATTTGGCCATAAAATTATTGAATGTAGAAAATATGAACAAAGATTGATGTTCAATACCTCAAGGAGGTTTATGAGTCAAGGGAATTTTGTTCATACTCACAATTCTGCAAACACTATGATCAAATGTTGTATATGCAATCAAGTTGGACATATGCCTTCCAAGTGTTCTTTAAGAAGATATAATTCATCACCTCACAAAAGACATCAAATAAAAGGGGGCCTCCAGTGGATAAAGAAGGTGAATAAATGTGACTTGGCTTTAACTGCTAAAGATTTGAAGAGTCAATGGTATTTGGACAGTGGGTGCTCTAAACATATGACAGGAGACAAAAGCAAGTTTATAACTCTTGATGAAAAGAAATCTGGAAATGTTACCTTTGGCAATGATAAATCAGGAAAAATAAAAGGAAAAGGCTCAGTCAGCATAGACAATGGCAGAGGAAAGGCCCAAGATGTACTATTTGTAGATGGGCTAAAAGAAAATTTATTAAGTGTTAGTCAGATGTGTGACAAAGGCTGTGAAGTTCTCTTTAGAGCTCAATATTGTGAAGTCGGCTCAAGCACAACAGGAAAGACTCTGCTCAAAGGTGTTCGAACAAAGAGTAATGTGTACATAGTGAAAGAGGAGGATGAAGCCTACCATCTTAGCAAACTTGAGGAGTCATGGTTGTGGCATAGGAGATTGGGACATCTCAGCTTTGACCATATCATCATACTGAGCAAGAAGAAAGCTGTCAGAGATATGCCAGAAATAAAAAGGCCTTCAAATACTATATGCAAATCTTGTCAATTGGTGAAAAAGACTCGCACATCCTTTAAATCTAAAGATGAGCTGTCAACAAGAAGACCACTCCAGCTTGTGCACATGGACCTGTGTGGACCTGCTAGAATTAGGACACCAAGTGGAGAATCCTATTTCATGCTGATAATAGATGACTTCTCCAGAATGACATGGGTTGCTTTTCTCAAAAATAAATCAGAAGCATTGGAAAAATTTAAGATATTCAAAGCATTAGCATAAAATCAAACTGGATGCAAGCTGAAATGTATCAGATCAGACAGAGGAGGAGAATTCACAGATTATGACTTTGCAGACCTATGTAATGAGCATGGAATAAAGCAACAATTTACTATTGCAGGGACACCTCAGCAGAATGGAGTAGTAGAGAGACAAAACAGGTTGTACAACAAATAGCCAGAGCTATGATGCAAGAGAATAATATTGCTCAAACCTTCTGGGCAGAAGCAGTACACACAGCAGTACATATCCTTAATAAAGCTCACTTAAGGCCAAGCAGTGACAAGACTCCCTATGAAATATGGCATGGAAAGCCAGCTTCAATAAAACATTTCAGAATCTTTGGTAGCATGTGTTACATAAATAATAGTGATGAAAACCTTGGGAAATTTGATGCAAGAGCAGATGAAGGGATTTTTCTAGGATATGCTTCCAAAATTAAAGGGTACAGGTGCTATAACAAGACTCTTCAAGAAATAATTGAATGTATTGATGTGAGATTTGATGAAGAACTTCCAAACAATACAAGAAATACAGACTGCTGCAGTCCATCAGACAACCATGAAGAGGAAGACAAAGATGATGATGAAACAAGCAAGACAACAGATGATGCAGAGCTGAGCTCGAAAACCCCCTCAAGATACACTCAGAAGAATCATCCTGAAGATCAGATCATAGGAGACAAGAAAGCAGGAGTCCAGATAAGAAGGCAGCTAACAGAACAAACAGAAGAAGTATACATAGCCATGTTATCACAAATAGAGCCAAAGAAATTTGACGAAGCCAGCAAGGACAAGTATTGGATAAAAGCAATGAATGAAGAATTGGACCAAATTGAGAAGAACAATACCCGGGAACTAGTTCCTAGACCTATTGAGAAAAATATCATTGGTTCAAAATGGGTATTCAAAAACAAAATGAATGAGCAAGGACAAGTAATCAGGAATAAAGCCAGGCTGGTCTGCAAAGGATACTCACAAATTGAAGGACTTGATTACGATGAAACATTTGCCCCTGTAGCCAGAATGGAAGCTATCAGAATGTTCCTGGCATTTGCATGCTACCAAGACTTCAAGGTATATCAAATGGATGTAAAGTCTGCTTTTCTTAATGGAGATCTAGAAGAAGAAGTGTACATGGAACAACCAGAAGGCTTCTCATTGACATACAAAGAAGACTATGTGTGCAGACTGAAGAAGGCCCTATATGGACTGAAACAGGCTCCTCGTGCTTGGTACTCAAGACTGGATAAATATTTGCAAAAACAGGGTTTTAAGAGAGGTGGAGTAGACAACAATCTATATATAAAAGCCCATGAAAATGAACTCTTGATTGTTGTAGTGTATGTTGATGATATTATGTTTGGAAGCAACAAAGATGAACTAGCAAAAGGGTTGCTGATGAGATGAAAACAAAGTTTGAAATGTCTGTGATTGGAGAACTCAATTTCTACTTGGGACTGCAAATTCAGCAAAAGAACACAGGGACATTCATCTCTCAAGAAAAGTACTTAAAAGAAATGCTGAAAAGATTCAAAATGGAGGACTGCAAACCTATGACTACCCCCATGATCACGGGATGCAAGCTGTGTGCTGATGATGGGTCTGCAGATGTAGACCAAAAACTCTACAGATCCATGATAGGAAGCCTACTGTATTTGACAGCTTCAAGACCAGACATCATGCTAGTAGTAGGACTAGTGGCTAGATATCAAGCAGCACCTAAACAAAATCATCTTCTTGCAGTCAAAAGAATATTCAGATATCTACAAGGAACTACACAGTATGGGCTTTGGTATCCTAAAGGAAAAAGCTTCACTTTAACAGCATACACAGATGCAGATTGGGCCAGCTGTGTGGATGATAGAAAAAGTACAAGTGGAGGTGCATTCTATCTAGGAGAAAGCCTAGTTTCATGGTTAAGCAAGAAACAAACATCCATCTCTCTATCTACAGCTGAAGCAGAATATATAGCAGCAGCAACATGTTGTACACAAGTCATGTGGATGAAGAAAAATCTTCAAGACATGAAGGTAAGCATTGATGAGCCTATTTCAATCAAATGTGATAATACAAGTGCTATAAGTATATCTAAAAATCCTGTACTTCACTCAAAAACTAAACATATACCAATCAAGTATCATTTCATCCGAGAACAAGTGGCTCAGAAGATAGTAAAACTGGACTATGTACCAACAAAAGAATAGAGAGCAGATATATTTACTAAACCACTTGCAAGAGAACCATTCGAATACTTGAGAGACAAACTAGGGGTAGTATCTGTAGATACTATTCTCTAATATGAAGAGAAAGCACGGTCTCAGGGGGAGAACAGAAATGAAAACATCATTCCTAAAGGAAACAACAAGCAAGGGAAGCATAAAACAGGTCCACAGGATCAGCATTATTAGTATTATCAGCATTCAGCATGAAAAAGCAACAAGGACCTTTCAGTCGTTAAGTGCATCATCCTTGTCTGCAATCTAGCACAGACTACAAACAACAAGCACTACAGATGGAACACAGCTGTAAACATATATTGGCTCACTATATCAGACAGAGACAAAACGTATATTCAAGTTCAATAATATTCAAAGTGTTCTCTCAACAAGTTTTATACATCAATCTGGAGCAGCATGGTATCAACCCTTTGCCATTGATGTCAAAGGGGGAGGAAGAACAAACAACAAGAGGAAGAGGAGGCAAACAGGAAGAGCGAGCAACAGAAGAAAGGATTCTAACAGGCAAACAGAAGAAGTATATTTCCATCAATGCTAAAGGGGGAGACTGTTGGAAATGTTGTCATTGATGGCAAAGGAGGCAGCGCTGAAGCAGAGACAGGCAAAGGAAGAAGAAAATATAATAGAGGCAGAGCTGTTATCACAAGCAGTGGCAGAGCAGAAAATTCTGGGAATCGCACACTCCAACCGGAGTTAAACAGTTAATATAACACAAATATTATTCCAGGAATCGCCTACCCAGATGGAGGATGCAGAATCTGTTATACAGCCGGGCGTTACACATAACACATTTCCGGATTTTTTTTAATAGTCATATGAATGGTGGAACTCTGCGTTGGAGGTGGAACCATAGTCAAATGCGCAGTATGAATGGAGGCAGAACCATAGTCGTAACAAAATATATAAATAATAAAGGAGAACCGGAACCTTGACCGGAGGAACCATGAGGGGACTGAAACCACGAGCGGGTTCACGGAGGCAGATTTCCCAATTCCGCACCACCTTTCGACTGTAAGGTGGTTTTGCAGAAATCGCAGCGATTCCATAGACTTCGTGACACGTGGCATAGGCGGTATTGGAAGCCATCGTTTAACTTGCAATTTCGCGCGTTATACACCGACCAAATACGCCGAGTGAAATGGATATAAACCGTCGATCTGGCGGAGGAGCATCGGACGGAGATCATTAAACGAAGATGCGTGAGGTTTAATAAAAGCGCACAGAGATTAAGCCAGGTACGGTGCGTTCCGTGGATTGGTTGTTTGACTGAATTGTGGGGCCTGGCAGAGTCATATATATAAATGAATTGGTTTAATTATGGTTTTTGATGTTTTATGGTCTTAATATAAGGTCCAGAGGTAATATAAAAGTCAGAGATACGTGCAATGGACTCCGGGTATTAATATAGGGCGGCAACCTTGGTGATCATGTTCGACAATAAAGTTGAACTCGTAATTATATTATATATATTACCACGGTCTTGACATTTGATTAATTATAATATAATTTAAATATGCGGATGTCGGGTTATTCATATGGACGAATTTCATATATTATATGTGTTGAGATACTATGGTGTGCATATAATGGAATATGCATATGTGATTAAATATGCCGAGGGTCTATTAATATAGTTCTAATCACCAAAGGTCCATGTTATATAAGTGGAGTGCATAAAACGTAAAGTTGTTGCGATTGTATTAAAAAGTGCCGTGTGGTCCGTGGGCTTTATATATATGCCTCAGCTTGACGGGAGGGCGATTTTAATATACAATAATTGTGATGTCCGTTTTGCTTGCGGAATGTTCCACATCAACAAGACACTTGCTACAAGTCAGCAGTCACGTATTTTTCTAAAAGGCACTGATATAAAAGCACTGCTACATGTATACATCAATTACACCACAGTAGAGGACAGAATAGGATACAGAGAAGAAAAGAGTTAAAACACAATCACAGAAAAAGA
Source organism: Pinus albicaulis (assembly GCA_034641835.2). Taxonomy (NCBI): domain Eukaryota; kingdom Viridiplantae; phylum Streptophyta; class Pinopsida; order Pinales; family Pinaceae; genus Pinus; species Pinus albicaulis. The sequence continues at coordinate 1,147,696,603 of CM076574.1, read as the reverse complement.
CAAATGCGCAGCTAGCCAGGAGGGTGAATGAGTGAGCTGGAATTCACTTTGTAATTCGAATGTAAATGTTTTAATTGTTTTTATTGTTTGTGATGCATTGGCAAGTCTCCGAGAAAAAAAGAAATTCCCACTGTAATGTTAAATTGATACCTACAGTTACATTTTCTAAGTAAGCAGATAAAAGGAGTGAGAAGGCAGAAGGCAAAGAGACATGACTGTCCATTTCGAATTCCAAGTAGAATACAAACAGTCATGTGAGGAAATCTATAAATAATATCATCTTGATAAGCAAAAAAAAAAAAGGTTAGAGAGTGTAAATATAGAAAAGGCAGAGTATAGAAGAGTGAGGAAGAGAAGATTAAGAAAAGAAGAGCAGAAAGAGAAACTACAAAACAGAGCTGATATCTGAGGTAAATCAGCAAAGATTCAGTTTGATAAATTGAGGAAGTTGGAGCTTCCCTATCAAGTTGCGGCTTGATAGCTGTCAGTTGTAGCTGACTGAGGTTGGAGCCTCCTGTAGGTTGGTGCCTGCAGAAAATTGAAGGGAGTTGGTGCTTCCTTGCAAGTTGTAGCTTGCAGAATTGAGGATAGAGCCTCCTGTAGGTTGGTGCCTGCAGAAAAAAGTGGTGAGAGGGAGTTGGAGCTTGCCTTTGCATCACAACAATAATAAGATGTGGTTTTCTCCCTTTATGGGTTTCCACTTACATCTGATGTCTCTGTGTGTGTTTCTTATGTGTTGATGTGATTCTTTCAATCTGCTTAATTGTTTGCTTCTCTCAATATAAGTGTGGTGTCACATTAATTTAATATTGGCTACAACATTTTAAGACTGTTCACAAATTAAGTTGTAAATAAATTGGTGAAATTCTTGAAAAGCTTATGTATGTATTAAACTGATTCACCCCTCCTCTCAGTTTAATTAAAGATTCAACAATTTCTTGTGCATAATTTTCTGTGTGATGTGAATGGATACTTGTTGTAGCTGATTGTTTTGAATTCTACCAGGAAACAGTGGAGGGCCCCCATGCTGAGCTAAGTACACTATTGTTAATTTATGTGCATAGATGTATATTGTTAGCATATTCATTTTCTGTGTTAGTATTGCATTTTTGTTTTATCACTTATGAATATTTTTTGTACAAACTAACTTTGTTTCCATGACTATTGAGATAGTGAAAATGATTTATTTTTGAATTAGTTTCAATAAATAAGGACAAAACATGTCTCTAAGTTAAATCCTCTTCTTTGTTAACTAGAATTGAATTGAAATCAATATTCATTTCTTCATGCTTTCCTAGATTATATGATTTATGATTTGGTAATTTAGATAAGTGAAAATGGTTTTGTTGAATGAATAGAAGCAATAGGGAAGGACAACTAGGACCTCTGAGACAAGAGCCTCTTCCTTTTTTTCTAAAATTGAATAAGATCAATGTTCAATTTTTCATATGCTTTCATAGATCAGATTTATATGCTTTCTTCATATTCAAAAATTTATACCTGTAGCTTTTCATTTTCAGTTGTAACATGCATTTATTCATTTTTGAGTATCTAAGCAATTAATTTCTAAACTAGTTAGGTATAAGATCCATATTCTTTGGTGTGTTTCTAAGTTTACCAACTCATATTGATATTAAAATACATGTTCTAATTTACCTCAAAAAATTGGATTGACAATATCATCAAATTAGAATGAAGACTCAAGACATTCTGAAAACAACATTCAAAACTTAGGAATGTCATTATGAATTTTTGGTCATGTCTTTTGGCCTTACTATTGCACCTTCCACATTTCAAGGTTTGATGAATTACATTTTCAAGTCGTTCCTTAGAAAATTTGGGTTAGTATTTTTTGATGATATACTAATCTACAAGTCTTGTAAGGATCATGTTAAACATGTTTATAGGGTGCTCAAACTATTGGAAGAGAAAAAATTGTATGCAAAAACCTCCAAATTTTTCTTTGGGGTATAGGTGGAATATTTGGGTCATATTGTATCTCATGAGGGCGTTAAGGTAGATCCTATTAAGATTAAATCCATCAAGCAATGGAAAATCCCAACAACCCTAAAGAATCTTCAGTATTTCTCAGGTTGACAGGGTATTATCGCAAGTTGTTTAATAATTATGGGAAAATAACAACACCTCTAACAACATTACTGAAGAAAGATGATTTTTTTTTGGACTCCAAAAGAAAATAAGTCCTTTGAACATCTTAAAGAGGTAATGTGCCAAGCTCTGGTTTTAGCTACTCCAAACTTCACAAAAACCTTTAGGGTGGAATGTGATGCCTTATGAAATGGAATTGGTGATGTTTTAATGCAAGAAGGAAAACCCGTTTCTTTTGAAAGTAGTCTAATCAAGGGAAAGTATTTACAAAAATATATTTATGAGAAGGAAACGTTGGAAATACTACATGCCCTGAAGCAATGTCACCCTTACCTAATGGGAATACACTTCAAGGTAAAATTATATCATGATAGTCTTGAATAATTTTTGGAATATATATTAATTTAAGAAGAGAAACAAAAATGGGTCACTAAGATTTTGGGTTATGACTTTGAAATCATCTACAAAAAAGGGAAGCAAAATGTTGTTGCAGATGAACTTTGAAGAAGGGATGAGGATGTGGAATCATTTCTCTATTCCATTTCTATTATCAAACTTGTCTACATAACTGAAGCAAGGGAGGAATGGAACAATGATGAAGATGAGTGGAAACTCATTCAAAAGTTGTAGCAAGATCCCAATACATCTGATACATTTTATCTAGAAAAATGACTCATTATGGTACAAAGATCACTTATATCTATGTAATAATTCCTAACTCAAACAAAATATTCTTTTGGAATTGCACATCTCTCCTTTAGGAGGGCATTCAAGATTTTTAAATCTCACCACAAGGTCAAGAATGATGTTTTTGGGGATGGAATTAAATATGATGTTCATAAATTTGTGGCAGAATGTTTGGCTTTCCACAAAATTATAGTTGATACAATTAAGACCCCATGTCTGTTACAATCTTTAGCCATTCCAAGTCAGCGTTGGGAGGAGGTCTCAATGGATTTTATCACAGGTTTACGTAAGTCCAAAGTAAAGAGTGTCATCATGGTGGTAGTTGATAGAATTACCCAGTATGCACACTTTTGTGAATTATATCATCCTTTTAAATTTAGTATAGTTGCTATTGCATTTATGGAAACAATTCAAAAGCTACATGGAAACCCAAAGATTATTGTAAGTGATAAAGATCCTATTTTCACTCGAAATATTTGGACGAAATTATTTTTTTGTCTTACTACTCAATTATGCCAAAGTTCATCTTATCATCCTCAATATGAGAGGTAAGCTGAGATAATGAACAAATGTTTGGAAGGATATATTCATTTATTTTTATCTGATAAACAAAAACAATGGGTCAAGTGGTTACCTCTGGCTAAATGGTGGTATACTACTTCCTTCCATACTGTAGCAAAAAGGACTCCATTTAAGGCACTTTATGGATATCCATTGTTCATCACATCATCTTTAAGAGAAAATTTTAAGGTTCAAGTAGTGGAGGATCACATCGAGTATCAACAACAAGTTCTCCAACTCTTAAAGGATAACCTCACTCTAGTGTAGAATCCAATGAAGCAATATTCAAATCAACATCGCAGTGAAATAAGTTTTGACGTAGTTGACTGGATATTTTTATGGATACAACCATACAAACTAATGTCCCTCAAGCAAGCTAAGAAAGATAATAAATTATCACCCAAGTACTATGGTCCTTACAAGGTGTTGAAAATATTGTTACTATGGCTTACAAATTGGAGCTACCTGTATCTTCTCGAGGACACTTATTTTTCCACGTTTCATGCTTAAAGAAGGTTATCGGTGACAAGCTCCCATTTCAAAAAAAAATTCTAGAACTTGATGAGGAAGGAAAAATCATATTAAATCCTGAAGAAACCATGGAAACAAGAACCCTATAGCTATAGAATCTATTAATTTCATAGTATCACATTAAGTGGAAGAAATTAACTTGCTAAATTTTCCACATGGGAGGATGAGAATTTTATAGATAAGCATCCAAACTACTAAAGCGCTGAGGACAACACTTTTTTTTGAAGGAAAGGGGCATGTTAGGTCCCTATAATACTAACCCCCTTATTGTTATTGTTAGTGAAACCCCCTTATTGTTATTTTTGTGCCCATGTAACCCCTATATTGTTATTATCATTCCCATAGAAGCCCACTATTTTTCATGTTGTTGTTCCCTTACATTACTATTGTTATGTAGGCTCTGATTATATTGGGACCCCTTATAATTCTATATATACCAAGGAGGTCTTGTCATTGTATCATCCAAAAATTGTTCATTTATGTGATGTAAAGTAGGTTTCTCCTTCGAAGAGGCTAATTATCAAGTCATTTATCTATATTTTGTTTTGTTTTGTGATATGGTTGCATAAAATGTTGATAATGAATATTATTCTAACACAAATCTCACAAGTTTAAAAATATACAAAAACCACATTGTTGCAATAGGTACAATGACTATCTTCGCTCAAGTTCAACTTTTGACAAAGAGATGGTCCTAAAAAATTAGAAGCATACCTCCATAGATTCTACACTTGATTTATTAATTGATAGGGTTAAATGATAAACAACGGTACCTCAACATATTTAATGAAACTAGTCACTCGATATAATCTACATTATAGGTTATGGTCAAAGTTTCCAACATGACTGTCAATCAAGTTACACATATATTCCTCTTTCAAGGACTCGTTACCATTAATGCTTCAAACATGGCCGCAAATATTCACCATTCATGCTTTTTTATCTAAATTTTTTATTTTAATGCACAAACTTGACTCACTTGTTCCCTAGCTAGAGGCTCATACAATGGCAAATTGTCTTGATGTTTTACTACTTTATTTGACCAAAAAGACTATTTGTTTGTTACCTTTATTCTTGCATTCAACACATGATAGAACTTAATGAAATCATAAGTTAGGGCTCGAATTTTTATTACATCTAGTTAGATTGAACACAATTCTAAAGAAACCTCTGCGAATTCAATAGGTTTGGATTTCAATCACTCTATCAATAAGTTTACTTGCCATTGTAATCAAGTTTGGCCACAAACAGAATGAAGGAATTTTTTATTTCATACTTTCCCACAGAAGATATATTCACATGAAAAATATTTCCACAATGAAGATACCTGTAAAGACTTTTCAAAGGGATAACCTTAACCAACACTTCAAACTTCAAAGACTACACCTTCAAGGAGAGGCTATGGTCGTAGAAAATTAGATGAGAAGGTCGTAAGGATGATAAGGCAAATCCGATATTATTATTCTCAACAATTGATTGTCAATAGATAAGGCTTCAATGAATTTTAATCCTAGAAAATTCTCTGGTTAGATTTTTGGATGCTTCATGCATATGATTTTGCGCATATACAATAAATAGAGATAAATATCAGTCAATTCCAAATAATGATAGCACTGTGCCAAAACGAGTCTCTTTTTTTGAATTTCAAGAGCCACAAATATTTATAAGAGTAAGTGTTAAAACCCTTAGTCCCAACAATAAATAAATCAAAACCAAGAACCCATTACAAATTCTTCCTCCTCGTTAAGTCGTCAAGAACACATTTAGGCCAAGAAATTACATAGCATGGAATCTTATGATTAACGTTTAATTCCTTTCCATAGAAATGGAGGAGATATGCCTTTATATAGATTTTGGAAGTGACTTTTGAGAATTATACAACATAAGTATTAGAGGGAGACAAATTAATTAAAAAAAAAAGAAAGAAAAAAAGATGGAGTCACAAGAAATCGACTTGTCTTTTGGAGGGTTAATTTAAATTTTCAAACCAAATCCTTCCAAAGGTAACATTTTTCCAAAAGAAAATAATTAATTTAATGTTTAATGAAAGGGATTATGATTTGAATATTCTTATGACCAAGAAGGAGTTGTCACATTATCAAATTGGTTGGGCTATTGACCATGTGATAGGGTTTCCATCTTTGAACAAGTATATCTCTCAAACTGTGATGGTTTTTGTGGCATGCCACATATAGTTGGAATCAGAATGATGAGGAGAATACAATGTGTCAAAATTAGAATTATTAGGAGAATCCAACGAAGGTGGAATTTACCATAAATACTTTAAATTTAATTGTCATTTTTTTCCTTAAAGTCGGGGATCCAATGGATGTTGCATGGGTTGACATCAATGACAACCATAGTACATCAATTTCTTCAAAATTATAGCACATAGAATTATAAAAATTGAACCATATGTACATGAGGATATTCTATCTATATCCTCCAAGTTTCACAATTTGAGACATCCTAAAACAAAATTTATGGTGAAAATTCCAAAAAAACCAATTTGAAGAATATTTTAGGAGCATTCAAGAAGCCTAAATTCCTTAGACCATATCTTTGAACATATAGAAAATCAAGGTTTGGAATTCAAACTAAAGGTACATGAAGATATTATATCTATATCCTCCAAGTTTCACATTCCAAAGCATTCCAAAAGAAAATTTTATAGAAAAAATTCCCAAATGGCTCGTTCACCCCACAAATTACATTTTGTCTTCAAATTTTAGACTCCAACAATCACCCCAATAGTTATCGCTCAGCTCCTCTTGGGACCTCTGATATTGTCTTAGTTGTATTAATGTTAAAATTAACTCATTTTCCATTATTTTTATAATGTTTGTATCTTCGCTTATGGCTTTGACTTGTAAAATTGGTTTGGTTGGCCTGTTTGAATTTTGGTTGGGTTATCCTCACAAAATATTTCATATCTCCTCATTCCTATGGAATTAGAGGAAGTGAAATATATCGTTGGAATTTCTTGAAATAAGCTTTCAACGATATAACCTATGCTCCCATTCAAACTAGGTAATTTTAGTAAAAATGCATTCAAATGTATGGTATCGAAATGGGGAACTAAAAGTCCAAAAACAATATTTCCAACAATGTTCATTTTCAAATATTTTTCTTGGACATAAGTAGGCTCTCTTTGTCTTTGACATCAAATATAAGCATACTTATGCTTTCCAATATATATATATATATATATATATATATATATATATATATATATATATATATATATATATATATATATATATATATATATAGCGAGAGAGAGAGAGAGAGAGAGAGAGAGAGAGAGAGAGAGAGAGACTACTATGTATGTAACTTAGTAGAAAGAAGCTAGTCACCATTAAAATTAAAGTAAAAAGGGATCAAAACTATCAATATTTTATGTTCCATCTCACTTCAAAAATTTAACTATTCATATTGTCACATATTTATATCCAGAATGAATGCAGAAATATATTATAATTTATGATTGAGTTCAGGACACATTTTAAAAAATGATATAAAGTATTTGCTAAAACATTATTGAATAAAAAACAAGTGGAATATAATCATATAAGTGGCATATTATTATTAAATTATCTTCTTGTTGACGGTGTTGGAACCCTCCAACATATAGGGGATATCCTCGATATGAGGTCCCAATTAGACCTCACACCATTTGGTGTAGGAGTCCCATCTGGAAATATGGCCCGAATGCCATTAACTTAGAGATTTTCCTTGGCTTAGGAAATTAACATGAGATAATATCACACATGTTCTTTTGAATGAGAAAGGGAGCGTGCCTTGTGGAATGTTCAATTGTAAATGTATCAAGGTTATTTTACTGCAAGGAAGAAAAGTTAGCCTCTAAAAGAGAAGTAATAGTGCTAATCCAGTAGATACGCGTGTATATAAAAAAGGAAGAATCATTAGACATCAAGGGAAATAGTTCTATCATTAAGACCATAACAACACATCTTCAACAAGTTGAGAAGCAGAGTGACCGAAGTAGTTCAATTATTTTAGTACATATGAAATCCAACATAAACCGTAAACATTAGAATAAAAGTCGCAAAACATCCACTATCCATGCATGAAAATGTGTTGGCTGAATGACTTCAAGTATTAAGAAAAATTTCCAAGATACATGAGTACAATGAACATCAATAGCTCCAATAGTGGAGAATTAGAGCCACCAATTGCTTTCCAAAAGTACTATCTCTATATCTATAATTCCTTATAGGAGAAGCCAAGGTGAAAAGTCATTTTCTTGAGTAATGGAGCTCCTTTTATAACTTGAGGTGTGACCTTTCACATCCCCATGACTCTTGAGTTTCTCATATGAATTTTCAAATTCTGATGACCTTTGGACTTCTATATAAGTCTTGAAATTATAAATGACTTTTGGAATTACATGTGAATTTTGAAATTACATGTCTTTTGGACTTTTTCATATGGCTCTTTTGTCCATACATGACTCTTGGACTTCCACTTCTTTGTCTTTTCAATAATTACATAATTACATCATGATTTCCACATAATCATGTAAGAACATGAAAATTCACTAAAATTGGTGACTTGGTCTCATAGTGACTAATGACATGGACTTTCTTGATAGGTGGCAATGCTACCACTCATATATTTGATATTACATGAAAATTCCATGTTGTTAATGTTTTCACCATCCTAAGGGTATTTGATAATATGGAGTCTTTCGGGCTGCTTCGATCATCAAGATTTCAATTTTCTTCATTTTATCATGTCATGTGTTCTTCGTTCTTGAATGCTTCCTTTGACTGCCCTCTTTTCTTGATCTCTTCATGCATCTTTGCCATGTTTTTATGGAATACCTGCAAGTGATATCACTCATGGAAAGAAAAAATAAGTCTGAAAAATATTATATTCTAACATGTCTCATGGAATTTTTTTGTTCATAGCTTAACCGTGCACTTGGGAAGAACAAGGGAAACTTATGGGTGTAGGGCACACTACCAAAGGGGGAAGGACTGAGTGCTTTGAGGCTTCATAATGAGCTTGAGAACTCAACTAGAGAGGAATCTCAAGGGAGAGTGCAAGGCACAAGTATGAAGGGTGAAGGAAGGCCATTGAGGCTTCAAAAGTGTGTTATGCACTCAAAGGAACTAAGCAGGGTGCAGGGCACAAGTCTGAAGGCCAGAGGTGTCGAGCTTTGACCTTCCCAAGTGCATTATGTGCTCAACAGAAGGCAAGAGGGCACAGGGAATAAGTCTGAAGGCTGAAGGGATCATTCTTTGGCCTTCCCAAGTGAGTTGTGTGCTTAAGTGAACTAAGGAGCAGGGTGCAAGGCTAAAGGATGAAGGGACCATGATGTCACTTCAATGGTGTGTCATGCACTCAACAATAATGAAGGATTTCTTTAAGGGTGCATTTTGGAACAAGGAAAAGGTAATTATGCATGGAAGTGTACTATGCACTCTTTTAGGGCGCAAGGTGTATTTTATAATAGGGAAGGGGTATCGATTAAGTCTTATGAGTGTGCCATGTGCTCTCCTAGATCTAGTGGGCTAACTTGTGTAACCGAAATTTTTCGAAGTCTGAAAGATAAGAAAAGGGGAAAACATAATGAGTTTAGACATAAAATCAAGTGCAAAACATACCAAATCATCAATAAGACTTATAAAGGATAAAAAAATGGTAAATTTACATCCAAACTCCAGTTTAAAAACACTCCCCAAGTACAATAAATAAAGTGTGTGTGACTGCGACCAAAAGTGTAATTTAAAAAAAAAAAATGTATTGTAACCATGAAGTGCACTATATATGTTCTACACAATGTGACGACAATTAATAATGATCAAGAACACTTGAAATAAGTGGAATTACTTGAAATTACACTTCATGATCAAAGTGACACTTGATATGATATTTTGGTAGGCTCCAAAATTTGAATGGAGTGAAGTTTTGGAGGGCGTTGTAGTAGCGACAACACTTGGAGACATACTGGACGAATTTTAGCTTCTCTACCAAGGAGTACATTTTCAGTGAAATATTTAGTCCTTCAAGAATTATTGATTCACAAATTAGATTTCCTTGACTTCCCCTCTCGAATTTGTAGTATACATAGCACCTTAATTCCTTTTAATTGGTTCGAACACACAACATATATTCCATATTGTAATTATTTCAATCTAAGAAAGGGTAATATGGATGGCTCTAGTAATCTTAGCAAGACACCATCATGGTGATTTCTGAAAAGAACTCCATGAATGAGTTTATAAGATAGAGCTTTAAGGTGAATTTCCCTCTTTTGTTTGTTCAATAAATTTATGGGAAAGGTGTCTTGCTATAATAATTTATATATGTTTGAATACCATGTCATCGTCGAGCTTATCTGGGGAACTTGTTCAATGTTATATATCTATATTTCCCACTCAAATCCTGAAAGATATTCCTCTATGACATATCTCACTTCAGCTGCAAGTTGACGAAGGCCATGACCCTTAATTGTATGAACTGACTTAACCTCCAGATCATATTCTTGAAAACATGCCATCCAATTTTCCCTCTTCTGAATCAAATCTCGTTGCATGAAAAGTGTTCTGATAGCTAGATGAGGCACATATATGATTGTGTGATATTTGAGGAGGTAGGGCTTGAAATGCTTCATTTCCTTATATAAAACATACACTTTTTTATCAACGATATGGTATTATAGCTTTGACCCTTGTAAGCCAACACTCATGAAAGAAATATGTCGTTCATTTCCTTCAACATCCTTCTGCGTAAATACGGCTGCAATAGATGAATTTAAGGAAAAATTATAAAGCAGGAAGTCCTTGACATAATCAAGACTAAACAACGTAGGTGCATAAATGTTGGAATTATGGCTAATTTTTTTTCCTTGATGGCAACTCACTTGATCAATATGTCAACATTTTGGCAACATGATGGTTATGCAGATGCTACAGATTGATACATATGCTAAAACTGGTATGAATAAAGAAATTACAGTTCAAAGACAGATGAATGATAAAATTGAAGTTTGGAAATTATATGTGGGTCTTGAGAAGTAAGGTCACGTACATACATAGGTCCTATGAGAGAAATTCGTGTACATAATATGCACCATGGTAATCTAGATACCAGAGGTCTTTACCATGGTATTGGACCATAATAATGGGTGTGTCAATGGTTATTTGATCTCGTCAAAGAATACCAATGACATTACTAAGGTACTGGACTAAGGTATTTTCTAAGGCTACAGTTATATAAGGAGATGGAGATCAAAGTGTTAAGTGTGAAAGTGATGGATTGCTTATAAATGATTAGATATGAAGCAGATGCGCACCAAGGAGAAAGGATAAGAATCAAATATGAAAGATCTGAAGTATGGTGACATGTGTGCTTGTTTGATGTACTTATTAAAAAAGTTTAAAAATGATAGATATGTGGTTGTAATAATTCTATGATCCGAATGAAGTATTCTACAGTTTGTAATTATAACAAAGGGTTACAAAGAAATAATATTATGTTTACGGTGAAAGTTTTTATAGTTGTACACAGGTTTGTCTCGGGTGAGTCGCGTACATATGCAAATAAGATTTTGAGTAGTCACGTATACATTTTTTGAAGTATTTTCAGTTTGTGCATATATGTATGTGAGTGTTGATAATGGTAAGTGTGTACATGTGTTTATGTGTTTTTTAGAAGTCGCGTACATATGCTATGGTTTTACAGTATATCATGTCGATGATATTTGATCAGTTTTGTTTTGGTTGTTTTTTTTTGTTGATGATGTATCTATCATAATAATATGTGTTTGATAGTATTGATTGGGTTGAATTGGTTATGAAATGGAATGTTGATTAGTGTGTGGTGATCTGTAATTGATTCAGTACATGATATAGTGGTTGTTTCAGTAATGCAGTGATTCAGACTCAGTTGTAAGTGATTTGAGATATGTACTCAGGTATTATTCAAGGGAAGCATTTAGATACATGGATATTCTTCAAAACAGTAGCATATACATTCTGATGCATGTATGATCATGGTTTATAGTGATAAAAAATGGTTTTTGTGATGACTGATAGAGTATGGTTTGGTATATTTATGAACGGTTGTGGATTGGTATGTTATGGTTATGATTGGTTTGGTTTGGTTGCAATAGTTTGTTGAGATTCAATGATTATTTTATGTTTGAGTTGTTCAGTGATTGGGTGATTTGATTCAATGATTGGTTTCATAATTGTTATTGGGATTAATGATGGAGGTGGGTATGGTCTAAAAATATGATGAAAGGTGGCCTACAATTTTGATGTTTTGATTAAGGTGGATCCAGTATGAAATATTATGAAACATGGTTCAGAAAGGTGTTGAGGGTTAGAGCCTTCAGTAAGGGAATCGTAGCTTCCTTCCAGTGGTAGTTTGTATATTTGTCACTTGGGGGTAGGTGCTTTCTTCGGTTAGGAGCCGATAAAAAAGATTAGGGGGTTGGAGCTCCCTTCCAGCGGGTGCTAGAAAACGAGAGAAGGTTGTATCCTTATATAGGTGGGTGTCTACGTACTGGTATAAGTTTGCAGCAGTACAAGATTGTAAGATGTTTTACTTTATAATAAAAGAATAAGAAAAAAATGACAACAAAAGTGGTTTTCTCCCAGATTGGGTTTCCACCTAAAAATCTTGGTGTTCTCATGTGTTGTTGTGTTTCTTATGTGTGATGGTTTATTCTACTCTAATTTTTCATGGTTAATGTTTAATTAATGAATAATGAAGTAATGATGCATTGGTTAAATATGAACATATGATGTACTAACTGCGCGCGCTGCCTCTGCAACCCCTGGGCCCGACTGCTTGCTGCTGTGCTGGGCTCGGCGTTGCCCTTCGCTTTGTGGCGCCCTGGACCCGTGTGGCTCTTTCCCACGGGTGTGTCTTTGTTCCTGCGCTTGCTTCTGCGCATGGGACTCCTGCACTGATCCGTTCCCTTCTCCTGGCAATGGAGACAGAAGGAGACTCCCCCTCGCCTCCTGATCTTGAGGCGTTTAGATCTCTAGTAGCTGCAGCAGAAAAAAGGCCGCCATCGGCCTCACAGCAAAAATTTGTCAAAAAGTTGGACAATATTCCTACGGTGTCCCTCCCCGTGGAAGACGCTTGCAGATCAGCTCTAAACTTGGCAGAGAGAGGCCTTATTGGTCAGTTTACAGGGCTATGGCCATCCTCGAAAGCAGTAGAAGACTGGGTTAGACGAAACTGGACACCACTGGTTAAGGAAGGAATAAAAAGTTATTTTGTAGGCAAGGGGTTCTTCGTCTTCGTGTTTGATAGTGTGGAAGACCGAAGCCTGATCTTTCGAAACGGGCCATATTTTATGGGCCCCCAAGGGTTATATCTGAATAAATGGTCTCCAGATTTCGATTCAGCGCAAGACGTGCCCACTGCCGTCCCTGTTTGGGTGCGACTCCCGCATCTTCCCCTCCACTGCTGGATTCAGAGCTCGCTACAATCCATCGGCAATGCCCTAGGTAGATACATCGATCAGGCTCCAAGGAAGGATCAGTTCTCTTGTGCTCGCATCTGCGTGGAAGTTGATCTGGAGGTCGGACTCCCTGAAGCTATCAATCTTTCACTGGCTGACTGGACGCACATTCAAGAGCTCGATTACGAGCAGCTGCCCTTCAAGTGTCGGCATTGCCATGAATATGGGCATTTCGCCAGATACTGCAAAAAAATAAATGAGGAAATGATGGAGAAAGAGAAAGGTGAACAGTGGAAACAAGTAAAGAGATCAGCAAGCAGTAGACAGAACAACAAAAACAAAGCAAAAGAAACAGTTGCCAATACAGGACAAGGAGATTCAAGCCACCAAAATGGAGGAAGTAGGGAACCAAATAGCAATGCAGCAGATAAAAACCCATTCGAATCTCTTACACCAGCACTAGATGCTTCAGAGCTCGAGCAGGAAGATCCACCACAGCTGAACAAAGCAGGAAATGAAGAGCCAGGTAACACTCCAAACCCGTCCTCTAGTAATGCCCCTTCTCCTTCGTATGCTGATATTATTAAACATAAGAAGAAAAGTCCAGAAAACATGGGATCATCTGATGAAGAAACCTTTGAAAGGCCAAACAAAAAAGTGGGGAGAAGAACAAACAAGGAAACTAGGGAAGAAGAATCAGAAAGACAGAAAACCCTAGGCAGTCAAACCACCATTGAAATGACCATCGGGAGAAATACAAGACCAAGGGCGCCCAAGGGGGGAGGCCCCACCCCATCAAGTGGTAAATGATGCATATGGTCTCTTGGAACTGCAGGGGTCTGGGAAATCCCAATAAGGCAGATGCTGTCAAATATTTACTGAAGCTGGAATCCGTGGACATCCTTATGCTTCAAGAGACCAGGATAGAAGGGGAAATCCTTCTAAATATCAGCTCTATGAAATGGAAATATGATTCTGGAAAGGCGGTCAGTGCAAGGGGCTCGGCCGGAGGTATAGGCACATTCTGGTCAAAAAACTCCTTCACTTTAGAACGATGCTCAGAGACCCAACATTGGATCTATACAGAACTACGTCACAATGCAAGCAATCTTCCTCTTGCCTTGTTTAACATGTACGTCCCAGTTCATTATGATGAAAAGAGAGAGTGCTGGAGGTCACTCTTGGAGTACATAGAACATAACAATCTCTCCAATATAGTCATAGGAGGTGATCTGAATATAATCCTAGATCCCAAAGAAAAAAGAGGAGGGATCTATTCTAGGGATCCTTTCATCAACACAGTGGAAAATCTGATCCAACAGTGGGATTTGGTTGACTACAAACCAGTGAAAGGTAAATACACCTGGACCAACAACAGAACAGGAGAAAATCACATTTCAGCCAGGCTAGATAGATTCCTGATCAGCAGCTCGCTAATGATGGGCAACATAATTATTTTCACCAAAATCCTCCCAAAGCTCACATCAGATCATAAACCAATCCTCCTATGCTTGAAAGAAGAAGAAGATTTGGGTCCCCTCCCATTTCGATTTAGTCCTCTATGGGCCGGAATAGAAGGGTTCACAGAAACAGTTCAAACAGCGTGGTGGATTGAAGTCTCTGGATCCCCAAGTTATGTTTGGGAACAAAAAATGAAAAACACAAAAAAAGCCCTCAAAGACTGGATAAAGAGATCCATGAAAACCCCTACTAGACAGAGAAAGGAGGCTGTTCTTATGTTAGAAGATCTCCAATTGGAAATGGAGGAGAAAGATATCTCATCCACTGATTTAGCCAACGAAAAAGTTGCTCAAAGGAACACTTACAGCTCTTTTAGAAATGAAGAAGAGCACTGGCGATTAAAGTCCAGAAGTTTGTGGTTGAAATCCGGGGACATAAATACTACTTATTTTCACAGACAGTGCAGGGCACGTCTCTCACGAAACCACATTGCAGAAATCACTTCCTCTAATGGACAGGTATACAAAGGATTTGCACAAATTAAAGAGGCGGCAGTAAAACATTTTCAAAACCTCCTCAGTGCAGAAAGAAATGGGAATGAGGAGGATGCTATAGAGCTTCTCTCCAACATACCAAATCTGGTCAGCATAGAGGATAATGACTCTCTATTAAGCCCAGCCATAGAAGAAGAGATAACTTCCATATTCTGGTCCATGGAACCTGACAAAGCACCAGGACCTGACGGATTCTCAGTTCATTTTTACAGAATCTGTTGGGAGATTATCAAACATGACCTATTCAGATTGGTAAGGGGAATCTTGCGGAAGGCAAAAGTTGGAGGCGGAATTAACTCCACCTTTCTTGCTCTGATCCCTAAGGAAACAAACCCTGGATCCTTCGACAGATATAGGCCGATCTCACTCTGCAATTCTTCATACAAGATCGTGTCTAAACTTCTGGCCAATAGAATTAAGCCACTTCTTCAAAAACTCATCTCTCCAGCCCAAGGGGGATTTGTTCAAGGCAGACAAATTCTGGACAATGTTATACAAGTTCAAGAGGCACTTCACTCAAGTCATGCACGGAAGGAACCAGGTATAATCATAAAACTGGATATGTGTAATGCATTTGATAGAGTAAATCGTTCTTTTATGTATAGGGTGCTTGCTGCCTTTGGATTCAGACAGGAGTTCATAAACCTCATCAAAGCCTGCATTGAAAATGTCTGGATTGCTCCAATGGTGAACGGAAGACCAACAGACTTCTTCTTAGCCACCAGGGGATTGAGGCAGGGTTGCCCTCTTTCTCCCTTTCTATACATTCTGATGGCTGAGTCATTGAGCAGAAAGTTATCTCATGAGAAACAAGTAGGCAATCTCCCTGGGATAAGAATAGTACAGGGTATCGCTCCAGTGAATCATGCATTATTTGCAGATGATTCACTCCTGCTAGGGGGTGCATCCTTGAGAATTGCCAACTCTTTCAAGTCCATTCTCCAAAAGTTTTGCAATATTTCTGGTGCGCTGATCAGTGAGAGGAAGAGTGCCGTTTATGGTTGGAACACAGATCA
Organism: Pinus albicaulis; assembly: GCA_034641835.2. NCBI lineage: Eukaryota > Viridiplantae > Streptophyta > Pinopsida > Pinales > Pinaceae > Pinus > Pinus albicaulis. Next base: position 1,147,680,236 of record CM076574.1, on the reverse strand, counting down.
ACAATCAATTGAAAGGATCGCAAATGTCTTGGGATTCAATGGCCACGCAGCTTGGGATAAAATAAAGTATCTAGGTCTCCCATTATCGCTGTCCAATCGAAATCATATGTGGGAGGAGGTGATCTCCAAGTTTAAGAAAAAGATTAAAGCATGGGGCGGCTTCTGGCTTTCAACAGGAGGCAAGCTCACCCTAATACGAATAGTCCTCTCAGCATTGCCTACCTTCCAAGCTTCATTTCTGATGGCACCCAGACAAATTGCTGATCGAATTTCCTGTCTCATGCGAAATTTCTTATGGAATGGCGGGCGTGGTAACAGTAATCGGTTCCACCTAATTAATTGGGAAACTGTAATGCGCCCTCTGGCTGAAGGCGGTCTTCAATTACGCGACCCCCAGAATGCTAACTTAGCATTGGGATGTAAAATGCTGTGGCAGTTGATAAGCGACCCCTCCCACCCTGTCAGCCAGATTCTCAATTCCAAATATCTCAATAATCAACCGCTTACCTCCTATAATGGAGAGAATAAAGTTAGAGGATCGCAGGCCTGGAAGCTCTGCAATAAGGCAATCGACTTCTTCAGATCACATCTGTACAAAATTCCTGGGAACGGAAAAACTATTTCGTTGTGGAGAGACCGAATTATGGGTCATCCTTCCCTTGCAGCAAATGAGGATATAACAGAACTAAGAGAATGGTTAAACTCAAAAGGAGTTCGTAAAATAGAGGACATTGCAGATTGGGATCATAATGGCAACTGGCAGAGCTGGTCTCTGCCCAACATTCCTTCACACCTAAAAAACCAGTTAAGCACTTTTACAGCTGCAATCACAGATTTTACTCCTGTGCACAAGGATGAGGAAGATTCATGGGGATGGGGAAAGATAGGTGTATACACAGCCAGACAGGGATACTTGCAGCTGCAAGGTAAAAAGGACTCTCAGCATCCAGATTCTGTGTGGAAACAGATCTGGGAACATTTCAGTCTGCCCAAGATCAATTTCTTTTTTTGGACTTTATTTCACAATAAAATCCTTACTGGTGAAAATCTGTGCAGACGAAACATTGTTGGTCCCCACCGATGTGTTCTCTGCAAAAATGCTCCGGAAACCACTGATCACCTATTCATTGATTGTGAGTTTGCACAGAAGACCTGGACTATCTTCTTGACAGGACTGAATGTGAGAACCCCTGCTCACTGCTCGATCACTGACATGTATTCGTCATGGAAAGCCCGATACCCCTTCAACATTGCAGACAAATCACTTTGGCATAAGGTATGGAATGCAGCCCCAAAATATGTTTGCTGGAAGCTGTGGCTTGCCCGGAATGAAACTATCTTCAACCAAAAAGAGATAACTGCAGACACTACAGCGGACCAGGCCAAGAAGCTCCTTCTAGAAACCCTGAGACAGTCCACAGTCAAAGATGATAGTTCCCTTCGAAATGAAGAAAAGGTATGGTTGGACGGCTTCTCTCTCACGCTTAGATCTCCAGCAATCACTCGCCCAGATCCCAAAGGAAAATGGCAGATTAGAGACACTTTGGACAATTTTAAGAAGTGGTGGACAACACAAGGAAAATGCACCATTTTCTTTGATGGAGCCTCAAAAGGCAATCCAGGCAGGTCAGGAGCAGGAGGGGCTATTTATTTTCCGAATGGGAAAAAAGAGGACTTCAGCTGGGGACTTGGGATAAAAACCAATAATCAGGCTGAAATCCTCAGTCTTTTAAAGGCTTGTCAACTGGCCAGGAAAGAGAATCCAAGTGAAATTATTGTCTTCGGAGATTCTGAGCTGCTGGTAAAATATATCATAAACAAAAAAGGACTCAAAGATCCAGTGTTAAATAAACAGCTTGCAAGAGTGAATAGACTCCTGAAGAATTTCCCCTCAGCTCGATTCTTCCACATTCTCAGAGAATTAAACACAGAAGCTGATAGACTGGCAAATATAGGATGCACTCTAGAAAAAAGCATGATCAGTATAAACGCAGAGGCAGTGAACACGGCAATAATTCCCTAACAAGGTGCTCATGTAAAAACAGAGATTGGTAATGCTTGAAGCAACGAATTGTAATGCTTGATTTGGCCTTGGCCACCCCTCATCAATAAAAATAACCGTTTCAGTTAAAAAAAAAAAAATATGAACATATGATGAAATATATGAAAAGTTAGTTAACTGGATATACATAATTTTCCTTTACTAAAGTCACATACATACGTGGATTGCATGCATAATAGTAGCATATGGAAATCAGAATAAGAAATGAAAAGTTGAAGTGAGATTAAAAATACTGATTCACCCTCCCCCCTCTTAGTATTTTTCCCAACAATTGGTTTCATAGCAAGTCACTTCAGTTGAAGCTTAACCGTTTGGAGTGGATCAGGGACAATGAAAAAGAAGAAAAAGAAGAAGGTTTCTCAAAGGAATAAATTATTTCAAGAAAATTATGAAAGAAATATATCAAAGGAAGTTATGATTATAGATGTCAACAAATATTCAGCTATGGGAACACCTTGTTTTCTGTTGATCATGAATGAAGAAGATTGTGACAAATAATTATCATGTATTGTTTCTTGTTTTAAATGTGGTCCATTTCCTTGTTTGTGTAATATTGATGATAGTGGACATGACAGTGAGTCAAATGAAATTTCTCTTATTGGTAGAAGTGAAAGGAATAATCTCCAGATCATTCATGAAGGAAAATGAAAGGAATATTGTTTTTTAGGAGAACCATTAATGAATATTATTTTTAACGATGTGTCAGAAGATGAGAATGATGATAAAAAAACCTTTGTTATGTCAAATGGATTTATAGATTCAGAAGAACATAGGTTATAAGAAATTTTTAATCGTAAAAGAGCACTTGATCTTGCTTTGAAAGGGATTATTAATATTAAGGATAAGTTGCAGACACATGATAACAACGATCATGTTAAATCAATAAATGTTGCAGTAGAATCTAAACAATATTGTGAAGGAATTGAAGTTGAGATCATCTCTCTAAGAGCATATCTAGAAAATTCAAACAAATAAACTGAATAGCTACTTCAAGTATTTTAAGAGTGGAAGAAAGATATCTTCGAATTAAAGGATCATTTGGAAGAAGGAAGAAAGGTTGAAGAAGGAACGAGGAAGATATATCTGGAAAAGGAAGAGAAGTACCAAAGAATGGAGGCTGGGGTAAACATTCTAAAAGGTGAATTAGAAGAAAATAATAAACACTTGATATTTCAAGATAGTACTAATATTTTGGATAACATTATTAGTAGTCATAGGTCTCCTTCCATTAAATCTTGTCTTTGTTTTCATGAAATTATAAAAAGAGAATCTAGTTCACATGCTTGTGCAAGGATCGTAAAGGATAACAACATGAAATATGAAATTCATGTTAAAGAGATAAGAAGTCAACCAGATCAACATCCAAGGAAGATGAATTTTCAAAGGAAATCATTTGCTCTAAATAATAGAAACATTAATATATTCTCTCCTCTGATCAATAACGTTGAATGCTTTATATGTCATAATTATGGACATATTGTAGCCAATTGTAGAAGTAGAGTGTTTTGATCTCAAGCAAGTAGTCACTTCACAAGAAGTTTATCAGCTCGTAGGTACCTAGGTTTCTTTAAGGGATATTTCTTTGCTTGCAATACATTTGGTCACAAATCTATTTATTTCAATAATAGGAATATGAAACAAAAATATTATAATTCATATGCTCCCTTTTCTGGTCATATAATATGTTATACTTGTAACAATTTTGGGCATGTAGAAAAAGAATTCAGGAACAAGTAAATGGATCTCCACAGACAACAAGGAAAGCAACCATATGAGAAATATGGATCCACCAACATTTATAAGCAGAAAGAATAAGAATAGATAAGGTGTGGTCTTTATCTTTGTTCATTTGAAGCTGAAGAAGAATGGTACATAGATAACATGACTAGAGACAAGGAAAATTTTTTGTATCTCAATAAAAACAAAGATGGTAAGGTGATTCTTGTAAATAGTGCTCCAACAAAAGTTAAGGGGAAAGGTAGAATCGAACTTGAAAAATATGAAAAAGCAGTTGATGTATTATTAGTTCAAGGGATAAAGCAAAATATTCTAAGTATAGGTAGAATAAATGACAAAGTGTGTATAATTGTATTTACATAAACTAAATGAAAAGTTATAGATTAAGAAACTGGAAAGGTTACAGCATGAGGATACAGAAATCCAGACAAATTATATGTGCTAGCAAAGAAGAACTTAGGAAAAAATAAGAGGGATAGTTCCTCTTCTTCAGATTTAGAATAAAAGAAGATGGTCCTCACTACAGTATATTTTTGTGACTGCAGAAGTGAACGTGAGGTACATAACCTCATAAAGAACATGTGATGATTATCAGGTCCACATGATCAATAATGTATGATCTTAGGGGGATATATGCATGAGTATCTTGGTAATGGTTCTCTATTATGGTTTGATATTATTTTTTATGATGTTTTTATATTACTCACATTACATATGGTGAAGTAACAATGAATAGGAATAAAGAGTACATGATCAAGGGGAGCTATTGTGATGAGAATTTTATCATTTTACTTTATGTACGTGGATTACATGATGGACAGTCATGTATATACACTATTTTTTATCTAGATAGTCACGTATGTTTCTCTGAGATGAAGAAATAGTTAGCACAATTTTAGGGGGGTAATATTCTATGCTTCTAATAGTTCATTGTTGGCATCATGATATCTTAAACACTCATTGTTGCATGATTATGTTTAAGAGCTTGTTGGCATTGATAAGGAGATATATGTGGCTTGATGGTTTTGGTTCTTCTTATGAGTAGAAAGAGCATGTTGATCTTGATAATATGAGATTAAGGAGATAAATTACTAACAAAGATTGAGTTTAATATTTACTATGATTGGTTGATTACTGTCACTATTGCATGGGTTATCAATGAAGGATGAATTGCAGATAGGGATCTTATGGATGATTACTTGAGTTGCATTTTGGTGAAGTTTTTTATGGTGTGATAATTCTACTTGATACACTTGATTAAGTATATTCTATGGTCATTATTATGTCATATGAATTCAAGGGGATGTTTATTAATATGCTACTACTACAACTACTTGGTGATGCTTAGAAACACTACATATTTGATCACATATTAATGAATACATTGTCCTACATAATGATGATAAGGATGTTCATGATGTTGTCTATGTTGTTGTGATCATATGTTCATGTTGCAGGTTCCTATATGGTGTATGATGGTTTTTTATGACTATCATGTTCTTGCTACCTCACTATTGAGGTATGTGGTTTTGGTTATAAATGTCATATCTATCTCTTGATGTAAAGGTAATGTAAAGACCCATGTTGAAAATCATTTTAAAATTCATTCATGTATGTACTATTAGGGTCAAGCCATTTATGTATGTAATACCATTATTTTGGGAAATTGATGTAATGTTGAATAAAAAATGCAACTCCCTTATGTTGGGTGATTGATGTAATGGTTCATAATTTATTGGTGATAGGAAAGGTCATGTTTGGTTGAATGATAGAGTCATGCACTTCAGCATATGCTCAGGGGGAACATGGTTAGTATGCAATTTTCATCTTCAGCAGATTATACCTATAATGACCGTCTCTACAAAGGGGAAGAGAAGACTTCATTCAGCATTAGTAAGCCATTTTCCCTTGATGTAAAAGGGGGAGAGAATATTGGTGTTTGGATAAGAATGCTTGGAGAATCTTGGTTAGAAGCCTTGTTATTTTCAGGTGTGCTTTGGTGGTGAATAAACACCAAAGTGGTTGCCATCAAGTACAAATGGGGAGATTGTTAGCATTATGGATAATTATTTGTCCTTGATGGCAACCCACTTGATAAAGATGTAAACATTGTGACAACATGTTGGCTATGCAGATGCTATAGATTGATATAGATGCTACGACAACTAGTATGAACAGATAAACGGCATTTCAGAGACAGATGGATGATAAAAGTGAATTTTGGAAAGTATATGTGGGTCTTGAGAAGCAAGTTCATGTACACACACATGTCCTATGAGAGAAATTCGTGTACATAATTTGCACCATGGTAATATGAATACAAAAGTTATTTACCATGGTATTGGCCCATATTAATGGGTGCCTCAACATTTATTTGATTGCGTCAAAGAATACTAATGACATTATTAAGTGATTGGCATAAGGTATTGGATAAGAATAAAGCTATATAAGGAGATGGACTTCAAAATTTTATGTTTGCAAGTGATTTTGATGCCCAGGCTAACCTCTCAATCCATATATAAAATTTCAATTTCATTTTAAAACCCACAATATTCAATTTCCTTTCCACACAAAACTTCATTCAACTTTTAGCCCCAATTAATTTTAAATCTGGAAATCTTCAAAAATATATTTGGAAGCTTTTAATATCTCAAATCTGAGATTTGAGATATTAATTCAAAGCTCCCTTAGGGTGATAAACTACACCTCTCAATCCAGGTTACAATCTATATGCGGAAGCTACATTATCCACATTATTGACTTGAAGCCATATTAATAACCCTCAAAATTAGAACTTCAAAGCGGAAGTTATCTCACCTTTTTCTACCTTATAGTTATAAAACTATTTTCCAAACCCACTTTATGAAATGTGAATCAATTATATTAAACCTTTGGTTTAATATCCCTTTCTACCATCACATATATATACGCGCCATGCTTTAACATTTCTTTTGGTTCACTCTTCGACTTTGTTTAAACCCAAGGTACCATCTATCAGATATATATGCACTCAGACAACGTTCATTCCATATTAAAACTCCGATGGTCATCAATAATTAAATATTCAAACCTTAGCTTTCAAATCCCATAATTAAAATCAAATACCAACGTGTATATTTGATGCCAACCAACTTTGGATAAAAAAGGCCGAGTACACACATCCTTGACTTTTATTAAAATAAACCCATAACAATCCATTGAATCAAAACTTCAACTTTGGTTATAATATAAACCGATGCATATATCTTGGGTCCCACATCCTGTCATTCAAACTTTGGTTTATATTTCAAACATAAAGTTGATCGGGCCCACAGTAACTTACCTCATTAACTTTCGTCCATCACGCAACGTGACCACCGTAGATCTTCCAGCCCTGACCATCGGACGAATATCACGTTTTTTCTTCGCAAGACTTTAACTCTAAAAAAAACGCGAAATTCATGGTTTTTGAATACCACCACTACCTTACGTGTCACGCAAAGACCCTTATCGCGTTTCTTTCACAAAATTTTTTTACCACTTTTGAATTGCGCGAGACCGCCGGTTTTGCGGGTTGAAACCACTGTTATTGTTCATGCTCCTCATGGTTCCATTCCTCCGACTCAAGGTTCCACTTTATTTCTTCAGGCATTTATATATATGAATTATGCCTTCACTCTTTTTTATTCTCTTCCAGCTACGATCTAAACACATATCTTGACAGGGTTGAACGCTACTACTCTCCACTGTGATTCAATCCAACCCTTCGAACAGAGCCATCGTATTTTATTATCGGCCTTCAATAGTTCATCCCTACAATGGCATCGATCAAATCCCCATCACATTTGTAAAAGTTAATTCCTTTAAATATGGCCCATCGATCCATCTTGAAAGCGAATACGCCTTCGCGTCATCGATCCTTGCAGTGATCGATGACTGCAAGTCCCTCTTAATCTTCCTCTGAAGCAAGTGTAACCTTATTTCCTTTCAACTGTGCAGTCAATATAAAACACACAGAAATTGAAGTTCCTACCATCAAACCACATAATAAAATGTAAATAGAATATCAATTGATAGAATTCCTTTGTTCTAATCAATTCAATTCCAACCAATATACACTCCAACACAACTCAGAATTTGAATTTCTTTTCGTATAAAAAAAGTATTTACATAGAACTATATGTTCGGCCTGATCTTCAATCAATGGCCTTCTATACTCACTACTCTACACAGATCTCCTGCTCTACCTCTAAATGCCATTGAGGCTTACATTTATACAATTTAATAATGAATCAGTTCAGCTTCCTTAACAGCTCAACGAAGACTCTTGGAATTCTCCAAAGTTCTAAGATTAGACTCAATTCTTAAAATAACTAATACTAACCCTTCACCTTCCTAACTTAATCAACTTCCCTCATGTTCTCTAGTGGTTAGAGAACATTTACAATTCCTCACCATTTTATTCAAAATACTAATAATTATAGGAGAATTTAAAAACATAAGACCCCCCCTATGTCTTATAAAATTACAAAGTATTTCTTGAGCCTAATGCCCCTGCATCAGATGTATTGTTTATAAATTATTTGATATAAAATAGGTGTGCACCAAGGAGCAAGGAGATGAATCAGATATGAAATATCTAAAGTATGGTGACATGTGTGTTTGTTTCATGTACTTATTGAAAATGTATAACAATGATAGATATGTGTTTGTAATAATGCTATGATATGAATGAAGTATATGACAGTAATGGTTGAAAAGAATAAAGGTTATGTTAACTGTGAATGTTTTCATGTTTGTATGCAGGTTTGTATTAGGTGAGTCACGTACATATGCGGATATGCTTATGAGTAGTCGCGTATACATTATGTGAAGTATTTCAGTTTATGTAGATATGTATGTGGGTGTTGAGAATGGTAAGTGTGTACATACGTTGATGTGTTTTGTGGAAGTCACGTACATATCCTATGGTTTTGTAGTATGGCTTGTTAATAATATTTGATCAGTTTTTTTTCTAGTTGATGTTGTCGATGATGTCTCTATCATAATAATCTATGTTTGATAATGATGATTGGGTTGAATTGGTTATAAAATGGAATGTTGATTAGTGTGTGGTGATATGTAATAGGCCCAGTGACATGTAATTCATTTGATACATGACTCAATGGTTGCTTTGATTTGAGATTTGTATGCTGGTATTATTCAGGGAATCATATACATACATGGATATTCTTCAGAATAGTTGTGTATACATTTTGATGCATGTATGATCGGGGTTTACAGTGACAACAATTGGTTTCTATGATGAATGATAGAGTATGGTTTGGTATATTTATGAATGGTTGTGGATTGGTATGATCTGGTTATGATTGGTTTGGTTTGGTTGCAATAGTTTGTTGAGATTCAGTGATTGGTTTATGTTTTAGTTGGTTTAGTGATTGGGTGATTTGATTCAGTGATTGATTTCATAATTGTTATTGGGATTAATGATGGAAGTGGGTCTAGTATGAAAATATGATGAAAGGTAGCCTAAAATTTTGATGTTTTGAGTCAGATGGATCTAGTATGAATTATTATGAAACATGGTCCACAAAGGTGCTAAGGGTTGGAGCCTTTGGTAAAGGAATCATAGCTTCCTTCTAGTGGTAGTTGGTAAATTTGTGCAGGGGTAGGTTTTCCCTTTCGGTAGGAGCCGGTAAACAAGATCAGGGGGTTGGAGTTCCCTTCTAGTGGGTGATGGAGAATGAGAGAAGGTTGTAGCCTTCTGCAGGTGGGTACTTGCATACTGGTATGAGTTTGCGCTAGTACAAGATTGTAAGATATTTTCATTTATAATAAAATAATAAGGTAGAGACGACGGTAGAAGTGGTTTTCTCCCACATTGGGTTTCCACCTAAAATTCCTAGTGTTCTCATGTGTTTTTTGTGTTTATTATGTCTGATGGTTTATTCTTCTCTAAATTTTCATGGTTAATGTTTAATTAATGAATGAGTAAGTAATGATGCATTGGTTAAAGATGAATATATGATGAAATATATGAAAAGTTATTTAACTGGATATACACAGTTTTCCTTTACTAAATTTGCGTACATACGCGAGTTGCATGAATAACAGTAGCATATGGAATTTAGAATAACAAATGAAATGTTGAAGTAAGATTAAAAATATTGCTTCACCCCCCACCCCCCCATTAGTAGGGTTGCATGAATAATAGTAGCATATGGAAATTAGAATAACAAATGAAACATTGAAGTGAGATTAAAAGTATTGATTCACCCACCCCACCCCCAACACCCCGCCCCCCGATTATTTTTCCCAAAAAACAACAATAGCTTGTTTTATATGAGAAAAATCATCCTTATCTCTTTTATCCCATTTATATATTGCATCTTTATTTATCATATCTTGCAATGGTTTAACTATTTGATCATAGTCATAGATGAACTTGCGCAGGAAATTAATATTCCCTACGAAAGATTGCATAGCCTTCTTGTTTACAATGAACAAGGTTCGAGCTATAGTTTTGGCCCTTTCCCAATCAAATTTGATTATTCTCTTGGCAATGATGTGTCTTAAGAGATTTCCTTTTGACACACCAAGTATGTTTTTATTGGGATTGAGAGAAATCCCATACTTACAACACCACTCAACTATTTTTTATAGATGATGCATATGGTATGATATTCTTTTAGAGAATACAGTAACATCATCCAAATAAAATACTACATTTTGGCCAATAAAGCCATGGAAAACAATGTAGCAATGTCCATCACTCTTTGAAATGTAGCGCCAACATTGATAAGCCTGAATGGCATGTGCTTAAAGGCGAATGCTCCCCACTTAGCTCTGAAAATGGTTTTGAGGTGGTCTGGTTCTGCTACTAGCACTTGATTGTAGCCAGAAAAACCATATAGCAACGAGAACATCTTGAACCCAGATATTGTTTGGAGGATTTTTTCCATGGATGGCACCGGATAATTATCTTTGTCTATTTCTCCGTTGAGATTGAAAAAGTAAACACATAACCTTATATCACCATACTTCTTTCTGACATGGACCAAATTCGAACTCTAAGTAGAATGTATGATCTTAAAAATTATCTGAGCATCCAACAACTTATTTAATTCCTTTTGGATTAGGGGTTATAGCATTGGATGGACTTTCCTTAGATTTTGATAAAAAGGTTCCACCCCTTCTTTAATGGGAATGACATGCTGGATAATACAAGTATCGTATGTATTTAAATAGGCATAAGTCCATGCAAACACATCTCAGTAGTATTTGAACATGTAGATGAATTATTTTCATTCTTGTGGAGAACAATGTGTACAGAGTTTAGATATTTCGAATCATCTTGAGTTCCCAAGTTTATTTTTTCAAATTACAAATTTGAGCTATGAGTCTTAGTATTGATTGGTCCTCTAAACCAATTTTGTAGGTCGTATAATTTTTCCAGGGACACTACAACTTTAGGCATAGTATCACCTTTCACTGTGTGAACTGCTTCCTACAAATTGTTATGATGCTCATCTTCTTCGATGGTTGCATGTTTTAACACATCCATATTAGCCATAAAATGCAATATAAGTTGGTCATCATTGAAAAATTGAAAATTAATTACGTTGTCAGGAAAAAAATTTTATATATAATTTCTATAGAAAAACCATTTCTCAAAGGTGACATTCTAGTAGTTGCATTAGCTAATATATCAACTACGACATTTCTAATTCTAGGAACATAAATAATATTAAAAGCTTTAAAATAAGTAATAAGTTGCCATGCCTCTTATTGGTAGTATTTAAAACTTGGTGAAAAATAGTGGATAATTTTATGTACTTGGCTAGTAACCACTTCCAAGTAACCAATTACCTTGAGAAGTTCTACCTTCAGGTTGAGTGCTTCATATTTGGTAATATTATTTGTGCACTCGAACTCAAAACAACATGATAGGATGTGATTCTTATTATATGGGTCTATGAGAATGCATCCAGGTCAAGAGGCATCTCGCGTTTTTGAACCATCAAAGTAAAAACTCCAAATATTATTAGCTACTAAACCAGTTCCTATACTATTATTACTATGTATATCTATGTTACAAGATTCATTTTCACCAATTGGAGTACAAGGAAGGATCTCCAATTGTGTATCTGATGGGACGGGTGATGGCTGTGTTGAAAATGGAAACAATAAAATGACTCTAATTTAATTTTCCCTTGATTAAAATAGAATAAAATTGTAATTACACATCACATGACAACTTGTACAAGTTAAATAAGTTAGGATGACTTATTTGGTTCATTTAATTCAATTTGAGGGTAAAATTAGAGGCATGTAGAGCATCTCCTTTATTATAGGATCCCTATTTGAGTTTATTTTGAGTTGTAATTAATTAACTCAGTTTATCTGAGTTAAAGGAAGTTTAACTAGTTCTAACTAATGGAGGAATTGGTGAGAGGTCAAAGTGTGGAACTTGAGCTTGAACCACAAGTAGTGATCAATCATATAACTAACTGCATGATAATTCATCCGTAAATAACTCATGCAAATCAGTTATGAGAAAGGCCCAGTTGAGATTGGAGTTCAAGGGAAGTGTACTATCAGTTGTACAATTATCTAAATTGTACAGGTGGTGTGTGTAGTCAAAATAAGGTCCCTAATGGATTGCGCAATACGGATTGGGAATTTACCTAATTAATAGGGCCCAATTATCCAAGGAAACAATGTAAGGAAATAGGGATCCTGGAGGGAAGAAAATTGGTTAAGTATTGAACCAGGCTTTTCTAAGAATCGGTGAGACAGATAGAGATAGTGCATAGGTTTCTCTATAGTGAGAAAAGAATTGAAATCTTCTCATATTTTATGAATTATGCAATATACGGATAGCAAGGTTTTTAGATGAGGCTTTCCCAAGGAAACTATTTGTGTTGTGCGATTGAAATTCTTTCTCTTTCTTGTTCATGTGATTTTTCGATCATAATTGATTTCCGCAATTTGTAAATCATATTCAATTATATTTTTTTTTATCATATTACAATTATTATCTTGAATCTACGTGGATTTTTTACATGTATCAGAGCAGGAATCACTATAAAAGAGAAGAATACGAGTTTGTTCTGAGATGGTGAATCAATTTACATATTTACTCTTTAGGACCAGCAGCAGGATCAAGATGTATTTCTCTGGATTGAGACTCGAATATGCCCTTGAGGGTAGTTCAAATTACATAGCCTGAAAGGAAAGGATGCAAGAAGTGTTGGAAGACAACAGGTTGAAGGAGTTCATTGATCAGGTGCTCAGTTTTATGCTCAAAAATAAAATTTCTCATATTGTCTTAGAACCTGAACGACCACGTAGTTCTCATCATTCTAAATCCAACGCACTACATTTCACAAAAAATGGTCATTGTATGATCTTGGAAACGCGATCTGTTCACTTGGCTAAACTGACAAATGTTGTGACAAGGATGCTGACTAGGCAACTGTACAATCCAATCAGCAAAAGGAATATTCTTGGAATATTCCCACAAGTGGACCAATGAATGAATGATAAGTGTCGACATCGGATTTGTTTATGGGTGTTGGGTTGGACCAATGAGGTCACGACACATGGCAAGCCCGAAGACCGCCACTTTCCCCCCAAGGTTGAAAGGTTATGTAAATTTTTTGGTCAAATTCCAGGTGGAGGCGCCAGGGTTCGACCCCGCGACATCCCACCACACAAAGTCATGCCTTACCGCCTTTGTTATACGTTAGTTCTTAACTAACTATGGCGTTGGTTTTTATTTGAATAAGACCAATATTTATGGTGGGGGAAAAGAGGGGCAAGCCCCGACCCATAGGACCACTAGTCAAGACCACTAGTGGAGCTCCAACACTAAGCGAAGTATTAACAAATCATAACCCCAATTGCTTAACCCTTAAACCGGTTTTATTAGCGATAATCCATAAATTAATGCGGATTAATTAAAACATGCAGTTAGCACTTAAAATGCGCTTAAGTAGCGGTAATCCCCACTTAGAAATTAATTGGTGGACCTCCAGATTTGGTAGAAACTACCAGTTCTAGTCACAGTTAGCTAGTTTAGGGCCAGATTTAGTGGGAAAAATTGAGGAGGCCATAAATTTTGCAATTTTCAACCAATTCAGGCTGAGAAAGAGGCAAGCTGACCATTTTGAGCCATTCTGGACTAATTGGAGCAGGTTACATAAGCAAAGGAGCATTGTAAACAGGTCAATTTGACATTTTGAGCATAATATAGAGGCCCAAGCCATGGAAGCTAGACCAAGGAGATGTAGCCCAAGAGGGTGAACTCCTTCATCAAATACATATGTTGATGTTATGTATTTTATTTGTTGTTGTTTAGCTCTTGTTTTTTTATGTTATATTTCTCACTAAATTGACATGTAAAACATACATGAGACTTGATAATGTGCAAGAAACCTTGAACCCTTAATCACGCATAATACATTTTTTTATAAAATCTGAAAGGGGAATTAGCTTGGCATTACTAACACCCTCCATTCAGATCATTCATAGAAAATGGTATTCCTAAGCATGCAACAGCATATGCTCAAGGTCTGGCACCATGGAAGAAGAACGTAGCAAAGACAAGTAGGATTATATTGGAAGGAGTTCAAGATCATATTGTCTCGAACCTCAATGGAAAGGAAAATCCATATGTTATGTGGAAGGCCTTAACTAATTTGTTTCAGAATAGCAGTGATGATCCAATTTGGATCCTGAATTTTTGTGTTGAAATTACAAAATGACCAAGACAATAATTTACAAGTAATTAGTCATTGATTTTTGTAATAAATAGGTTGTGTCAAAATTTCATTGACCAAGAAGGTCTTATGAGAAATGGTTCATCGACTCAAGTCATCAGCAGGATATTTTCAAAATTAGTAAGCAACCAAGATGGTCACATGCAGCATTCTTTCTATGTGCAGGAATTCAAGTTCAACATGCTCATTGTCATTTTTGTCATCAACGTCAGTGTCTTCGACAAACATTCACCAATGATTTTCTCTTCATGAATTGAAGTCAAAATGTTGTCATGTATAAATTCGTCATAGTAAGTTTTGTCGACCTGTGACAATGAAAAATTAAATAGTATTAGTAATGATGAGAATTGTAAAGTTCTAAATCCATATAAAATACTTAACGATAAAAGAAAGTACTAAGTCTAAACATTAAGCAATAGAGAGTCTAAGTTAAGTGTTAGGCGAAAATGTTAGCGATTAGTCTTAAAAAAAAATTGTTAAAGGCTAAATCCTAAAAATGCCTAAGTGACTATGGTCTTGATGTAAAATGTCATGGCGCAATGTAATGGTGATGTAAAAAGGTTTCAATCTTAAGCTAAGGGCTAAAAACCTAAGTTTAGAAACCTAAACTACACAACCCTAAGTCTTAATGCGAAAGTGTCTAAGTAATGGACCTAACACAAATGGGTATGTTAAAACCCACTTTCGAACTTTGTGTTAAAAGCCATACAAAAATAAATCTAATACACCCACAAACTTAACCGTAGCAACTAGACCACATCGGATTTGTTAGCAGCATGTGAACATTGCGCATGTTAAGTTTGATGCGGAGATTGGTTAGCTTCCAGTCCAAACCGCATCATTTATCGTCGAAGGAAGCTGTCACATGAGCACAAACAACAATGGTTAGTGGAATCGTTGGTACTTATCCGCCTATATGTCTGCCTACGGTTAGACCGTGCCTAATCACATGTTGGTAGGCTGTCACCTCCGGGCCGCTTGCCAGACCGCCAGCGGATTTGGATATCCTAAATTTTGTTTTGGGTTTTGTTGCATAAGAAATGGCGCTGATAATTAAAGGACCTTATCCTTTAACACCTAGGTGTCAAGTAGCCCGAGGTCAAAAAACTTCAAGAGCTCAAATGAAATATGCTTTTAGCCTTGATGATGTTGAGAGAACTAGCATGATGTGAGCTAAATCAGAAATAGGTTTTAAAATGATTTTATTCATTTAAATAATTATTTAAAAATGGAATTAAAATTAAACCTATGAACTGTAATCTTTGATGTATGAAGATAAACATGTCGAAATGAATTGGTTTAATGAAATTTTTCCCCTCATCCTATTTAAGAAGACAAAGAATGTTTTGAAGGATAGGAAAGGAAGAGAGGAGGTCTCGAGAGAAGAATTAAGAGAGTGCTTTTTGAAGAGCATTAGAGCACATTGTAGAGATTTTTGTTTTTGCAAGAAATTGTGGAGAAGGAGAGCTCTAATTATTGCTTACATTCAGATTTGAAGTTCGCTGCAGTGCATTGAGGTCCACTTCAAACATCAAAACTCATTCCATCTACTTTTGTGCAGAGGTCCAAAATGCTTCAATTCACCAGTTAGAGTGTGTTGATCATCACAGGACTTTCTTGGCTAACTGAAGGCCTATTCAAGTAAAGAGACGGTATTTGAAAAGCATGTTCAGGATAATTGCCTTCTGCATTGTCAGTATTGTTGTTTGGTGCTTGTCAACTAACAAATCAATGTAATCCTTTTCTCTCAGCTTTCTTAATACAACGGTCTCACACTTTTGAAGCGGACCAGGAGACGTAGTCTAGGAGAGACGAACTTCGTCATTAATCCTTGTTGTCATTATAATTTTGATGTTATGCATGAGGCTTAAAATTTAACATTAAAATTAACAACTTATATCTAAAACACTTTGTGATAAGCAATTTGGTTAATATACAAGCAATTGTTTCAGTTATTCTTCTTGCCATTCTCAGTTTTTTCAAGAGTTAGAAATATCTTGGCTATCCACTTTCAGATCATATTTTGGTATCAGAGCATACTAATTCTTTTTTAGGTACAAAAATGGGTAGGAACTCAAGACAACAGCTTCGGTTGAAATAAATCGAAGAGTTCAATCAACAATTTAAGTAGGAAAATATTTCTCTACGAAGAATGGTGCAAGCTCTGGAGAGTGACAAGAAGATATTGCAATCTTAAATTGAAGTCTTGAGAAAGAAAAAAAGAGGAAACAGTCCTCTAATAGAAGGTGCAGCTACTAACGGAAATAATCCAACACTATCTCTTCATCATGAGGATGAAGATAGTTCTTCTCTTTCATCAACTCCAAAATCAACAGGAGAGGCCATCAGAACATTTTCCTCACCTCTTGAGGAAACTCCCAACATATTGGAATCGCCAAAAAGTGATGCAGACACTGAGGAATTTTCTAGCCAGAAGCCATGTGCAACTTCTGAAAGAAAAGGTTTGTCCATGATGAAGGCCATGGAATATCAGGAAGGAGAAGGCCTTGGAAAGAATGGTCAAGGAAGACTTCTACCAATAACTATACAAGAAATGCCTAAGTATCAAGGCCTAGGTTATGTTTTAATGAAGTGCGACTATTGTGAAAAGATGGGCCACATTTCGAGTCAATGTTGGTCTCTCCATCCTTATCTTATGGCAAAGAAGATACAGGACAAGAAAGGTAAACAAAAACAATCCTCTAGTAGTGATTCTAGAAGTGATTTCTTTTACCAAAATTGGGTTGTAGAAACTATTAAAAGAATATATCCATGCACATTTTGTGGAATTTCATGGCATTGTGTAGAACATTGCTGGAAGCATAGAGCCTACAACAAGAAAGTTGGAGCTACCAAAATCCAACCACAAGAATATGATGAAACACTTCAAGTGAAGAAGCGTTCAGGTAAAACTGTGCTTCAATCTATCAATGAATCCGCTGAAGATGAACAGCATTCAGGAAGTTCAAAGGCAACAAGTACAAATTCCAAAGAGAGAATTTGTCAGCATTTCAAATTGTCGAGGCATGGGAAGAGCAACTGTCCAATCCTACCACAAGAAACATCATTGGCATCAGCAGAACAGGATTCATCCAATTCACCTACTGGGGAACATTCGACTGCCAAATGGAACTGGGAATTCTATATGCCATATGTCTAAAATGAGTCTGTAAAAATTTTCTAGATCTAGATGAGTCTGTAACTAGGATCTAGAGTTATTTTTCTTCAATACATTGTAGTAAAAAAATTTGGAGAACCAAAAGTTATTTTTGTGGGAAGGTGTGATCCGATTTGGATCCTGAAGTTTTGTGTCGAAATTACAAAATGACCAAGATGGTCATTTACAAGTAATTAGTCATCAATTTTTGTAATAAACAGGTTGTGTAAAAATTGCATCGACCAAGAAGGTCTTATGAGCAATGGTTCATCGACTCAAGTCATCAGCAGGATCTTGTCAAAATTGGTAAGCGACCAATATGGCCACGTGCAACATTCTTGCTATGTGAAATAATTCAAGTTCAACATGTTCGTCGTCAGTTTCTTCATCAACGTTAGTGACTTCGACAAACATTCATCAATGATTTTCTCTTCATGAATTGAAGTCAAAATGTCGTCATGTAGAAATTCATCATAGTAAGTTGTGTCGACCTGTGATAATGAAACATTAAAGAGCATTAGTCATGATGAGAATTGTAAAGTGATAAATCCATGTAAAATACCTAAGGATAAAAGAAAATCCTAAGTCTAAAAATTAAGCACTAGAGAGTCTAAATTAAGTGTTGGGTGAAAATGTTAGTGATTAGTCTTACAAAACATTTTTTAAAGACTAAATCCTAAAAATGCCTAAGTGACTATGGTCTTGATGTAAAATGTCATGGCACAATGTAATGGTGATGTAAAAAGGTTTCAATCCTAAGCTAAGGTCTAAAAAACCTAAGTTTAGAAACCTAAACTACACAACCCTAAGTCCTAATGTGAAAGTGTCTAAGTAATGGACCTAGCACAAATGGGTATTTTAAAACCCACTTTCGGACTTTGTGTTAAAAACCATACAAAAACAAATGTAATACACCCACAGACTTAACCGTAGAACCTAGACCACTTTGGAGTTGTTAGCAGCATGTGAACATTGTGAATGTTAAGTTTGATGCAAAGTTTGGTTAGCCGCCAGTCCAAACCACAACATTTATCGTCGGAGGAAGCTGCCACATGAGCGTAGACAGCAATGGTTAGCGGAACCGTCAGTTCTTATCCACCTAGATGCCTGCCTACGGTTAGACCACGCCTGATCACATGCTGGCAGGCTGTCACCTCCGTGCTGCTTGCCAGACCGCCAACGGATTTGGATATCCTAAAGTTTGTTTTGGGTTTTGTTGCATAAGAAATGGCGTTGATAAGTAAAGGACCTTATCCTTTAACACCTCGGTGTCAAGTAGCCCGAGGTCAAAAAACTTCAAGAGCTCAACTAAAATCTGATTTTAGCCTCGATGATGTCGAGAGAACCAGCATGATGTGAGCTAAATCACAAATAGGTTTTAAAATGATTTTATTCATTTAAATCATTACCTAAAAATGGAATTCACATTAAACCTATGAACCATAATCTTGGATGTATGAAGATAAACATGTGAAAATGAATTGGTTTAATTCCATTTTTCCCCTCATCCTATTTAAGAAGACAAAGAATGTTTTGAAGGATAGGAAAGGAAGAGAGGAGGTCTCGGGAGAAGAATTCAGAGAGTGCTTTTTGAAGAGAATTAGAACACATTGTAGAGAGTTTTGTTTTTGCAGGAAATTGTGGAGAAGGAGAGCTCTAATTCTTTCTTACATTCAGATTTGAAGTTTGTTGTAGTGCATGAGGTCCACTTCAAACATCAAAACTCAGTCCATCTACTTTTGTGCAAAGGTCCAAAATGCTTCAATTCACCAGTCAGAGTGTGTTGATCATCACAAGACTTTCTTGGCTAACTGAAGGCCTATTCAAGTAAAGACACGGTATTTGAAAAGCATGTTCAGGATAATTTCCTTCTGCATTGTCAGTAGTGTTGTTTGGCGATTGTCAGCTGACAAATCAGTGTAATCCTTCTCTCTCGGCTTTCTTAATACAATGGTCACACACTTTTGAAGCGCACTCGGAGACGTAGTCCAGGAGGGATGAACTCCATCATTAATCCTTGTTGTCATTATTATTTTGATGTTATGCATGATGCTTAAAATTTAACATTAAAATTAATGGCTTATATCTAAAACACTTTGTGATAAGCAGTTTGGTTAATATACAAGCAATTGTTTTAGTTATTCTTCTTACCATTCTCATTTTTGTCAAGAGTTAGAAATATATTGGTTATCCACTTTCAGATCAAGTGACCACAGGAAGCTGGTGCTGAAGGAAAAACTCAAGAAAATCAAGATGGAGAAGGGAGAATCAATACCAAAATACTTGAAAATTTTCACCCAATGTCGGATTGATCTTGGATGTGTTCATGTTAAGGTTGTCGAGGATGATCTGGTGAGCCTAGAACTTCTAGGCCTTCCCAAGAGCTGGCACAACTACCAGGATTCGAGTAATTGGAGGGAGAAGCTACTAGAGTGGAAGCGATTGTGTTCTAACTTGGTATAAGAAAATATTCAGTGCAACACCAAATATGGATCCTCATCAAAGACTGATGATGAGGATAATTTTGCCTTCGATGGAAAGGAAAAGGGAAGGAATCCCATTCCAAATCCGATTATTTCTACGCAGGCAAGAAGAAGAACTTGTCAAAGATTAAGTGTTTGCATTGTCATGACCTGGGACACTATGCCACGGTGTCCTCAAAAGAAGGTTGGAAAGACGCTCTCAGGAGGAGAGGCGGATGAAGCTACTGCTTCACAATTTGAGTTGGATTTCACTCTCATCGCATGCATGGTGTCATCGGTGATGGGTTTTGTGTGGTACCTGAATAGTGGAGGCTCATTCCATATGAACAATAACAGAGAGTTATTTTTTGACTTGGAGGAGAAGGAACTCCATATGCACATCGAGATGGGAGATGATGGGAGGTATAGCATGACCGACATCGGTACTACTAAATTTCAGAGGGATTTCGTTCTCCTATCATATTAAAAGATGTCATATATGTTCCTAGTTTTGAGAAGAACTTAGTTTCAATTTCTATGTTGGAAGACTATGGCTATAATGTGATATACAGAAAAGGAAACGTGTTCCTTCATCACATATCCATGAGATAGGTGAAGAATATTTTGGTTCAGGTAAAGAACCTCTACCAATTGGATGTAGAAGATTGTGTTTCCTTGAGCACAAAAGCAGAGAAGGTGCAGAGCTGAGACATCTGTGAGTTATGGCATAGAAGATTGGGGCATCTACACCATGGTGCTTAGAAGATCATGCAACATATTTTTGCAAGACTTCCCAAGGGTACACTTGAGAAATGTGATACATTAAGAGGGTGTACATTGGGGAAGTACACCAAAGCCACCTTTCATGATAAGGGTAGTCGAGCGAAGGCTATCCTTGAAAGAGTTCACTCATATGTATGTGGACCGTTCTCGACAACCTCCACAACAAAACACATGTATTATGTGCCTTTTTAGATGATTTTTCACGAAAGTGTTAAATATTATTCATGCATAAGAAATATCAAAATTTTTCAAAATTGTGTGAGTTAAAATCACTTGTCGAGAAAGACACAGGAAAGAAGGTGAAGACTCTCATGAGAAACAACGATGGAGAATATGTGTCGAATGAATTCAAGAACTTTTATGCTTCAGAATGAATTCAAAGGGAATTGATAACACCTCATAATCCACAGTAGAATGGAGTTGCAGAAAGAAATAACATAACTATTGTGGGAGCATCATGAGTGATGTTGCATGATCAGGGCCTACCGTGCACTTGTTATCTAAAGCATGCAACACAACAATATTTTTGCATAAGAAAATTCCTCATCGAATTCTCAGGATGAGTACACTAGAGGAATATTTTTTAGGTAAGAAACCAGATGTAGCGGACTTTAGAATTTTTCATTCATATGTTTACTGTCATTTAACCAAATATGCACGGAAAAATCTAGAACCAATAGCTGAGTTGGGAATATTTTTTGGGTACACGGATACACCTTACAACTATCAGGTGTACCACCATCTCACAGGATGAAAATGGTTTGTAGAGATGTGAAATTAGATGAAGAGAAGGACATGTGAATTTCCCTTGAGAGGGAGCTTCAGTTGCATGCATTTGAGGAGCTCTTAGCTCCAAAATAAGAACCTAAATATTTGGAGCAGCCACAGAAACAGGAGCAAAGAGTGGAAGCATCCACTCATGTAGAGACATCCATAGATGGAAGGAAGCACACCAGAGAGGCTAACAGGTTGACAAATGATGCTAGAGATAATGTGGGAGCACCCACATCATAGCATAAGCAAAGGACACCCCTTGAGCGGTACACTAGCTACATGGATATTATGAGTGAGAGTGTAGAGACGAAGCCATCCTCATTCAAGGAAGAAGTGAAAAAACCAGTATGGGTTGATGCCATGGTTGATGAGTATGACTCCATTATCATAAATAATGTCCCAAGATCAGAGGACAAGTCAATTGTAGGATCCAGGTGGATCTGCAAGGTTAAGCAAGCATAATATGGGAGTGTTGAGAAACACGAGGCCATATTTGTGGCCAAGGGGTTCTCTCAGGTGGAGGGAATTGATTATGAGGAGATCTTTGTTCCAGTTGCAAGGTACTCGTCAATCATATCTATTCTTTCACTTTCAACGTAGATGGTATGGAAGATACATCAAAAGGATGTAAAGGCAACATTCATCAATAGAGTGATTAAGGAAGAGGTGTACATAGAGAATCTGGAAGTATTTAAGACCATCGATAGAGAGTCACATGTTTGCAGACTCAAGCGACCATTGTATGGACTGAAATAAACACACATGCTTGGTACACCAATATCGACAGTTATTTCACTGGGTTGGGCTTCATAATAACCTATTGAATTATAGCCTTCATAAAAGCTTTATAAAAAATTCCCTTGCTTGATAATAGCCTATTGAATTATGTTCATTTGTCTTCTACAAAATGTGTTTATAGGTTTTTGACAAAATTTTAATTTTATTTGTGGACAAGTATAAATTATTGTTAATGAAATTGCAATTTCTATAAAAGGTCTCAATGCTCTAAAAAATAACTATTGCAATTTCAACAACTAATACATGCAATTTCGGCAATTCTTTTAAATTTCTAGCTACATTTTGGATAACACTAAAAATGTTCTAGAATCTATTATAAAGTTGTTTTGATAAAATTTTGGTACTGCTATTTTTTATTTTGTGTAAAAATTGAATATTACAATATATAGTCTATTTAACACAAGCAAGATTTTTTTATAGATTTTACCTCTAAAAAAACAAAATTTTACACCAAAATTACATATAGCTAAAAATAAAATTAAAAAAATATTGAAACATACCTTTTAACAAATCCATCTCCATAATAGATAGATTCATATTGTTCATATTAATATCTTGTAATTTGATTTATTATGAACATTTAAATCAAAATACACCTCTAGCAAATCCATCTAAATTACACCAGTCACTCTATTAGTAAACATAATCCATCTATCACCATATTATAGTGTAGTAAACACAATAGAGCCATTCATGATCTTGTAATTTGATTTACTATGACCATTTAATTTTTACATATTTTAAACAACTAACAATAAGATCATAGAAATAGTCTTTTGTAGCTTTAACACATGAGATTCAAATAAAATTGAAGAATAACCAAATTGCTTGAAAAAAAAATTCTTTCACTTTTTTATATTCAATTCTCAATAACATCAGCATTTCTCCACCTATGTTTGATTCCCCAAAATGGCATGCTTAGCCTATATTGATTAATCTTAAGGAGTAGGCAGCCCCAGGGGGTTTTCACTCCGTCCATGGTCAATATGGGATGACTTGGCTCTTGCTTAGTCATTGGTTCATTACTATATATATATATATCAAGATTTCTCAATAACATCAACAAATGGGTGGAATTTCCAATACCAAGCATGACATTTGTTTTGCAATGAACACCTTGAGTAAATGCATGGTGCATTGTAGGTAGGTTCATTAGGTGTTGAAAAATAAAAAATAAATGTGTGTCTAATTTAATTTTCCCTTAATAAAATTGGACAATAAAATGTAATCTTATCTCATAATCACTTGTAATAGTTAACTGAGTGTGATAAACTCAGTTAGCTCATGAATTTCGAGTTGAGGGTGGTTGGTGAGGCATGCAAAATGATTCTATTAGTTATGGAGTTTGAATTGTAGTTGGTGCATTAGTTTAATGCATGAGAAATCAATTAACTCAATTTATTGAGTTAAAGTCAGTTGGACTAGTTGTAACTGTTTGTTGCACTAGTGAGAGATCAAGTGAATTAAATCATATTTAATTCACATGCAGTGATATGTGATGCAACTGATGATTTACTATTAATAGTTGCATGCATGTCAATTCCAGTGGAGACCCATTTGAGACACAGTTTATGTTAGTCTCCTGTATTCACAGTATCACTAGGTGACTATGGATTTTCTACAATATGTTGAAAATAGCATTCCTTGACTATCAACTATTTCCAAAAATCTCACTGCCTTTGTTATCTTTATTTTTCCTAATTCACTATATCTCATTCTACCTTCTCTAAATTTCCCTCCTACTCTAAAAAACTCATGTTTGGGCTTAATCCTCTCATATTTACCTTTTCTCCCTACCTAAAGCCCCATTTTCCCCACTAAACCCCCTCACCTTCATCATTTTCTCTTATTCCATTAAAAACAATGTAAAATGTCATTTTTTACATTGTTTTAACTAAAAAATATACCATTTGGGCCCCATTATTTTAACTAGAACTCTGCTTTTATTTAAAAAATCTACCCGACCCCTTCTATATGTTAAAACCCGCCTCCTCTATGCTTTAATCCCTCTCTTTAAGAGCCCTTAAACCCGCTCTAAAGGCTTTATTACCCCCCGCTCCCATATAACCTTCGTTCTCACCTTAAGGATAAGCGCTTTTCTCTTATTATTTAACCTGGGCCCACATTATAAAAAGCACCACACAAACACTAGCCATGTGCTTTATCTTAATCCCCCGCTATCATATGACTTGACCCACACCGTACGTTCAAGCCCTTCGCCACGTATCCATCCGGGCCCCACATTATTGTAACCTGCCGCTTCATCTATTCCCGACCACTGTTGGATCTCCTCCCTCACGATCCAACGACCCACGTCACATATCGCACGTCTAAAAGCGCGGGGGTTAACAAATCCAAAACGCGTGAAATAGGTGGTATTGCTACCCTTACCTCCTGCCACGCGGCGCCCATTCTATGGCATCACACGTTCTCCATTGATACCACTAACTGCTTCTTATCCCGTGAAAAACTGCCTTTCTGCCTCCCGCCATAAACCAAAACTGTCGCCTCCATTCAAATGATCCAAAGGCCTGCACATTTTCAATTAGGCCCGTCTACATGTTAAAACCACTGTAACACGTCCAAAAGAACCGATAAGCTCAAACTCGTGTAGAAACTCCACAAACCCAAGATTTTAAATTAACAGTTTGTTGTGCTGTGCATGTAATCATGACATAGATGCATGAATTGCACTTCTGAGGTCCTAAAAACGTCCAAACAGACTCCCTAGGTGATGATCTAGTAAGTTTGTTCTTCAAAAGGACCAGGAGCGCCAGATTAACGAATGAACATCAATGGATCATGACCATTGATGGTCATTTAAAACACACCAAAGCAGCAAAAGATGCTTCAATGTGAAGTAGATAAAGGCAAATAAAGAGATACAGTCACGGAACAGTAAAAGGGTTTAAAATTAATCAAAGGTCAAAGGCAGGAAAGTAGGATTAAAGACAGAGATCAGAGATAAAAGCATATTAAAAGAATTAAACAAAGAAAGCAGAGTTTAGGAGATAAATCAGGGTTTAAGGATAAATCAAACACAGATTAACACAGACGACGGATCCGAATGCTAAATAAAAATAGCCTTTACTTCTCATAAACACTTTGGACACCTACAACCTTATTTTACTCAAATAAAGGCAACCACAGTTATTGAAAAAGTCAGAGATATTTCCCAACTACTCAAAAGTTATTGTAAAGTTAATGAAAAACCTCAAAAGTCAAAAATATCCCAAATTTATCTCAGCAGTAAATTATGAAATTATTATTACAGTGAGTCAGTCACAGATATTTTTCCTTGGGCCTTGCATGGTCTCAAAGGTCAAGATAATAATAACTCTGTAATAAATACAAATCTGAAACCCTAGCTTAGGGCAACCTTCTCGTTTTGCAGATAAATACTGCATGTATTATTCATTTTTATTGTTGGTTGGTTGAGTAGTGGTTGCTAAGCTAGTTGACGAGTTGCTAGGTTGGATTTGATAAAACTCTGAGTTGTAGAGATTTGTTGGATTGGAGTAATGTAACTGTTTTATACATCAATAATACAAGCACGTTCACAGGATTCTTGAGCTATGTTAATGGTAAATTTATCCTTCTTTTTCAATGTTTTCCCTTTTGTTTTCCATATTGTCCATCATCTCTCTAATAAAAGAACAGAAAATTTAGATTAATATATGTTGTCTTGGCACCTTAATTATGTCTGCTTTATTTATCTTAATGTGTTCTTCTGCAAGGTCTGATTAGAGAATTCTTAATTTCTCTCTAGTTCTACCTAGCTTGTTGCCTTGGAAATAATTCAGTAGAGTCCAGCCAAAGAAGTATACGGTATGCCATGTCCTTTGGTTTTGCTTGAAATGTTATTTTTATGGCCTTTCTTTGAAGTTTACTTAGTAGAGTCCAGCCAAAGAAGTCTATGGTATGCCATATCCTTTGGTTTGTCTCAAACTATTGCTGCAAATGTATTTTTAGTTTGATTAAAGAATTCTTAATTTCTCTTTGATTATACTGACTGTAATCTTAAATGTTTTCTTGTCTGAAAGTAATAGCTAGAGAAATCAAGGGTGTCCTGCTCTCTAGGGTTTCTAGATTGTTGTCTTTAGGTTTTCTTACTAGAGTCTGGGAAAATAATTCTATGGTTTTCCCTATTGTTGAAGAGGTAAATCCCCTCTGCGGACAGAGGCGATCCCTACTAGCCCAGAACGGGTCTAGCAACAATAATCAAATGCTACAGTGCAAGTTCCTAATTGCGAATAAACAGACCAACGATGGAGGCCTACCTGGAGTCCAATGCTATGATTCGTAGAAGAGACAGTGTTCCCGTTCCTCAGCCTCGGCAGATCACGATCCCCACGATCTCCATGAATGGACACCTGCACATGCAAGAAACAACATGAATACAAGCATAAAATCTAGAATACGCAACTATATATCAGTCAGAAAGGATATAACTCATCATTATCATAAATGAAAAACAGAGTGGAACCATAAACAGTAGTCATTCATTAATAAGCAATTGAAAGAGAGTACAACCAATGTTCTGACGCTGAGGTCTCCTTCAGAGGGGTCTCCAGTCATACACGTCTCGCAAAGCTTTCCAGGGATAGGACAAGCCTCTCTTAGAGTCTCTCGACGATAGTCTCCTTGCTTGAGTTTGGCCTTAAGGGAAGAATGAGGGCTCTTGCAGCATTAAGGCTCTTGGGAATTTGAGAACTTGGAGATTCAAGACTTGGGCACTTCAAGACTAGCTTGCAATGGCAATGAGCAGGCTTTTATAGATGGAGGAAGGGGAGTTGGGATCCCTATAATTTTGGGATTGGCCCTATCTTCAAGGAAGCTTCCATGAGAGGTGGAAAACCACTTCCCTTTCATGGAACTCCCGGAGCCAAACCTCCCAACTCAAGATAGGTAACAGTTTCTGAGTCTGTTGAAACGAAACTTCCGCCATTCTTATTTAAAAAACACTCCTTAAATTGGCTGGCGCGACTACGACTCTGGGACAGAGTGCCAGTTGGCGCGGCCTCTTTGTAGGATTTTCCTCATTGGTGCGAGTGATGAACTGACTACCCGCGCCAGTGAAAAAAGGGATGTTTTTATGGTTTTTTGCAAGGAGATGTCTTCAGGGCAATTGAAGCTCATGTTTAGAGGAATGCAATGATAATGGTTTCAAGGCATGGCATTGCTCACAGGTCACAAAATGGGCCCTCCAATGTGTGGGACGGGAAAAGGTAGGGACGGTGACAAATTACTGTGTAACAGATGCCCCCTAAAGCATGAGGCCCGATGTGGAGCGATAAAAAGGTGTCTTTGTAACTCCTAATTACCTCACATTAATTGTCAACCCAGGGACGACTTTTTGTTTCAAGAGTGTACTCAGTCTGAGGCGGCTATTTATTCAAGAGTAATGTTTTGCAGTATAGTGCTTAAAATCCAAAAGTAAATGAAAGCTGGGAATAAAATCTACTTACAACAAAGCACTTTAAGACTTAAATCATGCATTCGGAAAAATAAGCAATGTATCAGTCAAGGGTCCAGTAACAATAACTCATCCCTTTGGAAACCGATGTAACCAAAAGTAACCAAGGAACAGATCATTAATCTGGGGACTAGACAGCAAATGCCAATGCCCACTACAGTTTCAGATCGTTCTTCACACCAAAGCAAAGATAATGCAAATAACAGGAAATGGAAAGCTGCCATTGAAAGTAAACTAGGAAAGCTCTTTAAAAGAAAACTCTTGCAATTAATCAACCAAACTAAACAGCGAAGTAAATGGACAACAAACTTATAATTAAAGGAATTAAACAACGAATCATATTTAATAAATCTGGACAACAAACTCTAATTAGTGGAATCGAATAACCAACAATCTGAAATGAACAGCGAAGCTTTACATTTGAAATGAGCAGCATAACAATATACGTTGAGAAGGATAATAATCTCTGTTATGATGGAAAAGAACAGCCACATGATTCAATCTCAACTTGTGCAATAAAACAATTTCATAAAATATCATAACAGCTTGCTGCAAGAACATGAAATTGTAAGGCAATATGATTCAAAGAAATAGGAACTAAATCAAACCATCACACGGCGGAAATTGGAAAGATATGATACAACAGCAACATACTCCACCAGAGGCTGGGCCCTTAACCGCCAGCGGATGCTGCTGGGCTACTTCAGATCAGGTGAATGAACAACAACCCTTTTATTTATTCATCCTCAAATTGTGAAATCATTACAACAGCAAAAGCTTTGAAGATTACAATGGCAATGCAACAATCCCTATCCTATCATGAATAATCCATCTTCATTCTTGAATCTCTAAGTCTGAATCCTCAATTCCATCATTCGAATCTATCCCGAATCATCCTCAAAGTCCTTCTCCCTCTCTGATCTCTGTTCTGATTTAAATACAAAGAGAGCAGAGAGTGGTTACAATAGAGATAATTACAACATGATTCTATTACAAAATTGGTTTGCTTCTAACCATTTGATCAACAAGAACAAGGCGAATTTGGCTTTGCAGCTGAGATTTGGAGGACGGCCGCAACAACAAATCTGAGAAAATTGTGCTAAAAGAACCCTGTGTTTCTCTTAGTACAAGCCGAATTTGGGCAAACCGTTCTTTATTGAAGTTAATTGGGTCCGTTCTGGACAAAACCCATGTTCCGAATTTTCCAGATTCTGCTTCATTTGCTCAGAATATCAACCGCAAAACCGTCACTTCTTATTCCAGCGAATTTCTGAGTTGGCACTTTTAATGATCAAATCTTCAATCTGGAAATTATCTTGGAGGCTAAAAATGGTGAATAATGTTACAACTGATTTAAAACTATCATTGATAAAATCATACATAATCTTCAATTTATTAGAAATAAAGGAGAATAAATAATATTCATTCATAAGAGCATAAATCATTATAAAATGGATTTAAATAATAAATTATAATAAATGACGTGATGAAGAATGGTAGAAATGGGTGGAATAAGCGTTCACAAGTGATAATAATAATGGCATATTAACGGCCCAACACCCGAGAGAGAGAGAGGGGTGAAATTCTTTACGAGAACGTGTCCAACTGAAACTCCGCCGGTGGAAAACCTGCATGGAGAAATACAACTGATATCTCAAGTACATGATGTATATGCGGTATGGGTGCAGCCATCCGAAACAGAGTATACTATAATCCAGATCCAAGGTATGGACGCAGCCATCCAGCGAGGATCAATAAATAGACTCAGGTATGGTCGCATCCATCTAGTGAATAAGTCATGTAAATGATAATCCACAAAATCGCAGCCTGGATTACAACAAACACAACCCAGGGTCTTGCGCTCCATCTCAACCCGGACAAAGTACAAGTTCAAGCATGTGAATATATGATCTGAAGTTGAACATGCAAGAACATCGCCTGATTACCAGCCAATGATGAGAGTTGTTAACAGACGCGAGAGGAACCACCAATAATGACGATGGACCTCCAGGTACTACAGGTACAATCTACGGCATGTGAATCAATGAGCTAGCATCGAACACCCGTAGAATCACTCAATCGGAGGCCAATGATGAAAACCTCATGTTGAATGCGATGAACCTGCCATTGAGGCATGTAGGCTCCAAGGTACCATAAGGGAGTCTCTAGATCAGCTTCCTGGATAATGAGCTGAAGTCGACAGGAAGTGACCTTGATTGAAGGTGGGCCATAATGTTTCCCACATCATCGACACGATACAGAGGAACATGATGTTTCTTTTGTGAATTAGGATCATATGAGAATCAAAGGAAGGTTGATATTTGCAGAGGTCAACTTCTCTTGAACATATAACGGCACAAATAGTGGTTTTGGCAGTATTTGATATCAACGGATTAGAGGTCATGGTGACGAGGCAATGAGCAGAGGAGAGGTCAAAAAGGATTATCCAAACCCATGGAAGCAAGTGAAAAATGAGATGAGATGTCCCCAACCCGACACGAATGCAAACAAGTGCCATGTTCAAGAGCGACATACTGCCAACACGACAATGATGATGGTTCCATTTTTTCCCCACCATTTCTGGCGAGTAGCCCAATTATTTTTGATAACAAGCTTGAAGGGGATAGCATATGCTTGTAATATAAGTCTACCCTTCGGGCGAATCCATCCTAGTACATTTAACGAGCCCTAGGAAGGAGGAACTCGGAGAACATCATTTCGACTGAATCCGATGTCATCAGGGTTTAACGAGTCTGACAAAGGAAGAACTCAGCGTCTTTTCATGTTTAGAGAGTTTGAAAAGACAGCAGAAAAGTAAACTCCAAAGGTCCCTTTTCGTAAATAGTTCCCTAGATCCGAAAATGTAGAAAACAATATCCAGGAAAACCTCCTAGTCGCGATAGGCTAGGGTATTCCTTTTTCGTAAATAATCCATCCCAACCCGAAAAAGGGGTAAACGTATATTGGGTAGATGTCGTTTCGCAACCACTTTAATGAGATCAAAACGACAAGGGCCTCGGCAATCTTTTCATGTTTCAAGAGTCAGAAAAGAGCTAAAAGATGACTCCAAAGTGACTTTTTCGTGTTTTTACCGAGTCCGAAAAAAGTATAAAATATAACTCGTTTCACCGATTACATTGCATAAAAACCTGTTGCTGCACAGAAAGGCAAGTGTAAAATCCATTTTCGACAAAACATACGAAGTTTTAATGAAAAATGACTTTTTAAACTTAAAATAGAGCTCAAAAAGTTATAAATAAGTCTAAATGGTAAAAATCAATTACTTTTACTTTTTACCTGAGTGAAGAGCAACATTGGTCCATTTACTGTGCAAACTTCTGGCGGCGATTACGACCGATCCGGGCCACCATTCAGAGTTCCGGCAGTTCCAGGTAAAAGGCGCTTCCTCATCCTTCATTTCAATCCATTTTTTAATATTTTTCCATCATGCAATAGACTTTTGTGGCAACTTTTTGAATTTTTAGGGCTCCGCTCATTGGCGTGGGTATCGGGCATGGACCCGCGCCAATGGGATTTTATATGTAAAAGGCTTGCGCCAACTGGCACGATTGTTCCTAAAACAGCCGCGCCAGCGGCCGAACCCAGTTTTCCGCCTAAAAATTCAACATTTTGATCATTTTGAATGGATTTTGAAGCTCAACAGAGATCTAATTAAAGGTTTGTGACCATGTTGATGCAGGAAACCAAGCAGAATGGTGATTGAGTGGAAAGAAAGAGAGCATGGGGAAGAGGACGAAATGGCCATGGAAAATGAGGCTTGTATGAATGCCCTCAAAAACTGTGGGCTCAAGAAATTCTTCCTGACACCTTGTTTGCGTGCTCAACCTGAGCTACTTCAGTACCTGGTGAGCATTTTGGATGAACAAGAACAAGTATTCAAGCTACGAGACCAGGTGTTAGAACTGGACATTTCTGATGTGTACTTCATAACCGGACTGTCGCGCAGAGGTCCAGTACCCATACTGACAGGGAGCAGACCGTCGGGTGAGAAAATGGAGGAAGTGATGGCACGAGTGTGCCCACAGGCACAAATGGGATCAGGGAGTAAAAAGGTGGATATCCACACTATCCCCAATCTAGCACTACGAGTAGTGCTGCATACCATCACGTGGGCTACGGGATCGCAGGCACTGCACGAAGCGAGGAAAGCCCAACTCTTACTGGCTTCAGAGTGCATGAGTCCCATACTGTTTGACTGGGCCACAGCAGTAACGATCAACATCAAAAGACAGCTGACGAGATGCAAACAAGCCAAGCTGAAGCAGTTTGGCTATGGGTCCATCCTGGTATCGTTCATTCTGGAACGATTGCCAATCTTCCAGGGCCAAGGGGCCGTTGTAGCGGAGCCGATACCACGAGAGCCGAGAATGGCTCGCTGGGCAGCACTGATGCCCAGAGCAGGAGGAGGCCAACAGATGTCCTGGAGGCCAGAATTTTTTGGGTGGTTGCGGAGCCAGTTGATTGTAGTTAAGGACTGGCCTTATGCCGGGACAGACTTTACTGGAGACCCAGATCTCCCACTGCCGGAGGGAGAGGATTGGGACGAAGAGCTGGGTATGATCTGTTTTTATTTTTTTTATGTTTTATGATTTTTTGTTAATACATGTCCGTTCTGACAGCAGTTACATGTGTATGCAGATGTTGGCCCAGAGAGACCAGCCGCGATGTCTCCTATCGCACGGAGAACTCAGCTCGCAGTCGATCCTCATGAGGAGGGCGCGGAAGGAGGAGAGTTGGTTCAGAACCTCGAGGGGATTGCCCGAGGGATTCTGGACTACGCCCGGCTGGCGGATGTACCGTTAGCATATCAGAGACACACGGTGGGAGTGCCCAGTCGCCTCCACCGTCTACTGAGACGCCTAGTGCGTGCAGTGACTTGTTATCATGAGCACCACGCAGACTAGCCTCTTATGGTTTTATTTCATGCATATTTTTGAGAGACGTGTCGTCTCGAGATGTAATAAGACGAACATGTATATTTTTTGATCCTATGTGACACACACTATGTAGACATTTCGACACGTATATATATACATATGACTATTTTTGGATGGATCTTTTACATGTGATGATGTTTTTTATATGTCATGCAAATGTCTAATACAAATGTGATCTAATGTATCAGTTACATAACAAACGACCCAATGCGAAATGTATTCACACAATGTATCTGATCACACTTTTCATTTTTATGCAAGCTTAAAAGCACACATGGACACACATATGCAAACTGTGCTTGAAAATGAGTTTTATTTTTTATGCAAGCTTAAAACACAAACTATGCTTGAAATGAGGAAGACGGGCATGCCCCCCAGCATGGTGTCTCAATTCGAGGTGCATGCCCCCCAAGCTTCAGTCCATTGAAAATGGAGTGAAGGTTCAAAACAAAAAGTCGAATTTAACATGCTCGTGTTTCATTATTTTAACGAGGTTGACACACTTAAAAGAACTATCCTCAAACGGCTTGTTTCATTGTTTTTAGGAGCTCGACACAAGTGGAGGAACTATGCTCCGAGAACCTGGTTTCATTTTTTAAAGAGCTTGACATAGGGAGGAAACCATGCTCTAACTGACTTTCATCAAAATGAACAAGAAGGCGGTGCTTCCAAGAGTTCCACTCCCGGTGGAAGGAAAACATCCTGGAAGTCAGGACCCAATGCCCCCAGCACATTATGTACAACGGCATCATCACTGAGCACAGGCACGGGGTAGGTAGCCACATAGTTGACCTGCGGTGGGGCAGATACAACGAGTGGATAAAAACCAGGAGGGGGTGATGGCGGGCCAGTTGCCACATTAGGACCAAAGAACGAAAGCTGATCAATGGTCACAATCCGTCCTTCATGCGGAAAACAGGCCACACGAAAAAGGGAGGAGACAAGCGCTCCCATGGCATAGGAGTAATCGCGCCCCAGGGGCAGATTAAAATCCAAGGGGCTTGGAACGACCATCACGTCCATATGGACGGTTTTACCTCCCAAAGTAATAGGTAACCTTGGAAGGATCCCCAACGGTTGACTCATCCTTCTGTTAAAGGTCAACAGATTCTGCCTAACAGGCGCAAGCGGCGGTGAACCGAAAGCTTGCCAGGTAGTTGAGGATAGAATACTGACAGAGGCGCCTTCTTCTATAATGGTGTTGGCTACGACCAGACCAAGAACCTGTACTGTGATCTCGAAATGCACATAGGACGGAAGGCAGAATCCTGCAAATCGACTCCAATCAAAGGATGCGACCAGACTACTCGGAGGGGCTACCATCGAATTGAGAAGGTCTTCCCCTGGTGTTACGGAAGGGGGAGCATTCTCCATAACCTCCATCTCAAAGGCGGGAGGGGTATCCTTCAGAGCCTCCATGGTGGGAGGCAGAGGAGTAGCTCCTTGAGGTACGGGGACAGGAGAATCTTTCTCCAAGTTTGAGGAATCTGAAGAAACCAGAAGAACATGAGGGGTGTGAGGTCCACTCTCAACGGAAAAGACCTGGTGCACCGTAGAAGGGGCCAGCTCAACCAATCCCACGACCAATGGTTGGTCAGGGACAGATTCTTGAATCCGAATTTCTGAGGGAGTGGGATGGACCAAAGATGATTTTTGACCAATCGTATCATCAGTAGGTGGAAGACTCAAAGAGAGTTGTTTATAACCAGCTAGGAGGCATGGTGTGGAAACAGCCGGGTTGTCCAACACTCGCTTGGCTTCATCCATATAAGGACAAAGGTGATTGGCATGGTGCCCTTCACACAACTTACAGGGATTGGTGGTCTTACCCTGCTTTTTAGGAGTCTTATCAGCACCAGTTGAAGACGTGCCCCCAACCTGACTCCTGGAAGCCAAAGGCAATGGTGGAC
This sequence comes from Pinus albicaulis, assembly GCA_034641835.2. Taxonomy (NCBI): domain Eukaryota; kingdom Viridiplantae; phylum Streptophyta; class Pinopsida; order Pinales; family Pinaceae; genus Pinus; species Pinus albicaulis. The sequence goes on along the minus strand of CM076574.1, from coordinate 1,147,645,356 downwards.
GACCGTTGGACCATACTTCGAGCACCTTGGGAATGCCAGGGCAGTCTTGAAGAAGATGGTCTCCCGTGCACAACATGCAAGGGAACTTGACTTTTCGTGGAGGGTGGGAAGGTTTATCAAGAGGAGGTGCATTAGAAGCGGCAGGTGCAGCCTTAGCCTCTCTCTTATCAGACTTCTTCTTCTTTGTCTTCTTCTTCTTAACCAGCTGGTTACTCGAATCTAGGCTTTCACCAGGCGAAGTAGAAGAGAAGGATGCAGAAACAGGCGAAGAAGGGGAGAGGTCCACCTTGGAATCAACATGATGTTGTTCAGGTGGAGGAACTGATTGAACAGTAGTGGAGACATTCGGGACCACAGAGGTTGAAAACAACCAAACAGGCAACCCAACAATTAACCCAGGAAGTGACAACGTTGCCATGTAAGGAGCACCAACATTCCCAAAAGGAGGAAACTAACCAGGATTCCCTTCTGAGGGGATTCCTTGGTTGGTAAATTCCGAAAAAGTTGCCATCAAAACTCAAAACCACACACGGGCTGAAAAAGAGTCAAGACACACGATCAAACGGTCAACAAGAAAAATCTAACAGGGTGTGTAATCGTGGGTGATTAATTTTTACCACATTGAAAAATAAGAAACTTCACCGGTTCATGTTTTAAGAGTTGAGAAACGGTCAAAAAGGTGACTCTATCTCTTTAAGATTTGACACAAGCGTGAAAGGACAAGCGCTTGGCGATCTTTTCAAATTTAGGGAGTCAGAAAAGATCAAATGACTGCTCAGGAATACTAGGCAAAAGGGTGTACCAAATAACCGTGAACTACAATATACACCTTGGTTTCAATAATGAAAGAGAAATCGACCAAGGACTTTCCGTACGTGCAGGCAATCTCCCCGAATGCTGTGTCCGGTGTATCACGGGTATAGGGCGGCAGACTCGGCTTCCTATGGATAAAGGATTGAAACCTAGAGGGGTCTCCCTTTATATACGCGACGGTACGGGGAGCACAAGTCCGTACTAGCGCTGTCTAAAGCCAAAAGGCGAACGACAATTACTAGGTTTAAAGACGCCAGAACACGTCTCTAGCCTAGACCTCTAAATGTGTTTCGTTAGATTTCAATGCTGCCTTAGTGTAAATTGAGTAGATTTTAAAGTTGATCTTCAATTACGTTTCAGTTTTCAGGCCCTAACGAATGTGTTGTCTCAAAAATCTCCTAAATGCAAAATTACATGCCACAGTACATCATTTCGTTCGATGAAAACTAGCTAGAGAAGAGTTGAGAGTTTTTACACAAAAAAAATGATCGGAAGACAATCAATGATATCTCTAATGCAACTAATGAAATCAAAAACTTTTCATTCAAATCACTAAATACTAGTAAAATCGAAAAGATTTCAATTTGCACTAATCAACAAAAGAAAAAGAGATTTTTTGTATTTTCAATGTTTGATAGCTACATGCACTAAACAAACCGAAAACAAATGAGAAGCAATTTGAGAAATGATATTAAGAGAGAAAAACAAACAAATTTCACTCAATGGCACAAAAAATCATATCTCAAATAGACCAAAGTCTCTCAAAACCAAGAACAAGTCTCAAAGGCTCCAATGGACCGTGTGATCTAGGTCCAAAGCAAGATCAAACGAAGTTTGAATGAAGAGAAGAACAATCACCCAAAAATCGCAATGAAACGGTGAACAACCACTAAGAGAATGCGGAGGAGCAATCAGAGAATTGACTGGACTAACAAAACACCAAACCTCCTAAGGAGGGCTCGACACACAAAGCCACTAGATGCCCTAGGGCTTAAAACGTGAAATCGATGGAGAAAAGAAAACAACCAAAGGACGAAGGCAAACTCCCAGTCAAACAGGACTCCAACACACTCAGGTAGCCGAAAAACCAAAAAAAAACACACTGACTAGACCCAGAGAGCTCAGAACTGAGCAAACCCTAATGCCTCATAGGAGTGGCGCGACAGTGAGGTTGTAACTGGCGCCAGAAAGCAATTGGCGCGGGCAATACAAAAGCAACATGCGCCAATTGGCGCGACTGTCGAGCTAAAAAGCGTGCCAGCCGAGTTCCTCAGCCAAAAATAAAAAAGAACTAATCCAGAAGTAGATCAATGATATCCAAGCAAACCAAGAAGCAAAAACAGCAAAAGAACCCAGCCCATAAGGCTAACCAAGCAAGGAAAACCACGAAACAATCAAAACGAGACAATCAAAACTAGACGTCTCCCAAGCGGAGTCGCCAAATTTTTGAAGAGGTAAATCCCCTCTGCGGACAGAGGCGATCCCTACTAGCCCAGAACGAGTCTAGCAATAATCATCAAATGCTACAGTGCAAGTTCCTAATTGCAAATAAACAGACCAACGATGGAGGCCTACCTGGAGTCCAACGCTATGATTCGTAGAAGAGACAGTGTTCCCGTTCCTCAGCCTCGGCAGATCATGATCCCCACGATCTCCCTGAATGGACACCTGCACATGCAAGAAACAACACGAATACAAGCATAAAATCCAGAATACGCAACTATATATCAGTCAGAAAGGATATAACTCATCATTATCATAAATGAAAAACAGAGTGGAACCATAACCAGTATTCATTCATTAATAAGCAATCGAAAGAGAGTACAACCAATGTTCTGACGCTGAGGTCTCCTTCGGAGGGGTATCCAGTCATACACGTCTCGCAAAGCCTGCCAGGGATAGGATAAGCCTCTCTTAGAGTCTCTCGACGATAGTCTCCTTGCTTGAGTTTGGCCTTAAGGGAAGAATGAGGGCTCTTACAGCATTAAGGCTCTTGGGAATTTGAGAACTTGGAGATTCAAGACTTGGGCACTTCAAGACTAGCTTGCAATGGCAATGAGCAGGCTTTTATAGATGGAGGAAGGGGAGTTGGGATCCCTATAATTGTGGGATTGGCCCTATCTTCAAGGAATCTTCCATGAGAGGTGGCAAACCACTTCCCTTTCATGGAACTCCCGGAGCCAAACCTCCCAACTCAAGATAGGTAACAGTTTCTGAGTCTGTTGAAACGAAACTTCCGCCATTCTTATTTAAAAAACACTCCTTAAATTGGCTGGCGCGACTGCGACTCTGGGACAGAGCGCCAATTGGCGCGGCCTCTTTGTAGGATTTTCCTCATTGGCGCGAGTGATGAATTGACTACCCGTGCCAGTGCAAAAAGGGATGTTTTTATGGTTTTTTGCAAGGAGATGTCTTCAGGGAAATTGAAGCTCATGTTTAGAGGAATGCAATGATAATGGTTTCAAGGCATGACATTGATCACAGGTCACAAAATGGGCCTTCCAATGTGCGGGACAGGAAAAGGTAGGGACGGTGACAAATTATTGTGTAACACCTATCTTTTGTTTTTTATTAAACAATTACCTAAAAGGATTTTCTTGTTGAAGTAGAGTTAAAGGATTCTTAACTGACCTTTAGTTTTGCTGATTTCACAACTTATTGTCATTTCATATTTCATCTAATCTAAGAGATCCACTTAATATAGTTAGCTTGCCCTATGAAAACCCTTGCAGAGTTGACAAACAATTAAATCCTTTTATGAATCCATAGCCAAATGGATTAATTATTCTCAGAGTCTATTTGTTCAATTGAAACACTCCATCAATTAATCACACCATTAATCTATCAACCAATCAAAACAAAACAAATAGTCCTAGAACTTCATAACTAGCCTAAAATCAGAAAAACAAAAGGATAAAGATATATCATTTACAAAAACATACATAGAGAGAGCCCTCTTTGAGTCCAGGAAGGCTAGGTCCTTGGACTCCAAAGTGGTTTGATGTGGTTTCCTGCAGAGTTGTTCTTGCCAATATTGCAAATCACGGGGAGCCAATAGGTTACAAGGATGTTAACTCTCAGTTGTATCATTAGCAGGTTGCCCGCATGCTACAAGACATCCATTAGATTTCCCATGAGCATTGGGAAGTTTTGGAAGGCTGAAATTCCTAAAGAATAGGGTTTGCATTCCACATGAATTGTGCAAGAAAGGCAGACTGATTAGAGGCAGGAAATTGGCTAAGTGTTGGTTGATTTTGTCTGGTTCAGTGTGAGACAGTTGTGAGAGTGCAGGAGAATCTTGTGAGAAGATTGCATTGTAATTGTTTCATGATTCCATGGTGAATATACAATAGAAGATAGAGAAGTTTTGAGCAACAAGATTTCCCTGAGAAAATATTTATGTTGTGGTTTGATTTTCTTCTTTCTTTAATTGTTGTGATTGGAGATCGTGTTTATTTTCTGCAATTTATTTGTAGAAGGATTCATTATCTTGCTTTAGTACATTGCTTCATCGGATTGAATCTATTGATATACATATGTTTGTATAATTTCTACATGGTATCAGAGCACAGAAAATCACTATAGTGAAGAATAAATTGATTTTGTGACTGAATAGAATTCGAATTTGCAAAAGTATTCTTGGTGCGACAAGCGGATCAGGATCAAAATGGATTTCAATGGCTTTAGATTGGAGTCTACACTCGAGGGCAGGTCTAATTATATTGTTTTGAAAGACATGATGGAGGCAGTACTGGAGGATGTGGGTTGAAAGAATTCATTGATAATGACATTCCCAAACCTGCTGCAACAGATGCCACAAATCTTGATGCTTGGAAAAAGAAGGTTGCAAAGGCGAGGAGGATCTTACTGGAGGGAGTACGAGACCACATTGTCTCAAGTCTCCATGGAAAAGTGACACCATGTGCAATTTGGAAAGATATGACAAATCTGTTTCAGAGCAGAAGTGATTATAGAAAATCGGCACTGAGGGAAAAGCTCAAGAAAATCAAAATGGAGAAAGGCGACACCATTCTGAAATATGTAACAAAGTTTTCCCAATGTTGGGATGAGCTTGGGAGCGTTGGAATTACTGTCGCAAATGATCACTTGGTGAGCCTAGCTCTTCTAGGTCTTCGCAAGAGTTGGCATAGTTATCAGACTCTGTCAATGGGAGGGAGAAGCTTCCATATTGGGAATGATTTTGGTCGTATTTGGTGCAAGAAGAATTTAGGCAGAATACCAGGGATGGATTTTCATCTAAGATATAGAATGAAGAAAATTGTGCTTTGCCTGCTAAGGAAAATAAGGGGAAAGGAAAGAAATCCTATTCCAAATCTGAGTCTGGCAAAGAAGGCAAGAAGCACGACATGTCCAGAGTGAAGTGTTTTCACTATCACGAGCATGGACATTATGCCACTAATTGTCCACAAAATCAGAAGAACAAGAAGGCTTCGAGATCTACAGTTGGTGAGGCTTTTCCCTCACAATTTGAGCTTGACTTCTCCCTCATTCTATGCATGGTGTCAAGAGAAATGGGATTGGTGTGGTACTTGGATAGTGGTGCATCTTTCCACATGACAGGAGACAAAGAACTTTTCAGTAGCTTGGAGGAGAAGGATCTCCAGATGCATATCGAAATGGGTGATGGCGGGCAGTACAATGCTACCAGGATTGGTATAGTTACCTTCCAGAGACAGTCAAGTAAACCCTTCTTATTAAAATATGTAATGCATGTACCAGGCTTGAAAAATAATTTAGTTTCAGTCGCAATGTTGGAGGATAGAGGCTATGATGTGGTTTTCAGTGAAGGGAAAGCTTTCCTTCGACACAAAGCCACAGGACAAGCCTAGAAGATTTGGATTCATGTGAATAATATCTATAAACTTGATGTGGATGGTTGCACAACAATGATGGGTAAGGAAGAAAAAGTGGTGAGCCGAGATGAGGGTGAGTTATGGCACAGGAGATTGAGCCATCTACACCATGGATCTTTAAAGGTCATGCAGTAGATTTCTACGGCTCTTCCCAAGGGTACTCTTGCACAATTAGACACATGAAGGGATGTATTATGGGGAAGTATGCAAAGGCCACCTTTCACGAGAAGGAGAACCGAGCTTCGGAAATCCTTGAGATATTTCACTAAGACGTGTGTGGACCACTCTCTACTGCTTCGACAGCAAAGCACAACTACTATGTGATCTTTGTTGATGATTTTTCTAGCAAGCGTTGGATCTACTTCATGCAAAATAAATATCAGGCGTTCTCAAAATTTCTTGAGTTCAAAGCACTGGTGGAGAAAGATACGGGGAATCATGTGAAGGCTCTTAGGAGCGAAAATGGTGTTGAGTACATCTCCAATGAATTCAAGAACTTCTATAGCAAAGAAGGAATTCAGAGAGAGTTGATTGTGCCTCATAACCCATAGAAAAATGGGGTCACAGAAAGAGAGAATAGAACAATTTTTAGTGCAGCACGAGCGATGTTGCATGATCAGGGCCTACCGTTGTATATGTGGGCAGAGGCATGCAACACGATGGTATTCGTGAAAAATCGTAGTCCTCATCGGATACTTGGCATGATTACACATGAGAAGGATTTTTCTCGTAAGAAACTTGATGTTTCATATTTTAAAATTTTTGCCTCATTTGTCTATGTGCATGTGACCAAATATTTTAGGAAGAAGCTCGAACCAACAACTAAGATTGGGATATTTGTGGGGTACATTGATACTCCCCACAACTATCGAGTGTATTTTCCAAACAACAGGATGATTGTTGTGAGATGGGATATAAAATTTGATGAGGAGAAAGCCATGTGATTTTCCCTTGAGAGGGAGTTGGATTTGCATGCAGATGAGGAACTCTTGGTTCCAAAGAATGAACCTCAAGATGTGGAGTAGCCACATGTGGAGGATCATGGAGTGGCAGAAAACACTCATGCAGAGCCATCCATTAGACTTGGTAGAAGGCACACCACGAAAGCTGATAGAGTGATACTTGATGCGGCAGAGCATGTAGGAGAACCTAATTCACTACACAGACATAGACAATCTCCAAACATGTTAGATACATGAATCTTATGAGAAAGTGTATTGTGATAGAACCATATTCCTTTGAGGAATCAGTGCAGCAACCAATTTGGGTTGATGGTATGGTTGAGGAGTATGACTCAATCGTCAAGGACATTGCATGGGAATTTGTCCCAAGACCGGTCGGAAAATCAGTGGTTGGATCTAGATGGATCTGTTAGGGTCCCGTGATTTAGCAGATTGGTAAACCAAATGCACAGGGTAACATGAAACCAGTCTTTGGAGTCCTAGGACCTAGCCTTCCTGGACTTAGAGAGGGCTCTCTCTATTGTATGCAAAGGATGTGAACTTGTTTGCTTTAGACGATTGATTTTAGGCTAGTTGTGAAGTTTAGGGTTTTGTTTGTTAGGTTGGGTTGGGTAAAATGATCAAGTAGAATAGGTGGAGTGAGAGGTCATCAAATCATTTGGCTATGGATTCTATGAAAGTCATGGATATCTCAACAATGAGTCATAGTGCATCACAAGGAAAATCTAGTGTGGTCAATGGATCTTTAAGGTTATGTGTGAAGTGAAATGGACATTAAGTTGGGGAAACAAGGTAGGGAAAAGGACAGTTAAGAATCCTTTGTCATATACCCATAAACAAGAAGGTATCAAATACTGATAAGAAAAAGATAATAATCATGAGATAGGGAAAAGCATTAACTCAATGATAATACTTAAACAAATAGACATTCAAGATGAACAATTGAGTAAAACACAGAAAGCAAGAAAACCTATCTAAATTTAGTGATTTCACCTTGAAAGTTTGAAAACATATAAGATGACAAATAACTTTAATCAATGAAGAGGGAACTCCTAGACATCATCAATCAAGCTATAAAGAACTTTGAGGCAAAATTTATCAAGCATAAACAAAGGGCATGATCAAAACATGGCCTCTTTGGCTAAAACTAGCAAGTAATCCATCAAAGAGAGATTCCACAAACAGATTTTAGATAGCATCAAGTAAGCATTGCTAACCATAAAACATATTTGGAAACTACATTCTTAAACCATTAATGAAACAAACAAGCTTAGGTGGATCTAAGGAGCAACTAAGAATTCCTTAAACTAACCCAGCAGAGGAAAACATAAAGACAATAGTAAATAGGAAGGACTAAGGTGCCTCAAACAACATTTCTTAGCCTATAATTTTTTGATCTACTGCAACATAGAAAGATTGACATAATGATAAACAAGAAAACATGAACAAATTAGAGACACATCACCATTCACCAAGCTCAGGGATCCTAGAAGCAAGCTTTCATCATCATCAATCCAATCAAATCATTCACAAGCTCCATAACACCAAATTTCTCTTCAACCTCAAAGAACCATGTATTACTCTCAAAACTCATCAAAAGAAAACATTAACAATGAATCCTCAATGCTCCATTTAACAAGCAAGGAGGAGAAAAACCTAATAGAGTCTCTAGAATTCTATTGGCTAATCTGAAATGTCACTATTGTCCTTGAGACCTTGCAAGGCCCAAGGCACAAAATATCTAAAAATATATATATATTCAGGAATTTTTAGCAAAGAAATTGACATTTTGGCTCTGCCAAGCCTCCTAAAACTTTCCAAGCGTACATTTTTTACTTTTCCTCTACTAAGGGCGTAGCACTGGAGCAGGAAAAATGGGTCAACTTGCAGCAATGTTTTGAAGGCCTTCCCGATGTCAGAATAGGCTCCATGATGGCCCGTTGGAAAGCCCTTCGAGTATAATTTCTAGATATACCCTTAGTTCTCTGATTTGACCTCTGAAACCTGTTCAAAAGTAAAAAATTCCAAGGCTGGTAAAGGTGCAGCACATGTCTTGAAAACTAGGTAGAAAGGTGAAAATTAGGGTGTTTTTTACCCTTTTGGAGGACCAAAACAACTCCAATTGACCTGAAACTTTGTGAGCATGCTACACTCAAGATGAGGATTCAAAAAATTTAAGCCTTTCCTCCTGAATATTCTTTGAGAAAAATTGTAGCGCCATGGGTGCTACCCCCTTGGCCCTCAAAATTAGCAAAAAACCAAAACTTGTCAAAATTCTCCAAAATTTGGTGGATGTGTGCCTCATGGGTTTTGAGAGACTTGTAGAGAAGCTTGTGCCAAGATTCAAAGATTATCTTGGCCTTTTTTCTCTTTTAGTTCTTGGATCTTGGTTTGAGCCTCTTTCAGTTTAGCCCTTGCAATTTGGTTTCTCTGGGCATAATGTTTAGTCATCCTTCTTTGGAGGTCAAGATCTTGATTAGCTTTCTTCAATTTAGCCTCCAAGTGTATGTTAGCTATTTCCAACCAAGGCTCCCGATCGTGTGCTATATCCATGGCCAAAAGCTCACTTAGAGGGATTTGTTCTGCTAGGGTTGATTCTTGTTCCCTTTGCTTTGCCAATGCCTTCTTCAACCCCATGGTTCGTGGTCTTCTCCTAGATTGTCCTTCCTCATCACTACTCTCTTCATAAGTTCCCATGAACTCTTCTAGTTTCACTTGTGCATTTTGGGCTTCTTTCTGGGCCTTGAGGGCTCTAGCTTCATAGATTGCAATTCGTTCTCCTAGTTGCCTATTCTCCAAGTCAATGGCATCATTCACACTCTTGGCCCTTTCCAAATGTGCTTGGAGGTCTTTAATTTGTGCATTTTGTCCTAGAGGAGCAAGTTTGTGATTCTTGCTTCATTCTCCTCATCACTATCCACCTGAATGATTTTGAAATCCCACTCAACCTCATGATATTCTTATTTTCCTTTAAATTTTTCTTCCCTTTTTCTAGTGGCTAAGCTGAGGTGGATGGCATGGTCCCTTGCCTTTTGGAGGCAAAAAACACAAGCCTTGACCCCTTTTGATATGTGAGAGGAAAAAATTCCAAATTTGTCTACTACAATGCCCTCATCATGGTTGATCTCAAGACTGCCTTTATTTTCATCAATGATCTCTGTATTGATGTCCTTTGCACTGTGTTCCTGACTTCCCTCTTGAGACTTACCTTCATCTTCTTTCATGCTAACATTATTGTCATGATCTTCACCACTGTCATCCACCTGCTGAGTGTCTTTTGGCTCATAGTGTCACTACTGTCATTATTATTATGGCTATCAGTCACCATGGTTTCTTCATTATTTTCATGACTGTCATTAGCTTCTACACTTTCCTCACTGTCGTCATCTTTATCATTGTTGGCCCCTTTGTCACTGTCCTTTTCATCACTGCCCTGTTCACTACCTTCTTCTTCCTCTTCATCATTATCATGGACATTATCGTTTTCTTTGTTGCCACTGTTAGAGGTGTCTTTGTCAGTGTCTTCATTACTTTTTGGTGCATCTTCATCATTTTCATCTTCTTCCATATCTTTTGCACTGTCATTTTTTTCTAAGTTTTCCTCTTCTTCTTTATCGCTGCTTTTCTCTTCAGAATCTGCCCTTTCATTATCTATTCCTTCTTCATAATCTGCCCCTGTCTCTTGATTTTCATCATCATCCTCCTCATCATCATTTTCTTCCTCATGGCTTTCATTTTCTATTTCCTCATGACTTTCACTCTCTGCATCATCATCTGTTTCTTCTTCCTCACTGTCCTTTGTTTCTTCCTTATCATCATTTTCTTCATTTTCACTTTCTTATTCTTCATCATTTGTCCTTTCTTCTTGACTTTCATTTTCCTCTTGTTCTTCATCACTTTCTTCTTGTTCTGATGCTTTAGGAGAAGCTGAAGGGGGGAAGTTCTCTTCGGGAGAGGATTCATGTGTGGATGAGGAATCATGGTTAGTGGGGGTTGATGGAGGAAACGAGGAAGGTGGATGAGATGATGAGGGTAAAATTTGCAGAGGAAGAGGCCGTGGATTTGTGAAAAAATCATGGGCAATGAATACCTCCCATGGGATACCCTGCTACTCTAATTGATGCAACACAATCATCTTGATAAGGGAATGGTGGAAAAGACTCTGCATTTTTTGTGAAGGAGGCCTCTTTTGCATAATGTATGACATCTTATCAATACTTCTATAAAGGTAATAAGGCAAATGCAGTAGCTTGGCCCTATTGAAGTGCATAAGCAATCTTATATGGTAGGAATAAAGTCTATAAAACCTCCCCTCGCATTTAAAATACTTCATAATGACTTTCATTAAAGGGGCATATCTTTCCAACAGATGGGAAGAGGGAAAAATAGTCTTGCAATTAGCTTGGTATCTTGGTTTTAAGAAAGGCTAATAATGGCTCAAGTCCAAATTCACTTGTTTGAACCATTTTTCTCCCACGCAAGGTATTCTAGTGGCCATAGCAATTGTATTGGTGGATAGCTCAAAATTTACCCCAGCTAGATGCACTTGATGGTCATGGACGTTGAGGAAAAAAAGTCTGGTCAACTCAGGGTGACTTTGGACTCTTTTTACCTTCTCACAGAAATCAAAACAACCCACCTCTTGAAAGTAGGCAACTGTTGTAGGGGAGGCTGTCAACTCCTTGGTGTTCAAAGGTTCAAAGTTGTCTACTTTTCCACCCTTTCTCTGTTGTCCCCTAGGCCTTTGGCCTCCCTTGCCACTGTCACCACTGCCTTCTCTTGACATTTTTTTTTTTACTCTTGCTTTGAAAACACAACCTTGAACTACTTGTGAAATGATATGGAGAGGGCAAGTGAGATGATAATGAGAATGGTAGTGAAGGAAAATGATGAGGGATTAGCAAAGCAATCTCAGTGTATCTTTATCATGTAGATGGGTGAGTGTTCTTCAATCAGTAGAGTTTTTTAGCATGGTGACCAAGCTTTCTCTTCCTCTAGGGTTTCTAACTTTCTCTCTAAGTTCACCCTTTAAAACAGTATGAAAGGTGGCAATAGATATAAATACCTCTTAAAAACTCTCAGGAGGTGCCAAGCAGAGACATGGAGGAGCTCTGAGCAAATTTGGAGGCTTGCACAACTTTGAAAAGCTTCCTAGCTAAATGCGTAGCACAGGAGCATAGCACTTAAGCCAGTCAAGTTGGCCTAAATGGCCAAGCATGTAGCGCGGTAGAGTCTACACAGTGTCGGGTCAGGACTGAATGGCCCAGCGTGTAGCGCGGCAGAGTCTGCATGGTGTCGGGTCAGGCCTGAACGGCCCAGCACGTAGCACCCGGGCGATCTTTTGTGCAGCGTTTGAACGAAGGATAGGCACGTAGCTGCAGTTTGAAGGTGCGGCAGTCAAGTGTCGGGCCTCTGCACATCCCTACACATAGCACACTTCCACAGGCATGTAGCACCCTGTTGCAATTCCCAAAGAGGGCACACACAAGCACATAGCACAGCTTTACAGGAACGCAGCGTAGGGCTTCTCCTGCCCGAAGCTTGCCAGAAACCTTGAAATTTTTCTCTGAAGACCTTTTGCTCTCTTTTTCAAATGATAAGTGAAGTTGAGTGATAAATGAATAATAAATTAAAACTAGAAACCTATCTTGGCTAATGTTTTGTCTTTGGTCACTTTATTACTGATATCCTTTTTCTTTTGCAGGAGGTGACTTAAACCTAAAAAATCATCTTTAATCATCTCAACCTTTCTTCTTGGCTGTCATTAGGTAACTGAGGTGATGGATTTTAGCTCTCTTTGGCCTATTGATGTTTATTAAAACTTGTTTTGTTGGTGTCTGTTGGAGTTGTATGGTTTCACTGTGTTTTAGTCATCCTCATGTCTTCACCCCTTTTTATTGAGAGACTGATAGAAACATATATTATTTCTCTTTGAGATCCCAGAATTTAAGTGGTCTTAAAACAATGTTCCTCCCCTTCTTACTAATTTTCCATAGGTATAATGAGTCCTTATTACACAATAACCTTAGCCTTTTTAATCAAGTTTGTCATTACCTCCCTTTGGCCACTTTTTTTTGCTGCAGGTGCCGTGACACAAATTAATTTTGTTTTCTTGGTCATCTTTGGAATCTTGATAACTTTAGTCACTCAACAGCAAACTCATGATTTGCTTGGTGTTCTATTTTGACACTTAACCTCCTGCTTTCCTTCTTTTGACCATTTTTGAAGATATTTGACTACACTTGAAGGCTCATACTTCCTAACACTCATACTCTTTACAATTTTTCCCTTTGATGCAGTGAAACAGTGTTGCCTTGACAAATCGTGTAAGTCACCTTCTTATATCATTTTCAATTTCTGCCTACTGTCATCAAGGAGGTATCTCACCTTCATTTCTAGTTTCAATAAATATTCAATTCATGCACAGTTGTGTTGATGTACCATCTATCCTTGTGATCCTTTTTATTGGCTCCTTGTTGGGCAACACTTTTTGCCAATCAGTCATACAAACCTTAATCTTCTTTGAACATAGGCATGTTGTCACTCCTTTGTTCTGGCTGCCCTTAGGGATGATTTTCCCTCTTACCTTACCTCTTCTTCTGCTGATGGCCATCTCATTCATTCCTGCAGAAATTTATAATATGGGAAGCTATCTTTTGCAGAACTTGTGCTTTGATCAAGGAGGTCTCTCTTGAAGGATTTTTTTATCATTTGGAAAATCATATGCTAACCTTCTTCCTCTTTGATTGTAGCCTCTTGGCACAGGAAAAAAAAAGATTTTAGAACATCAAAACAATCTTATGACCTTTGAAAACCTTAGGTGACTTAGTGGGAGGCCTTTTGGACTTGGCTTTTGGCTAAAAACTTGCCTTAGGGTTTTTAGGTGTAAAACAGAGTTTTTGACAAAACCTATGCATTGCAGACCTAAAAACTGATGACTTTGATTTATCTAAAGAGCCTAGAAAGGTAACTTGAAACCACCAGTGCTTGAGGCACTTGGTGTATAGGGGAAAATGTTAGGCTACTTGGGAATCCAAGGTGTAAGTAGAAGGGTTGGGCAAGTCAAAACATAGTGGTAAGGTCAGAGGTGGCAAACATAGTGAGAATGAGTGGCATAAGTCCATGATTTGGTCTTTTGGGAGTGATAGGTTGGCCATGAATTGGTAGAGTAGTAAAATAGTGAAAAATTTATCCTGAGGATAATGAAGGTAGTGAGATTTCTAGAACTCACAATATTCATGAATTTTTTTTCTAGAAATCTAGGATAGTCATTTAGTCATCTATAGAAAGAAAAAAATTACTGATAAGGTACAGGATCTATAAGGTGAAGCAGGCGGCATATGGGAGTGTGGAGAAGTACAAGGCTAGATTTGTAGCTCGTGGATTCTCACAAGTTGAGGGGATTGACTATGAGGGGAATTTCTCACTGGTTGCGAGATACTCATCGATTAGATCTATCCTTCCACTCTTAGCGCAGATGGGGTGGAAAATGTTGAACCCTTAGTTAAACTGAGAGGGGGGGGTGAATCAGTTTAACACATTCATGGACTTTTAAAACTTTTTCATTAACACTTGTTTACACCTTCATTTCATGTTCAACTTAACATGTGAGTAATCTTAGAATGTGAGCAGCAAGTATTAAGCAGATGATATAAACCAGATCAACACATAAACATCATTCATAGAGACACCAGATATAAGTGGAAACCCATAAAGGGAGAAAACCACATCTTATTATTGTTGTGATGCAAAGGCAAGCTCCAACTCCCTCTCACCACTAATTTTCTGTAGGCACCAACCTACATGAGGCTCCAACCTCAATTCTGCAAGATACAAGTTGCAAGGAAGCTCCAACTCCCATCAATTTTCTGCAACCACCAACCTACGGGAGGCTCCAACCTCAATCAACTACAACTGACATTTTATCAAGCTACAAGTTGATGTGGAAGCACCAACTCCCATCTATTTTCTGCAGGCACCAACCTACAGGAGGCTCCTACCTCAGTTAGCTACAACTGACATCTATCAAGCTACAACTTGATAGGGAAGCTCCAACTTCCTTACTCTTTCAAAAGTAAAGTAATTGTTGATTTACCTTGGATATTAGCTTTGTTTTGTATCATCTTCACTGTTGTGTATCAGTCTTCATATCTGCCTTATATCATTTCTGCATCTTCTCAAATTCACTATCAGCTCCTCCTTCTTCTCTACTCAACTCCTCCTTCTTCTCTGTCTCACTGCTTCATTTCTGCATTCTCTAACTTTGCAAAACATCTCGTTCTGCTCCTCCTTCTTCTTATCTTCTCTACCTCAATTCTGCATTTTCCAACCTCTCTAACCTCTTGCAGCTTTCTTATTTTCTTCAACTCTCTTCAATTCCGCTACACACTCTCTTCTTCTCTCACTCTATTTTTCGTAACCTTCTCCCCTTGGATATTACCCTGTTTTATACAAAAATAGCTTCATGGCTATTTGTATTCTACTGGGAATTTGAAATGAACAGCCATGTCTCTTTGCCTTCTGCCTTCTCATCTCTTTTATCCGCTCATTCAGAAAACATAACTGTAGGTACCAATTTTTCATTATAGTGGGATATTTGTTCTCTTCCGGAGACTTGCCAATGCATCACAAACAATAAAAAATTCAATTACAATGTTTACATTCACATATAATGAAAACTCCAGCTCACTCATTCAGCCTCTTTTGGCTCGCTGCGCGTATGTCTTTTCTTTGACTGTGTCTATCCTTTCTGTGACTGTGTTTTGTCTCTTTTCAGCTCTGTTTGCTCTTCTTTCCTCTGCTGTGGTGTAAGTGTTGCATACGTGTACCTGTGCCTTTTATATCAGTGCCTTTTATATAAATATGTAATAGCTGGCGTTAAATCTGGGCAAATTCCAGCTCTTTTCACGCAGCAAGTGTCTTGTTGATGTGGAAGTTCCGCAAGCGGAACATACATACATCCCAATTGTTTTAAATAAAGAATCGCCCTCCACCTTGAGCCGAGGCTCGTGGGTCCACAGACCACGCGACATATTTCAATATAATCGCCACAACGTTTTATAACAACGCCTTTTATATATATATATATATATATCGTAATTTCAATTCTTGGCGAGCTTATATAAAGTTTTAACATATACACTGCCACTTCCACTATAATCAATAGAATGTCATATATCCGGGCCCACTTGCCACACTTTCCGATGCTATACTTGACTTCTTCCGATTGCGATTGATCGCAATCGCAATTTCCATTTGAATGTACCAACATTCCAATATTCCGAAGCTCCGATTGCGATTACTCTGATGTGATACGATTAATCGCAATCGGAAATTCCATTTGCATGTCCCGATGCTCCACTTTAACTCCGATTGTGATTGGTCACTGTTGCTATTTATCCGATTGCGATTGATCACTGTTGCGATTTATCCGATTGCGATTGATCACTGTTGCGATTTCTCCGATTGCGATTGATCGCAATCACGAATTCGAATACTCCGATGCTATTGACCACTCCTTCTCTGATTGCGATTAATCGCAATCGCAATTTTCTGTTGTGATGTTCCGATGCTTTTATAATCTCCGAGGCGATTAGATTGATCCGATTCGATTATGCCGGACTTCAAATAAATTTGAATCATAATTCATACACCCATCGGGTCCGGTCTTCAATCGTAATCGCAACTTTCTGTTGCATGTTCCGATGCCTTGCTTAAATCCGATGCGAATTGGCAAGGGTCCCACCATATAAGGTACTTGGGTTCTGATAATAAAGCGCTCCATATCATTTAATATTATGCTTTGAACCTTTGTGTATAAGGCGCCGAATATGTAATGCGCTGTATGTATACTCCTGCATGGGTAACGATTCCCGGAACGAGATTTGTATATATATATATACTTTGCTGCTTTGGGTTATACGATTCCCGGAATTTATTTTATGTATCCTTCCACCTGGGGTTAAGTGATTCCCGGAATTTTTTGTGCCTCTACTGTGCTAACGTCTCTACCTCTGCCTCCACGACTCTGCCTCTGCCTTTACTGTTGTGATAACGGTTCTACCGCTCGATCGCTTCACTGCCTCTGTATTCGCTGCCTCTGTCTCCACTGCTCGACCATTTTACTACCTCCATATTCAACTGTTACACTTTAGCAGTGTTCTTCCGCCTGTCTCCTTTGCCCTGCTTACTTTTTCTTTTGTATGTCTCTGTTCTGCTATCTTTTGCCTGTTTCTTCTTCAGTGCTACCTCCTTTTCTTCCTTTTGTTATATATAACTATTCCTCTTCGAGGTTCTGGTCCTTTACATCCTCAATGCATTCATATTCCATCATGCTGTAAATATTCATCGCCTTCTCTTTCAACGGTGAGTACATAGAACTCGACTTGGTGTATTTTAACTATCGCACATTCTCATCCAACTCAAAATTCTCTATACTTAGAGTAGAATCGAATGACACCGTATGCAATCAATTCATTTTGGAGCGCATCAAATCTTGATACATATATAAACTGTTATTTACGAACCCATATCAGTTTGCTCGATCGTGCACAGAATTATAACTCTACCTTTTTGCACGGGGTTTACAATGTTCACAAACTTTGAAGATCTGACTCACAGTTCGGCTTTCTTCTTAGAGGATCGATCCTTTCATGCATTCTACAATCTACTCTGTCTTTTGGACAACTCTGCTTCAATTAACTGCTTGTTTCTGCTCCTTGACTGATACTACTGCTTGCTTCTCTTTTTGCTGCCTCTGCTACCTCTCTGCTGCCTTGTTGCTGTTTTGCTCCTCCTTTGGCATTTCCTTTGCCATCAATGACAACATTTCCAACAATCTCCCCCTTTGGCATTGATGGAAACACATCCACTGATAATCCAATGCTTCCTCCAAGTCTTTCTCTGCCTGGCTTCTTTTAGAAGACCCTTTCTTCTATTACTGCTTTTCCTCCCCCTTTGACATCAATGGAAAAGGATTGGACATTTCTCAGTGTAGATTCTATCTTTTCATTTTCTCTCTCTGAGATGTGTTTAGGCATTCTTCTTCTGAATTTGTATCATGCTGCTCTATAGAGGTGTACAAGATTTGTTGAGGGAACACTTTGCGGATTATTGTAAATTGACACAATCCAAAGCACAGTCTCCTTTTACTAGTATAAGGCTGAAAGTGACGACAATGACTCTTCATGGAACATATTCTATCAACCTTTTCTAATCACAAATGCATCATTGGATCAAAACTTAAAGATTGTAAATACTCCATGTGACCTATCAAGCTTGCTTCAGCTATACTTCCGTCTATATTATAATCTTCATCTGCGATGCATATTTATTGAGGAAGGTTGTAGTTGGAGTCTGTCTTCTTTTGTAGTACAACATCTGTTCAATTGTGATGATGCCAATATGTCTTTTATAACTATGGTTCACTTTTCTTTCTTGTTGATGATGATATGAGCTAGGATGCTGATAATGATATTACACTTAATAGCTGCAGGTCCTTGTTACTGATGTGATCAATGAATTAACTAGAATTTGATCTAAGAAATCAAATGACTTTATTGCTTGCATAATGAACTTTCACAACAAAACTTTGAGGTAGGATGCATTCAATGTATTGGTCGTTCTCACTTATCAACCATGCACTTTTCTTTATGACATACGGGGGTATGTATGTCAGTGATCAACCTCTTTTCAATGGTGAGATGTCAGCAAATTCTTTCTGCTGAAGTATGTTATTGATGATTCAAAGACAGATTTTTGAGCTTCAACTGACCCAATTAGTCCTTCATAATTTTGATACTTTAACTTTCTATAAAAAATATTCAAGATGTTTTAATAGCAAACAGATTTCACACGGTGTTATGAATGGTCTTGAGAGAAGAGGCCTGATATGTATATGTACTGACTTCAGGAAGGCATCCAAAAGAAATATTGTTTCAATGCTCAATATCACGTTTCAAGAGTAAACAAAATACTGATCCTTTAGCCTTTTCATTGACCCTTTTATGCTAGATGTACTCTTGCCATAACCTTTGATCCTGAGGACCTGTACCACATTGTTGTTCCATGATAACACTTGATATTCTGTTGATAGGCATGTTGTTTGTACCAAGTACCAATTAATACTTCTTTCACTTCAGCTTGTTCATGAACCCAATGTTAAGGCATCCTTCATGAGTTCTACTACTGAGCTTTCCACTATTCATACCAATAGTCATCAATATCCTGAAATTTAATCTTGGCATCTTTAACCATTTGCTTATTTTGTCATTCTGTTCAAGGGAATGTCATTGCATTTTACTTTCTAAGATTGCACCAGAATCATTGTTGCTTTAAGTACAATTCAATTGTCTTAAGATAATGATCTTTGGGTAGACATCTTCAATTTCTCTATTCTGAATCTTCATGGGCTAATTACTCAGAGATTTGTCACTCATTTGACATCATTCCTTCAAGGGGGCTTTTCATAGATCACCGATGTACTGACATAAAGATAATAGACTCTTTTCGTACTCATTCTTCTTAATGTGATTAATTGTTAATTCTAGTAGTAAGAGGCACAGTGTGATCATCACTTTAATGTGCTGAAGTCTTCTTAGCTTACATGTTCATTGCTACTGTTTCCCCTAATCCCAAGGCTTCTTTATTCTTTCTGTCCTTCCATCAACCTATTGGCTATTGTGTGCTTCAGGTGTTCTTCTTCCTCTATAGTTCTCTGTTGGAGAAAATTTTCCTGTGAATTCTTGATCTTATAGCTATCCTTATTCCAAGAAGCTCTTCTTAGACTACTTTTGAGGGGACTATTTATGAACTGCTCTCCCCCTGAGATGTTGCTTCATATTTGTCACTGACTGGATATTTGCTTTGTTTTCTAGAGCAGCTCCCCTTGAGACTATGGAGGATTCATTATGTTATTGAGATAATAGGCTCCCCCTTTCTCTTTTCTTTCCATACTTTATTGGGGTTCTTCATAATGTCTGCACTTCTTTTAAATTCATAGTTTTGTTTGATTTTCTTTGTTTCCATCATCTGTCTAGAGTTCTTTAGTATATATGGTAGTTTACAGTCCTTTGATTTGTGGCCAAGCTTGAGGCATACATAACATCTTATTTTTTCAAAGTACATTTGAGCTGATGTATAATAATTTGTTCCCCTTCTTGAATACATTTTACATTCAACAGATTTATGTCCAAAATTATTGCATGCATAACAGTAGCCATGGAAATG
This sequence comes from Pinus albicaulis, assembly GCA_034641835.2. NCBI lineage: Eukaryota > Viridiplantae > Streptophyta > Pinopsida > Pinales > Pinaceae > Pinus > Pinus albicaulis. Next base: position 1,147,625,480 of record CM076574.1, on the reverse strand, counting down.
ATTTGTGTACCAGGTGGAAGATTGTCCTTTCCATTTTCTTGCTTGAGGGGTTCTTCTCTTTTGTTGCATCTTTTGCTGGTTGGAGTTGATAGGCCTTCTCTTACATTGTACTGCATTATGTCCTGGATTATGACAAGAGAAACATGTGCTATTTTCCATAGGAGGAAAGAACCTGCTTTGACAACTTCCAAATTTATTCACTTCATCTTTAGGAGCATGTGAGCCTTTAGCAGCTGATTGTTTCACCCTCTCATTCTCTATTTTTTCATGTTGTTGCTTGATTCTGTTTGTTTCCTTACAAATCTTGTTCTTGCAGGCTTCTTCTTCTATGGGAATTTGTTGAGCTGCTTCACTGTCTTTTACAGCTTTCACAAAAATGAAATTCTTGTTATCTTCAACCTTGGACTTACTGGTTTCACCTTCATATCCTATCCCAGTCTTTATGAGAGGTGACCTTTGTGCATTTAAAATTTGGTCCAACTGTTCAGAGCTTTTCATTTGAGGAGTATTCATTAATAAATCTCTTTGGGCCTTTTCTAAGTTCTTTCTTAGGCTCACTACTTCTTCTTCCAACCTTTCACATTCCTGACTTTTCTCTCTCATTTGTTGCAGTAGAGTGTCTTCTATTTTCCTTGCTTCTTCAAGGTGTGTCTTCATGACAACAATTTCTTTCTTATCTTCATATTCTCTCTCATCACATATTTGCACCACTGTCTTAAGGTCTTTGTTTTCATTTTTCAATTTTTCTTGTTGGAACACCTAATCCTACATGGGTAGGCGTGGAATGCGAAAATTCACAATGGAGTCCAAGTGACATTGGAATGTGAAACCAAGAGTCACACCATTGTACTATAAATGTACATTTTTGTATAATGGAAAATAAGAAAGCCTCACGCTTATCTTTCATTGTGTGTTGAGTATCTTGTGTGTGTGCATTCTTCCTCATACACCATGTGTGTGTTTCAACATGGTGTTTAACATGGTATCAGAGCGGGCGATTGTTGGCCCTGCTCCAAGTTGAGTGAGCCATTTGTGTTTATGGCCTATACATATCTGCAAAATTCTTGACATTTTTGCAGCATTTAGAGAGTTTCTACAGCAGTGTTTTTGCCGCCATTCAGAAGTTTTTTGAGAAGCAGCAACATTCAAATCCGTGGCAGCATTCAGAAATTGACTTTGAAGAAGAGCAGCAGTGGTGTTGAAGAAGCACATCTGAAGGTTTTCTAAATTCTAATCTTTTCTCTGCATTTTCTGCCTTTAAATCTGCTTTTGAAGAGCTGCTGGAACACTGTTCAAAATGAGGTTTTGAAGAAAAGTTTTGGGTTTTCAAGCAAAATTTATGAGTTCTTCATTGAAAAATCTCTGCAAGTTTCTGGGTTTTTATTGGAAGAGATTTCTGAGTATTGTTAAATTATGCATTTCTCTGTTGCTGGAAAAATCATTTTTGCAAGTTTACAAGTTCCTGCAAATTATTCTGTTATATATTTGGAAGAATAAATTCTGCGGTTGCCCTGTTTTGAAGACATTTGTGAAATTTCTGCTCTTTATTCTGCTCTCTGTTGTAAAATAAAATAAAAATAAAAATAAAAATCCCTGCAATTCCATGGCCTTTCGGCCCCCTTACCCATCTATCATTTATTAATCTCTATCGCTCCCCCTCTGGCATTACTCGCCTCTCCCTACGGCCTGTTCGCTTTCCCTTCTACAACCTTACACACCATACCCTTCCCCACGGCTTGCCCACTCCATCTCAGCTATCATTTCTTAATCTCTATCTCGCCTCTCCCTAAGGCCTGTTCGCTTTCCCTTCTACAACCTTACACACCATACCCTTCCCCACGGCTTGCCCACTCCATCTAACGCTGCACCATTCACCCTACCAAAGCTGCACTCTGCTACCCACATACACCGCACACTCACACTCCACCTTTCATTGCTCCACGGCTCACTCATCACTGCTCCACGGCACAAACCCCAAACCCGGCGCCTCTCAGCTCTTAACACACCTGTTAGCTCTGCCATCTCCTCTCTGCTCAACGCCTGCAACTTCACTCAACGCCACACTCTGCTCACCCTACGCCTCTGCCTGCAACAAAAACTCCAACGCTCAACCCTTTCCATCACCCCTTATCCCTCCACTCCACGGCCCTTATCAAGCGCTCACCAGTTCCACGGATCTCCAATTCCTCACGCCACCCCTCCAGCACCTACGCACGCCCTTCCAAAACGACTCTTCAACCTGCGTTACCTCCCATGCTACCCACGCTCCCTATCTTCCCTTCCCCTACGCCATTACTCTTGCAATACGCCTTGCCTACGCTTCACTTCCTACGGCCTTCCCATTCCATTCCATTTCAACATTTCGTTTTCCATAATTAAAATAAATACCTTTCCATATAATTTAATACACCTCTCCCTATACATTCGACTCCCTCTCATCGAACTCTCATCCATTTATACCCCCCTCCTTTTTAAATCCACTCATTATATTTTTAAATTTTTTTTAATTCCCCTTCCCATATAATACTACCCTCTCTCCTTTCAATTAATTTCCCTTTTCAAATAAATTTTATTCTCCATTTTTAATTATTCTCATTTTTTTTAATTAATCTTTAATTTAAAAAAAAAAAAAAAAACAGCAGAGAGAGAGGAGAGAGAAGATTTGAACAGCAGAAAAAGAGGAATGACATGTGAGCAGAATTGAAGAAATGACATATCAGAAAATGAAGTGAAGATATAGAGAAATTTGAAGATTTGACATTGTGATTTGTGACATTGATTTGAAGGGTGATTTTTTAAAGAAATTGACATTTGAAGACAGTTTGCCATCATCGAAAACAGCTCTTTGAAGAAAAATTTCAGCTGCTTTAAAGGCCTCTTGCATAGCATTTTTAGCTGCACATATTTTGCAGAGATATTCTATTATATTGACATTGATTTGAATCTTCATTCATAATCAGTATTTGAGTTGTTGGATTGTTGATTGCCCTCCATCATTTGAGGAGCAGATTTTGTACTTTGAGATTTCCATAGTTGGAAATTATTTGGAGTCATTTGTATTTGTTGTTGCATCACATTGTAAACGGGTGCATTTTCGGTTGAAGCCGACACTTTTTCATTTTTTGAGCCTAAGTTGTTGAAAATGGCTAAAATCAATGAGGCATTAGAGTTGTTGAATAACCTCATTCATTCAAATGTTGATGATATCATAAAAATGAGCAAGGATGCTCTATGTAATATTCAGAGTTGTTTGCTAGATGCACATGAAAAGATTGAGTTTTTGCAGTTGGAAACTCAGTTTCAACAAGACGAACTTCAGCAAAAGAGTCACCATTCTGAACCTGTTCCTGTTCAGAATATTGTGAAGGACTCTCATCAGAAGAAAGAAGATAAAGTTGCAGATGATTCACATTCAGTTCATTGTACTAGAGCAGATGTACATGCAGATGCAGCCACTCAGCCTGCACTTCCTAAGCCCATCATCAGACCTTGGGAAGAGCTTGTCCACAACAAGCACCCCGGGCGAGGTCTTGGATGACAAAGGTCTGTTCTTTCATGTCCAGGACCACAAAGCCATCATATTTCAGAGTGCGGATTCATGTATGACCGGTTCCCCGGCTGTTCAGGATCTGTTCACTTCCACATCGAGATTGTAAAATGCCAACATGATGAGGTTGACCATATGGAAAAGATCACTGTTTTGATCTTCATCCATGCAAGCACTGTGGTCGGCACACCCATTCTTCAGACAGATGCTTCAGACACAAGCCTCCTGCCAGAACCAAGATTCATCTTGGATGGATCGCTTCTTGGCAATGGGCATCAGCAGCCAAGAAGATGTTTACGACACATGTTAGAACTTGTTCACAGATATTGAGCAAACTTGCAATTGAGTTTTCGCCATCATCTCACCTTGTCCCTGACAGGGGGGAAAATGGTGGTCATGTACAAGCTTCGACGACAGATCAAGAGAGCTTGAGCCATAATCTCTCATTCCATGTTCAGAGTTGTAGCCAGCAGTTCAAGTGAGCCTGAGCCACAATTCATCATTCCAGATTCAGAGATGTAGCCAGAGACATGGATGCCCATGAGCATACCTTCGGTTGGTGGATAACCTAAAACCATCATTTTCGGTTGGTGGATAACCTAAAACCATCATCTTTGGTTGGTGGATAACCTAAAACCATCATTTGGTTGTTGATAATATAAATATCATCTTTGGTTGGTGGACAACTTTAAAACCCACCACGGGTAGTAGACCTCCCTTCTTTTGGTGGTCTCCCTTTTTTATGAGGGACAATTCCTCTAGCGAAGCTTTTAGCTTCTTGCCAATTTGGAAGAGTTCGGGAGGCTGCAACATGTGTTGTGTTCAGGTGTTTGTGGTCATCCTAAAACCATCTTTTCAACATTTCAGATTGATTCAGACCCAGTGCTGCCATGTATACTTTTAGGATTTGTAGTACAACTCTTTTCTTGGAATACATGCCCTTGGACCTGGGGGATGTTGGAACACTAATCCCCTAATCCTATGGGTAGGTGTGGAATGCGAAAGGTCTAGAGAATTCCAAGTGACCTTGGAATGTGAAACCAAGAGTCACACCATTGTACTATAAATGTACATTTTTGTATAATGGAAAATAAGAAAGCCTCACGCTTATCTTTCATTGTGTGTTGAGTATCTTGTGTGTGTGCATTCTTCCTCATACACCATGTGTGTGTTTCAACATGGTGTTTAAGTCAAAGCAGTGTCAAGCTTGGCTTTTTCTTCAGCTGTAATTTCTTCATGGTTCTTATCTCTATTCACACTAGCAGGTACTTCATTTGATTGAATATTTTCCTGTTGACATGAATTTTTCTTCTTCTTAATTCTCTTATCCTTCTTGTCAGTGCCGTCCTTAGTGTTTACTCCATGCATGAAGTGCAATCTATCCCAGATTTCTTTTGCAGAGGTTAAATCCATTATCAACTCAAGGTCCTTGTTATGAAGACTATTATATATCACACATTTTTCCTTGGCATTCCTCTGTTGTTCTTTCACCGTGGGGGAGTCTGTGCAGTAACCATCACATACAAGCTTCCATACTTCAGGTTCATAAGCCAATAATCCTGTTTTAACCTTATCTCTCCATTTAGGAAAGTTTGTTGTATTTAACACAGACACATTTTGATAGTCCATGACTTAACCAGATCTCCTTCAAGCTATTAAGCTTACACCAAAGGAACCTGCTCTGATACCAATTGTTGAACCCTTAGTTAAACTGAGAGGGGGGGGTGAATCAGTTTAACACATTCATGGACTTTTAAAACTTTTTCATTAACACTTGTTTACACCTTCATTTCATGTTCAACTTAACATGTGAGTAATCTTAGAATGTGAGCAGCAAGCATTAATATAATGTAACAATAGAATTAATATCAGAGCAACAAATATTAAGCAGATGATATAAACCAGATCAACACATAAAAATCATGCACAGAGACACCAGATATAAGTGGAAACCCATAAAGGGAGAAAACCACATCTTATTATTGTTGTGATGCAAATGAAAGCTCCAACTCCCTCTCACCACTGATTTTATGTAGGCACCAACCTACAGGAGGCTCCAACCTCAATTCTGCAAGCTACAACTTGCAAGGAAGCTCCAACTCCCATCAATTTTCTGCAGGCACCAACCTACAGGAGGCTCCAACCTCAGTCAACTAAAACTGACATTTTATCAAGCTACAAGTTGATGTGGAAGCACCAACTCCCATCTATTTTCTGCAGGCACCAACCTACAGGAGGCTCCTGCCTCGGACAGCTACAACTGACATCTATCAAGCTACAACTTGATAGGGAAGCTCCAACTTCCTTACTCTTTCAAAACTAAAGTACTTGTTGATTTACCTTGGATATCAGCTCTTTTTTGTATCATCTTCACTGCTGTGTATCAGTCTTCATATCTGCCTTATATCATTTCTGCATCTTCTCAAATTCACTATCAGCTCCTCCTTCTTCTCTGTCTCAGTACTTCATTTCTGCATTCTCTAACTTTGCACAGCATCTCGTTCTGCTCCTCCTTCTTCTTATCTTCTCTGCCTCAATTCTGCATTCTCCAACCTCTCTAACCTCTTGCAGCTTTCTTATTTTCTTCAACTCTCTTCAATTCCACTACACACTCTCTTCTTCTCTCACTCTATTTTTCGTAACCTTCTCCCCTTGGATATTACCCTGTTTTATACAAAAATAGCTTCATGGCTATTTGTATTCTACTGGGAATTTGAAATGAACAGCCATGTCTCTTTGCCTTCTGCCTTCTCATCTCTTTTATCCGCTCATTCAGAAAACATAACTGTAGGTACCAATTTTTCATTATAGTGGGATATTTGTTCTCTTCCGGAGACTTGCCAATGCATCACAAACAATAAAAAATTCAATTACAATGTTTACATTCACATATAATGAAAACTCCAGCTCACTCATTCAGCCTCTTTTGGCTCGCTGCGCGTATGTCTTTTCTTTGACTGTGTCTATCCTTTCTGTGACTGTGTTTTGTCTCTTTTCAGCTCTGTTTGCTCTTCTTTCCTCTGCTGTGGTGTAAGTGTTGCATACGTGTACCTGTGCCTTTTATATCAGTGCCTTTTATATAAATATGTAATAGCTGGCGTTAAATCTGGGCAAATTCCAGCTCTTTTCACGCAGCAAGTGTCTTGTTGATGTGGAAGTTCCGCAAGCGGAACATACATACATCCCAATTGTTTTAAATAAAGAATCGCCCTCCACCTTGAGCCGAGGCTCGTGGGTCCACAGACCACGCGACATATTTCAATATAATCGCCACAACGTTTTATAACAACGCCTTTTATATATATATATATATATATCGTAATTTCAATTCTTGGCGAGCTTATATAAAGTTTTAACATATACACTGCCACTTCCACTATAATCAATAGAATGTCATATATCCGGGCCCACTTGCCACACTTTCCGATGCTATACTTGACTTCTTCCGATTGCGATTGATCGCAATCGCAATTTCCATTTGAATGTACCAACATTCCAATATTCCGAAGCTCCGATTGCGATTACTCTGATGTGATACGATTAATCGCAATCGGAAATTCCATTTGCATGTCCCGATGCTCCACTTTAACTCCGATTGTGATTGGTCACTGTTGCTATTTATCCGATTGCGATTGATCACTGTTGCGATTTATCCGATTGCGATTGATCACTGTTGCGATTTCTCCGATTGCGATTGATCGCAATCACGAATTCGAATACTCCGATGCTATTGACCACTCCTTCTCTGATTGCGATTAATCGCAATCGCAATTTTCTGTTGTGATGTTCCGATGCTTTTATAATCTCCGAGGCGATTAGATTGATCCGATTCGATTATGCCGGACTTCAAATAAATTTGAATCATAATTCATACACCCATCGGGTCCGGTCTTCAATCGTAATCGCAACTTTCTGTTGCATGTTCCGATGCCTTGCTTAAATCCGATGCGAATTGGCAAGGGTCCCACCATATAAGGTACTTGGGTTCTGATAATAAAGCGCTCCATATCATTTAATATTATGCTTTGAACCTTTGTGTATAAGGCGCCGAATATGTAATGCGCTGTATGTATACTCCTGCATGGGTAACGATTCCCGGAACGAGATTTGTATATATATATATACTTTGCTGCTTTGGGTTATACGATTCCCGGAATTTATTTTATGTATCCTTCCACCTGGGGTTAAGTGATTCCCGGAATTTTTTGTGCCTCTACTGTGCTAACGTCTCTACCTCTGCCTCCACGACTCTGCCTCTGCCTTTACTGTTGTGATAACGGTTCTACCGCTCGATCGCTTCACTGCCTCTGTATTCGCTGCCTCTGTCTCCACTGCTCGACCATTTTACTACCTCCATATTCAACTGTTACACTTTAGCAGTGTTCTTCCGCCTGTCTCCTTTGCCCTGCTTACTTTTTCTTTTGTATGTCTCTGTTCTGCTATCTTTTGCCTGTTTCTTCTTCAGTGCTACCTCCTTTTCTTCCTTTTGTTATATATAACTATTCCTCTTCGAGGTTCTGGTCCTTTACATCCTCAATGCATTCATATTCCATCATGCTGTAAATATTCATCGCCTTCTCTTTCAACGGTGAGTACATAGAACTCGACTTGGTGTATTTTAACTATCGCACATTCTCATCCAACTCAAAATTCTCTATACTTAGAGTAGAATCGAATGACACCGTATGCAATCAATTCATTTTGGAGCGCATCAAATCTTGATACATATATAAACCATTATTTATGAACCCATATCAGTTTGCTCGATCGTGCACAGAATTATAACTCTACCTTTTTGCACGGGGTTTACAATGTTCACAAACTTTGAAGATCTGACTCACAGTTCGAATTTCTTCTTAGAGGATTGATCCTTTCAGGCATTCTAAAATCTACTTTGTCTTTTGGACAACTCTGCTTCAATTAACTTCTTGTCTCTACTCCTTGACTGATATTGCTGCTTGCTTCTCTTTTTGCTACCTCTGCTACCTCTCTGCTGCCTTGTTGCTGTTTTTCTCCTCCTTTGGCATTTCCTTTGCCATCAATGACAACATTTCCAACAACAGATACATTAGATGGATGTGAAAATTGCGTTTCTCGATGGAATTATTGATGAAGAAGTGTACATAGAGCAGCCAGAAGGTTTCGAGATCTTTAACAGTGATTCACATGTGTGCCGACCCAAGAGAGCACTGCACGGGCTGAAGCAAGCACCTCGTGCTTGGTACACTTGGATTGATATTTATTTCACCAGGTTGGGGTTCACTAAAAGTGAAGTGGATGCGAATATGTACCAGATTGTGGTTGATGGTAAGCTCTTGATTATCATACTTTATGTTGATGATCTAATTTTGATAGGTGATGAGCAGTTGATAACTTCTTGCAAGGAGGATCTTGCAAGGGAGTTAGAAATGAAGGACATGGGACTCCTTCACTATTTCCTTGGTTTGGAAATATGGAAGTGGGATGGTGAGCTATTTGTTTCTCAAGGCAAGTATGCCAAAGATATTCTGAGTAAGTTTCACATGGAGATTTGTAAACCCATGGAGACTCCTCTTCCAAGAAAATGGAGGAAAGAGAATGTTACTTCAGGAGAAGTAGTGAATGCTACTATCTCCAGGCACCTAGTGGGTTCACTGATGTACTTGGTGTACACCAGACCAGACATTTTTTACGCAGTTAACCAACTGATTCAAGCTATGGTTAAGCTGACCAAGCTCTTTTGGAAGGCGGGGAAGCATGTATTGAGATATCTCAGGGGCACTACAGAGTATGGACTATGGTACAGACAGACAAAGAGAGTGAAGTTGCAAGGCCTTACAGATGCATATTGGGTAGGCAGTCCATCAGACAGAAAGAGCATATCAGGAGGGATCTTTAGCATAGGATCGACAGCAGTTTCTTGGTACAACAAGAAGCAGTGATATGTGGCACTCAGTTGAGTCGAGGCATAGTACATGGCAATAAGTGAGGTTGAATGTGAGGCCATCTGGATGAGAAATATATTGGTTGGTTTGTTCTGTTCTCAGATGGATTCGAAAATGGTACATTGTGATAAAAAGAGTTGCATTAAACTCTCAGTTAATCTGGTATTCCATGATCGATCCAAGCACCTAGACATCTGGTACCACCATCTCAGATATTGGGTTCAGAGGTGCATTATGTTACTTCAGTACATTCCCATGGAAGATCAGGATGCAGATATTTTGACGAAGGCACTCGCCAGGAGAAAATTCGAATACCATAGAGGCAATATCGGGTGGCTGATAATCCCTTTCTTGTTGAGAGGGAGTGTTGAAAAGTCAACAAGAAATGTATGTCTAATTTAATTTTCCCTTAATTAAATTGGACAATAAAATGTAATCTTATCTCATAATCACTTGTAATAGTTAATTGAGTGTGATAAATTCAGTTAGCTCATGAATTTCAAGTTGAGGGTGGTTGGTGAGGCATGAAGAATGATTCTATTAGTTATGGAGTTAAAATTGTAGTTGGTGCATTATTTTAATGCATGAGAAATCAGTTAACTCAATTTATTGAGTTAAATTTAGTTGGACTAGTTGTAACTGTTTGTTGCACTAGTGAGAGATCAAGTGAATTAAATTAGATTTAATTCACATGCAGTGATATGCCATGCAACTGATGATTTACTATTAATAGTTTCATGCATGTCAGTTCCAGTGGAAACCCAGTTGAGAGAAAGGTTAAAGGGATGTTAAATATCAGTTGTATCATTATTAGGTTGCCCGCATGCAACAAGACATCCATTGAACTTCCCATGAGCATTGCACAGTTTTGGAAGGCTGAAATTGCTAAAGAATAGGGATTGAATTCTACACGAATTGCACAAGCAAGGTAGGCTGATTAGAGGCAGGAAATTGGCTAAGTGTTGGTTTATTTTGTCTGAGTCAGTGTGAGACAGTCGTGAGAGTGCAGGATAATCTTGTGACAAGAGAGCATTGCAATAGTTTCATGATTCCATGGTGAATATAAAATAAAAGATAGAGGGGTTTTGAGCAGCGAGAATTCCCCGAAAAAATCTGTGTTGTGGTTTGATTTTCTTCTTTCTTTACTTGTTGTGATTGACGATCGTGTTTACTTTCCAAAATTTATTTGTAGAAGGATTCAATGTCTTGATTTAATACATTGCTTGATCGGAATGAATTTATTGATATACATATGTTTTTATAATTTCTACATTAGGTCGCTACAAAACACACCTAATTCATTTTAGATAGAGGTATGTTGGTGATGGATAGGTGGTACTATAAGGTTTTAATGATTTTTAATAGTGTTAGTAATAGGAGCACTTCAAAGTGTTGCTTCAATTTAAGTTCAAGCATGTTTTCTTGATTCAAAAAGAAGAAAACGTGTGCATCACTTTGTTTAGAAAAGGTAGAATATAAGGCAACTATTGTTGCTAGTTGCAAACCGATTTGGTTTCACTAAGTTACTAATTGAGTTACCAAATCAAGGATTAGATCATGATTTACCATGACAATCAAACTTGTATCAAGCTCTCCAAGATTCTAATGTTTCATTATCAATCACATATTAAGCTCAGAGTATCATTTCATCAAAGATAATGCTCAAAAAGGCACTTCGACTCTACAATACACTCCCATAAACCAACATGTCATTAATATCATGATTAAGCCACTTGTTGATGCAGGAATTCTGCTAGAAAGCAGATCCTGCATATAAGAATACAACTGCTTCACTAAACTATGAAAATGCTCAAATTTTCTATAATAAAATCATGAAAAACATTTAACTTAAATTCACATGAAGGAAAAAAGAGCCATTCAAATCAACTACATATAACCATATCAAAATTTTCTGGCCAAATATTACATTGGGCAGCCTTTTGGCTCTTGGCCCTTTAAACCACTCCTCACTCACTCCACTTTCAACTATCTCAGCTCTTCAACTATGTTTTTTTTTCCTCACAAAAACACTCACATTTATACACAAATAATGAATTTAATTCATTCCAAAAATCTCTCCACCTAATCCTCAACTAAATCTAATTTAAATTCATTTTAGGTGTGGACTCAACAAAGTCCCGTACATAGAATTCCTACTCCCTAAATTTGCTACCTAACTCTATTTTCTCTCATATCCTTTTAATTATTAAAAGAATATATACAAAATCCTCACCCTCATAATTTATCTCCCATTTTATTTAAAAATAAAAAATTAATTAATAAAAAAATTAAAATGTCACACCCCCCTTTATTACATAATTAAAAATGAAAATTGGCCTTGATGCTCCTGCATCAGACTCCCAAGGTTAAATTTAATCATGATCGCCTGATCATGTGTTTGGATCTTTATCTACCTGGATCCCATATCTTGTGCTGAAACTTCCCACTTGTCGTTGCTTCTGTCTGTTGTTCTTCTCCAGGTCTCCATACTTTATGCTGCATTGCCCCACTGGCTATGCTTTCACAATCTTTTGTTGTCTTTCTCTTGCTGCTTCTTCTTTATTTTACTGTTTTTGGCTTCTTCCAGGATACTTTCATCATCATTCACGTCATCAATTCAATTTCTTTGTCTAATATATTTTCCCCAGCATCTACAATAAAACCTATACTCACAAAACAATTGTTAGAATAAAAAACATAAGGCTTCAGTGCCCCTTCTGCTGCTGGCAACATTTTAGTATGATGCTCTGAAATTTCTTCTTTCATCAGCACATTAGTATGCTAATTTAATTCCTCTGTGAGACTATCAGTTAGTCCCTCCTCCACATCATCTGTTTGAAAAATGTTTCCCTGTTCTGTGTCTTTCAATAACTTTCCCTTAAAATAGATCGTCTGCTTTTCCAACCCTCTCCTCTGAAGATCTAACTTTCTGTATAACTTAAAAATCTCAACTGGAGTAGAACTCGGAAATTTTACACAATTTTCCATACCTTCACTTGCTATTGACCAATCATCAGATGGTCCTTCTTCCCCCGCTTCAATATTCTGCCGAATATTTCCATTAGACCCCTTTGTCTTCATTTCTTCCTGAGATCTTGCTATCTCAGCATCATTCTGAACAAATTTTAGATTCAACTCTTCTTCTTTAAAAAACTTCAAATTTTGTTCAACACTCTGTGATGTACCTGCAGTCACACACCAATCATTAGTTTTAAACACACAATACCTTGTGACCTCACTGGATGCTTCAGTCGACATCTCTCCTTGATGTTCTGAATCCTTCATTTGATTCAGTTCTTCTGTTGATTTCCCTTCTATCTCATCACTACTTCCATTCTCCCTCTGGAAATATTCCTGAATTTTCCTGGTTTCAACATCATTATATTGTAAAATTTTGTCAGCAATCCCATTAAACAAATACACTTGTTTACCTCCTTGGAATTTTCCTTCAGCATTTCCACTTTGTTCCTGTTACATAACAACTTCGACTTGTTGTCTTACTCCAAACAAGGATTCATCTATGATTTCTTCGTGTTGTAACCAATCAACACTTTCCTTCTTTGAAAGGAATTCTCTACCAGACTTTGCCTCAAGAACTTCATTCTCCTTTGTGACAGTTTCATCAGACTGTTCACCGTCTTTCGCACATCCTGCAAACATACATAAACTGTGAGAAAAACTGCAAGGCTTCATAGCCTCACCTGCTTCTCTTACAAACACATCTTCAGATGCTTCTGAACTATCCCAATAGTTCATGAGATCTTCCTCACTGATCTTTTCACCCATAATTTCGCCATGTTCAGGGCCACAAATGGAAACATCGATTTTTAACTCAGCCTCTCTGAGTTCTTCACAACTCAACATCTGCTCGAGCTTCCTCAGCTCCTCCATCAAATGTATGTTTACCTGCTTTTCCCTCTTTGCGTGTAGATTTTGCCACTTCACCTTCTTTCTCATGGTCCAACCATGTGTCTAGTTTCTCACATTTTCCTGCAACAACTTCATTAACAATTCAAGGTGAATTGTTATCTCAGCCTTCTCCCGCTCATACTCTTCATCAGATCTCTGGAAATGACTATCAACAGTCACCTTCCCCCCCTTTGTGAACTACATCTGTTCATGTGTGGACTTCATTTAAGCTACTTCCCCGCAATCCTTCACACTTTTCATTCATCAAAAATGCAAGTTCTCCTTTTGCGCTTGGCTTCTCTTTGTCCTGGAACTAATCCTTGGAAACCTTTTTGCTACAATTTGCTGCAAACAACACCTTAGCATGCATGTGTTACTTGATAGCGAAAACCCTGCTTACCCACAAACACACTATCTTCCATGCATATAAACCTGCACTCCACGTTTTTGCCCAAATAATTATAAATCTGCAGCCTCAACAATCCCAACAATCTGGGAAATCTTAAACTACATGGAAGCAAAATTTGATCTCATGGTTATTACAAACCAAACCATCTCCTTGCGGAAGCTTATTTTCATAATACTCAAACTCAATATCTCTTGCCTCAAGCTTTACTTTTACAAAATAAAACAATGATTATAAAACCATTGGAATTCCATACTCATGAACATTCGAAAATTTCCATAAATCAAAGATTCAAACTTGTCCTCACCTCAAAGGAGCTTAAACCAACATTCAAAATTTACAAAACTTCATTTAAATGCACCATGGCTTCCATTAACCATATATCCAACCCATATAAGAATAGATGTTCCATTCAGAAATCGATTTTTTTAAATAAAATCATAAAATTCAGGTCCACAACTTACCTTCCCATCTCTGATCAAATGTGCCCACCATTCTTTTCTGCATATTATAATTTCGCCATAATATAACCTTCAAGCACGCTACCTTTGACAAGTGATGTTACTGCTTAATGCCGAATATACAATTGCTGGACGTGCTCAACACCATTCAACGCTATGTATGAATTCGATGGAGACTAAGGGTCGATAGCCATCAACATAAATCTATGTTAACATAATACATTGCACAACATATACATATGGTAAACAACCCAACGCTATGAAAATTTTGGATCGACCTTTTTTGGATCGATTTTTCCATTATGTATCTTTCTATCGGACCATCTAGAAAATCGACCACAAACTTATTACCTTCAAACGCAGCTTACACAACAAAATAGGTTACGCTGCCTCTGGAAAATTGTATCATTGTTTCAATGTTGATTATGACAATTTCTAAACATTGTTCAATACTTAACATACTAACTGCTAAATCAAGTTTCACAGTCACAAGCTTTCATAAAAAAAACACTGCACGTGTAATTCAATTCTTACATCAACTCGACGCAGAGGTTTTCTCTCTACGTGCACTCCAGATCATATTCAGCTTTAAAAGTTGACGACTATAAACTTAATTCATCAATCGCAGCTTCAGGCAGATTATACCACTGCTTTAATGCAGATCCAGCACTAGCTTAACGCCATTCATCTCACCACGAACGGCTAACTCAAACTTACCAATCACCGGCCTTCACAATAAACATAGCTTCAGCTCCAAACTCAATGCAGAGTCTTCTTTTGCGTGCGCTATTTCAAAATGAAAACCAGGCTGTGGATTTACGCTCAAGAATCCACACAATGCCGTGAGGTGTAATCTCTCCAAAAGCGCTTATCAATGTTTGGAACTTGCACCTTCCACCATATACAATACAACGCATGTATGTATCAACCAGACCTCGTGTAGCCTCCACGCACGGCCATGGGTTCGATGTTCAACCAATCCAATGTCACAAGCATTATATGAAACCTTCAACTTTGGACTAATACGCAAGCGCCAACATATATGAATATTTATTAAAATACCTTGATGTATCCTTTGCGCCACTCCACGATGTGAACGTTGTCGACCCTTTGATGAGGATCATCAACGGACATCGCGTTCAACCCTGAAGTACCTTTTACCAGGCTTACCCATGCGAGTGCCATACGTATTTTTCAAAACCGCTCCACGCTCCACAATATAAATAACAGCTCGAGAGGGATGCCTCTCAATTCCATCTAATCGTCAACAACATTGCAGAATGCCCCACGACCCGACTCTATTTCAGACTCTTAGCATATATTGTGGAAGCTGTGTTGTTTTCCACAACAACTAAAACTGGAATATGGACGGCAGGTGCTCCATCAAAATAAGACAACACAAATCTGCATTTAGAGTTGCACTCATCAAAACTAACCTGAGATCTGGGCACCGAGGCGAAATATCTTTCAACACAATCAACAAAAAATCTTCATTTATTCCTGGCTCATGAATCTCATCACAAAAAATGTGTTACGTTTTTCACATTTCGTCTACCAACAATCTTCTTCGTCTACCAACATGCAGGCTTTCAACTACACTTTGCGTGTGGTTGTATATCACACTGTTTTTTTTTTTTGTGAACCCCACATCACGGCTCTGTGGCATTACACATGTCACCTCCCAGAAATTTACACGCCATCTCCATTTTTGTTCCACACTTAAACAAGCCATAGGTTTTGCTTCACAATAAAAGACCAGTCTTCAATTGTTTCCACGTTTCAACCGCAATTTAAATCTCTACAAACATTTAATTTCTTTAGACTACGCAGATCTCCGCAACTGAGAACTCCAGCTTCGTTCACAACGCGAGTAGTTGGAGACTGCACACATTCCAAACGCCTTCACGTGTACGCTATCCATGCTGCAATATTTCATATCAAAACACCCTCTTGCAAGTGCGCCCTTCAATCTGGAAAACACCACACGTCTAGTTGCATAACCAGCGTACAAGCTCATTCATGAAATAAAAAACCACATGCAACATACATAATTGCAAATTCAAACAAGTAGCTTTCCCTGCTCTGATACCAAAATGATGCATGAATTCTGCTAGAAAGCAGATCCCGCATATAAGAATACCACTGCTTCACTAAACTATGAAAATGCTCAAATTTTATATAATAAAATCATGAAAAACATTTAACTTAAATTCACATGAAGGCAAAAAGAGCCATTCAAATAAACTACATATAACCATATCAAAATTTTCTGGCCAAATATTACATTGGGTGGCCTCTTGGCTCTTGGCCCTTTAAACCGCTCCTCACTCACTCCACTCTCAACTATCTCAGCTCTTCAACTATATTTTTTTTTTCCTCACAAAAACACTCACATTTATACACAAATAATGAATTTAATTCATTCCAAAAATATCTCCACCTAATCCTCAACTAAATCTAATTTAAATTCATTTTAGGTGTGGACTCAACAAAGTCCCGTACATAGAATTCCTACTCCCTAAATTTGCTACCTAACTCTATTTTCTCTCATATCCTTTTAATTATTAAAAGAATATATACAAAATCCTCACCTTCATAATTTATCTCCCATTTTATTTAAAAATAACAAATTAATTAATAAAACAATTAAAATGTCACACCCCCCTTTATTACATAATTAAAAATGAAATTTGGCCTTGATGCTCCTGCATCACTTGTAAATGGGAAACTTAAGAGGTTCAAAGAGCTACTTGGTGTAGTGGAGAACAATTTCATTGATAAAAAAATAGTGTAAGTGTATCTCAAACAATATTCTACAACAATAGATCTAGGCACCTATTTAGCTTCATAGTTTTCAATGAGGCACATCATTATTTATTTGTAAAGCAAGATAAAGTATACACCAAGGGCATGCACCACTAATCAAAGATTACGTTTTTTTTTTTTACAAACACCAGTACACCTTCTGTTAAACTACAAGAGAGGGAAAACAACCCAATTCATTTATTGACTCTTGAGTCCCACCATTGATAGTTTAGGATTGTTTTCTTATAGCAATTTTTTTTGGCATTCAAAATCAATTAAAAAATGCCCTTGCTTGATAATAGCCTATTGAATTATGTTCATTTGTCTTCTACAAAATGCGTTTATAGGTTTTTGACAAAATTTTAATTTTATTGTTGGACAAGTATAAATTACTGTTGATGAAATTGCAATTTCTATAAAAGGTCCCAATGCTCTAAAACAGACTATTGCAATTTTAACAATTAAAACATGCAATTTCCAAAATTCTTTTAAATTTCTAGCTACATTTTGGATAACACTAAAAAATTTCTAACATCTATTATAAAGTTGTTTTGATAAGATTTTAGTTCTGCTATTTTTAATTTCGTTTAAAAATTGAATATTACAATATATAATCTATTTAACACTAGAAAGATTTTTTATAGATTTTACCTCTCCAAAAACAAAACAAAAAAAACTTAACACCATAATTACATATAGGTAAAAATAAAATAAAAAAGTCGAAACATACCCTTTAACAAATCCATCTCCATAATAGAGACATTCATATTTTTCATATTAATATCTTGTAATTTGATTTGTTATGAACATTTAAAATTACACCTCTAGCAAATCCATCTCAATTACACGAGTCACCCTATTAGTAAACATAATCGATCTGTCACCATATTAGAGTGTAGTAAACATGATAGAGTCGTTCGTGATCATGTAATTTGATTTACTATGGCCATTTAAAATGCTAGTGATTTATTAAAATAACAATTTAATTTTTACAGATTTTAAACAACAAACAATAAGATCATAGAAATAGTATTTTGTAGCTTTGACACATGAGATTCAAATAAAAATGAAGAATAATCATGTTACTTAAAACAGTTTGCTTTCACTTTTTTATATTCAATTCTCAATAACATCAGCATTTCTCCACCTATGCTTGATTCCCCAAAATGACATCATTAGCTTGTATTGGTTAATCTCAAGGAGTAGGCATCCCCGAGGAGTTTTCACTCCATATATGGTCAATACGGGAGGTCTTGTCTCTTGCTTAGCCATTGAATCATTACTATTAAAATAAATAAATAAATAAATAATATCAGCATTTCTCAATAACATCATCAAATTGGTGGAACTACCAATACCAAGCCTAACAATTTTTTTGCAATGAACACCTTGAGTAAATGCATGGTGCCTTGTAGGTAGGTTCATTAGGTCGCTACAAAACATGCCTAATTCAATTTGGATAGAGGTACGTTAGTGGTGGATAGGTGGTACTATAAGGTTTTTATGATTTTGGATAATGTTAGTGATGGGAGCACTTCAATGTGTTGGTTAAATTTAAGTTCAACCATGGTTTTTTGTTTCAACAAGCATAAAACTTATGCATCATTTAGTTTAGAAAATATATAATATAAGGCAACTAGTGTTGCTAGTTGAAAACCCATTTGGTTTCACTAAGTTACTAATTAAGTTGGCAAATCAAAGATTGGATCATGATTTACCGTGACAATCAAATATGTATCCAACTCTACAAGATTCTAAAGTTTCATTAACAATCCCATATTAAGCTCAAATTATCATTTCATCAAAGGAAATATTCAAAAGGGCACTTCGACTCTACAATACACTCCCATAAACCAACATGTCATTAATATCATGACTAAGCCACTTGTAAATGGGCAATTTAACAAGTTCAAAGAGCTACTTGATGTAGTGGAGAACACTTTCATTGATTAAAAAAATAGTGTTAAGTGTACCTCAAACAATCTTCTACAACAATAGATCTCAATAGAGCATTCACCAAGGGCATGAACCACTAATCAAAGATTAAGTTTGTTTTTTTTTACAAACACTAGTACACCTTTTCTTAAACTACATGAGAGGGAAAACAAACCAATTCATTTATTGAGTCTTGAGTCCCACCATTGATAGTTTAGGAGTGTTTTATTATAGAATTTTTTTGTTTTGGCACTTAAAATCGATTAAAACAATGCCCTTGCTTGATAATAACCTATTGAATTATGTTCTTTTGTATTCTACAAAATGTGTTTATATATTTTTGACAAATTTTTAATTTTATTGTTGGACAAGTATAAATTATTGTTGATGAAATTTTAATTTCTATAAAAGGTCTCAATGCTCTAAAAAAAACCTATTGCAGTTTCAACAACTTATACATGCAATTCAGGCAATTCTTTTAAATTTCTAGGTACATTTTGGATAACACTAAAAATGTTCTAACATCTATTATAAAGTTGTTTTGATAAAATTTTAGTTATGTTATTTTTAATTTCGTGTAAAAAATGTATATTACAATACATAATCTATTTATCACTAGCAAGAATTTTTATAGATTTTACCTCTCCAAAAAAAAGAATTACACCATAATTACATATAGGTAAAAAAAAAAGGTTGAAACATACCTTTCAACAAATCCATCTCCATAATAGAGACATTCATATTGTTCATATTATTATCTTTTAATTTGATTTATTATGAACATTTGAATCAAAATACACCTCTAACAAATCCATTTCAGTTACACCGATCACACTATTAGTAAGCATAATCTACCTGTCACGATATTATAGTGTAGTAAACACAATAGAATCTTTCATGATCTTGTCATTTGATTCTCTATGACCATTTAAAATGCTAGTAATTTATTAAAATAACAATTTATTTTTTGCAGATTTTAAACAACAATAAGATCGTAGAAATAGTCTTCCATAGCCTTAATACATGATATTCAAATAATTGAAGAATAACCAAATTACTTAAAATCGTTTGTTTTCACTTTTCTATATTCAATTCTCAATAACATCAGTGTTACTCCACCTATGTTCGATTCCCCAAAATGGCATGCTTAGCCTATATTGATTAAGCTCAAGGAGTAGGTAGACCCAGGGAATTTTCACTCTGTCCATGGTCAATACGGGACATCTTGGCTCTTGCTCAGTCATTGGAAAATTAATATTAAAAATAATAATAATAATAATAATAAAATATCAACATTTCTCAATAACATCAGCAAATGGATGGAACTGCCAATACCAAGCCTGACATTTGTTTTGCAATTAACATCTTAAGTAAATGCATGGTGCATTTTATGTAGGTTCATTAGGTTGCTACAAAACATACCTAATTCAGTTTTATAGAAGTATGTTGGTGGTGGATAGGTGGTTTTTATGATTTTGAATAATGTTAGTGATAGGAGCACTTCAAAGTGTTGCTTCAATTTAAGTTCAAGCATGGTTTCTTGATTCAACAAGAAGAAAACTTATGCATCACCTAGTTTAGGAAAGGTACAATATAAGGCAATTAGTGTTGCTAGTTGCAAACCCATTTGGTTTCAATAAGTTACTAATTGAGTTGGAAAATCAAAGATTGGATCATGATTTACCATGACAATCAAACTTGTATCAAACTCTCCAAGATTCTAAGGTTTCATTATCAATCCCATATTAAGCTCAAAGTATCATTTCATCAAAGACAATGTTCAAAAGGGCACTTCGACTCTACAGTCCACTCCCATAAACCAACATGTCATTAATATCATGACTAATCCACTTGTAGATGGGCAACTAAAGAGGTTCAAAGAGCTACTTGGTGTAGCAGAGAACACTTTCATTGATTAAAAAAAATAGCGTTAGTGTACCTCCAACAATCTTCTACAACAATAGATATAGATAAAGCATTCACCAAGGGCACGCACCACTAATTGGTTTTTTTTTTACAAACACTAGTACACCTTTTCTTAAACTACATGAGAGGGAAAACAAACCAATTCATTTATTGAGTCTTGAGTCCCACCAATGATAGTTTAGGAGTGTTTTCTTATAGCAATTTTTTTTGGTATTCAAAATCAATTAAAACAATGACCTTGCTTAATAATAGCCTATTGAATTATGTTATTTTGTCTTTTACAAAATGTGTTTATAGATTTTTGACAAAATTTTAATTTATTGTTGGACAAGTATAAATTATTGTTGAAGAAATTGTAATTTCTATAAAAGGTCTCAATGCTCTAAAATAAAAACCTATTGCAGTCTCAACAACTAGTACATGAAATTTAGGCATATCTTTTAAATTTCTAGCTACATTTTGGATAACACTAAAAATGCTATAACATCTAAAGTTGTTTTGATAAAATTTTAGTTCTATTATTTTTAGTTTTGTGTAAAAAATGTATATTACAGTATATAATATATTTAACACTAGCAATAACTTTTATAGATTTTACCTCTCCAAAAAAACAAAATTTAACACCATAATTACATATATGTAAAAATAAAATAAAATAAGTTGAAACATACCTTTTAAGAAACCCATCTCCATAATAGAGACATTCACATTGTTCATATTAATATCTTGTAATTTGATTTATTATGAACATTTAAATCAAAATACACCTCTAACAAATCCATTTCAATCACACTAGTCACCCTATTAGTAAAAATAATCAACCTGTCACCATATTGTAGTGTAGTAAACACAATAGAACAGTTCATGATCTTGTAATTTGATTTACTCTGACTATTTAAAATGCTAGTGATTTATTAAAATAACAATTTAATTTTTGCAGATTTTAAACAACAATAAGATCGTAGAAATAGTCTTCCGTAACTTTAGCACATGAGATTCAAATAAAATTGAAGAACAACCAGATTACTTAAAACCATTTGTTTTCACCTTTTTATATTAATTTCTTAATAACATCAGCATTTCTCCACCTATGTTTGATTCCCTAAAATGGCATGCTTAGCACATATTGATTAAGCTCAAGGAGTAGGCAACCCCGAGGAATTTTCACTCCATCTGTGGTCAATGCAAGACATCTTGGCTCTTGCTTAGTCATTTGATCATTACTATTAAAAAATAATAATAATAAATAAATAATAATATCAACATTTCTCAATAACATCAGCAAATGGGTGGAACTGCCAAAACCAAGTCTGACATTTGTTTTGAAATTAACACCTTCAGTAAAAGCATGGTGCATTGTAGGTAGGTTCATTATGTTGCTACAAAACACACCTAATTCATTTTTGATAGAGGTATGTTGGTGGTGGATAGATGGTTTTTATGATTTTGAACAGTGTTAATGATAGGAGCACTTCAAAGTGTTGCTTCAATTTAAGTTCAAGCATGGTTTCATGATTCAACAAGAAGAAAACATATGTGTCACTTAGTTTAGCAAAGGTAGAATATAAGGCAACTAGCATTGCTAGTTGCAAACCCATTTGGTTTCACTAAGTTACTAATTAAGTTGTCAAATCAAAGATTGGATCATGATTAACGGTGACAATCACACTTGTATCAAACTCTCTAAGATTCTAAAGTTTCATTATAAATCCCATATTAAGCTCAAAGTATCATTTCATCAAAGACAATGTTCAAAAGGGCACTTTGACTCTACAATACAATCCCATAAACCAACATGTCATTAATATCATGGCTAAGCCACTTGTAAATGGGCAACTCAAGAGGTTTAAAGAGCTACTTAGTGTAGTGTAGAATACTTTCATTGATAACAAAATAGTGTTAGTGTACCTCAAACAATCTTCTACAACAATAGATCTAGATAAAGCATTCACTAAGGGAATGAGCCACTAATCAAAGATTAAGTTTGTTTTTTTTTTACAAACACTAGTACACCCTTTCTCAAACTACATGAGAGGGAAAATAAACCAATTCATTTATTAAGTCTTGAGTCCCACCATTGATAGTTTTGGATTGTTTTCTTATAGCAATTTTTTTTGGCATTCAAAACCAATTAAAACAATGCCCTTGCTTGATAATGGCCTATTGAACTATGTTCTTTTGTCTTCTACAAAATGTGTTTATAGATTTTTGAAAAAATTTTAATTTTATTGTTGGACAAGTATAAATTATTGTTGATGAAATTACAATTTCTATAAGAGGTCTCAATGCTATAAAAAAAAAACCTATTGCAGTTTCAACAACTAATACATGCAATTTAGGCATTTATTTTTATTTTTTTGGCATTCAAAATCAATTAAAACAATGCCCTTGCTTAATAATAGCCTATTAAATTATGTTATTTTGTCTTCTACAAAATACATTTATAGATTTTTGACAAAATTTTAATTTTATTGTTTGACAAGTATAAATTATTGTTGATGAAATTGTAATTTCTATAAAAGGTCTCAATGCTCTAAAAAAACTATTGCAGTTTCAACAACTAGGCATTTCTTTGAAATTTCTACCTACATTTTGGATAACACTAGAAATGTTCTAGGATCTATTATAAAGCTATTTTGATAAAATTTTAGCTCTGATATTTTTAATTTCGTGTAAAAAATGTATATTAAAGTATATAATCTATTTAACAATACCAAGAATTTTTATAGATTTTACCTCCCAAAAAAACAAAATTTAACACCATAATTACATATAGGTAAAAATTAAGAAGAAACCAAAAAAATTAAATTAAATTAAATTAAAAGGTTGAATCATATCTTTTAACAAATCCATCTCCATAACAGATATTCATATTGTTCATATTAATATCTTGTAATTTTATTTATTATGAACATTTAAATCAAAATACACCTCTAACAAATCCATTTCAATTACACTAGTCACCCTATTAGTATAAATAATCCACCTGTCACCATATTGTAGTGTAGTAAACACAATAGAACAATTCATGATCTTGTAATTTGATTTACTATGACTATTTAAAATGCTAGTGATTTATAAAAATAACAATTTAATTTTTGCAAATTTTAAACAACAATGAGATCGTAGAAATAGCCTTCCGTAGCTTTAGCACGTGAGATTCAAATAAAATTGAAGAATAACCAGATTACTTAAAACTGTTTGTTTTCACTTGTTTATATTCATTTCTCAATAACATCAGCATTTCTCCACCTATGTTCGATTCCCCAACATGGCATGCTTAGCCTATATTGATTAAGCTCAAGGAGTAGGCAACCCCGGGGAATTTTCACTCCGTCCATGGTCATTACGAGATATCTTGGCCCTTCCTTAGTCATTTGATCATTACTATTAAATAAATAAATAAATAATAATATCAACATTTCTCAATAACATCAGCAAATGGGTGGAACTGGCAATACCAAGTCTGACATTTGTTTTGAAATAAACACCTTGAGTAAATTCATGGTGCATTGTAGGTAGATTCATTATGTTGCTACAAAACACACCTAATTCATTTTTGATAGAGGTATGTTGGTGGTGGATAGGTGGTTTTTATGATTTTGAACAATGTTAATGATAGGAGCACTTCAAAGTATTGCTTCAATTTAAGTTTAAGCATGGTTTCATGATTCAACAAGAAGAAAACATATGCATCACTTAGTTTAGCAAAGGTAGAATAGAATGCAACTAGTGTTTCTAGTTGCAAACCCAGTTGGTTTCACTAAGTTACTAATTGAGTTGTCAAATCAAAGATTGGATCATGATTTACCGTGACAATCACACTTGTATCAAACTCTCTAAGATTCTAAAGCTTCATTATAAATCCCATATTAAGCTCCAAGTATCATTTCATCAAAGACAATGTTCAAAAGGGCACTTCAACTCTACAGTACACTCCCATAAACCAACATGTCATTAATATCATGACTAAGCCACTTGTCAATGGAAACTCAAGAGGTTCAAAGAGCTACTTAGTGTAGTGTAGAACACTTTCATTGATAACAAAATAGTGTTAGTGTACCTCAAACAATCTTCTACAACAATAGATCTAGATAAAGCATTCACTAAGGGCATCCACCACTAATCAAAGTTTAAGTTTGTCTTTTTTTACAAACACTAGTACACCCTTTCTTAAACTACATGAGAGGGCAAACAAACCAATTCATATATTGAGTCTTGAGTCCCACCATTGATAATTTAGGATTGTTATCTTATAGCAACTTTTTTTGGCATTCAAAATCAATTAAAACAATGCCCTTGCTTGATAATGACCTATTGAATTATGTTCTTTTGTCTTATAAAAATGTGTTTATAGATTTTTCACAAAATTTTAATTTTATTGTTGGAAAAGTATAAATCAATGTTGATGAAATTTCAATTTCTATAAAAGGTCTCAATGCTCTAAAAAAAACGTATTGCGGTTTCAACAACTAATACATGCAATTTAGGCATTTCTTTTAACTTTTTCGGCATTCAAAATCAATTAAAACAATGCCCTTGCTTGATAATAGCCTATTGAATTATGTTCTTTTGTCTTCTACCAAAATGCGTTTATAGATTTTTGACAAAATTTTAATTTTATTGTTGCACAGGTATAAATTATTGTTGATGAAATTGCAATTTCTATAAAAGGTCTCAATGCTCTAAAAAAAACTATTGAAGTTTCAACAACTAGGCATTTCTTTTAAATTTCTAGCTACATTTTGGATAACACCAGAAATGTTCCAGCATCTATTATAAAGTTGTTTTAATAAAATTTTACCTCTGTTATTTTTAATTTTGTGTAAAAAATGTATATTACATTATATAATCTATTTAACACTATCAAGAATTTTTATAGATTTTACCTCCCAAAAGAACAAAATTTAACACCATAATTACATATCTTTTAACAAATCTATCTCCATAATAGAGACATTCATATTGTTCATATTAATATCTTGTAATTTGATTTATTATGAACATTTAAATTAAAATACACCTCTAACAAATCCATTTCAATTACACCAGTTACCCTATTAGTAAGCATAATCCACCTGTCACCATACTATAGTGTAGTAAACACAATAGAACGGTTCATGATCTTGTAATTTGATTTACTATGACCATTTAAAATGATAATGATTTATTAAAATAACAATTTAATTTTTGCAGATTTTAAACAATAAGATCGTATAAATAGTCTTTTGTAGCTTTAACACATGAGATTCAAGAAAAAATGAATCATAACCAGATTACTTAATACCATTTGTTTTCACTTTTTTATATTCAAGTCTCAATAACATCAACTTTTCTCCACCTATGTTCGATTCCCTAAAATGGCATGCTTAGCCTATATTGATTAAGCTCAAGGAGTAGGCAGACCCAGGAAATTTTCACTCAATTTGTGGTCAATACGAGATATCTTGGCTCTTGCTTACTCATTGGATAATTACTATTAAAAAAAATGAAAAAAAAAATATCAACATTTCTCAATAACATTAGCAAATGGGTGGAACTGCCAATACCAAGCCTGACATTTGTTTTGCAATTAACACCTTCAGTAAATGCATGGTGCATTGTAGGTAGGTTCATTAGGTTGCTACAAAACACAACTAATTCATTTTTGATAGAGGTATGTTGGTGGTGGATAGGTGGTTTTTATGGTTTTGATTAGTGTTAGTGATAGGAGCACTTCAAAGTGTTGCTTCAATTTAAGTTCAAGCATGGTTTCTGGTTCATTTTTTATAGAGGTATGTTGGTGTTGGATAGGTGGTTTTTATGATTTTGAATAGTGTTAGTGATAGGAGCACTTCAAAGTATTGCTTCAATTTAAGTTCAAGCATGGTTTCTTGATTTAGCAAGCAGAAAACTTATGCATCACTTAGTTTAGGAAAGGGAAAAAATAAGGAAATTAGTGTTGCTAGTTGCAAACCCATTTGGTTTCAATAAGTTACTAATTAAGTTGGAAAATCAAAGATTGGATTATGATTTACTGTGACAATAAAACTCGTATCACACTCTCTAAGATTATAATGTTTCATTATCAATCCCATATTAAGCTCATAGTATCATTTCATCGAAGACAATGTTCAAAAGGGAACTTTGACTCTACAGTTCACTCCCATAAACCAACATGTCATTAATATCATGACTAAGCCACTTGTAAATGGGAAATTGAAGAAGTTCAAAGAGCTACTTGGTGTAGTGGAGAATACTTTCATTGATAAAAAGAAATAGTGTTAGTGTACCTCAAACAATCTTCTACAACAATATATCTAGATAAAGCATTCACCAAGGGCACACACCAATAATTGGTTTTTTTTTACAAACACTAGTACACCTTTTCTTAAACTACATGAGAGGGCAAACAAACCAATTCATTTATTGAGTCTTGAGTCCCACCATTGATAGTTTAGGAGTGTTTTCTTATAGAAATTTTTTTTGGCATTCAAAATCAATTAAAACAAAGACCTTGTTTAGTAATAGCCTATTGAATTATGTTCTTTTGTCTTCTACAAAATGTGTTTATAGATTTTTGAAAAAAAATTAATTTTATTGTTGGACAAGTATAAATTATTGTTGATGAAATTTCAATTTCTATAAAAGGTCTCAATGCTCTTAAAAAAAACTTATTGCGGTTTCAACAACTAATTCATGAAATTTAGGCATATCTTTTAAATTTCTAGCTACATTTTGGATAACACTAAAAATTCTCTAACATATAAAGTTGTTTTGATAAAATTTTAGTTCTCTTATTTTTAATTTCGTGTAAAAAATGTATATTACAGTATATAATCTATTTAACACTAGCAAGAACTTTTATAGATTTTACCTCTCCAAAAAACAAAATTTAACACCATAATTACATATAGGTAAAAATAAAATAAAATAAGTTGAAATATACCTTTTAACAAACCCATCTCCATAATAGAGGCATTCATATTGTTCATTTTAATATCTTGTAATTTGATTTATTATGAACATTTAAATCAAAGTACACCTCTAACAAATACATTTCATTTACACAAGTCACCTTATTAGTAAAAATAATCCACCTGTCACCATATTGTAGTGTAGTAAACACAATAGAATAGTTCATGATCTTGTAATTTGATTTACCCTAACTATTTAAAATGCTAGTGATTTATTAAAATAACAATTTAATTTTTGCAAATTTTAAACAACAATAAGATTGTAGAAATAGCCTTCCGTAGCTTTAACACATGAGATTCAAATAAAATTATAACCAAATTACTTAAAACCGTTTGTTTTCACTTTTTTATATTCATTTCTCAATAACATTAGCATTTCTCCACCTATGCTCGATTCCCCAAAATGTCATGCTCAGCCTATATTGATTAAGCTCAAGGAGTAGACAACCCCGAGGAATTTTCACTCCATCCATGGTCAATACAAGACATCTTGGCTCTTGCTTAGTCATTTGATCATTACTATAAATAAATAAATAATATCAACATTTCTCAATAACATCAGCAAATGGGTGGAACTGCCAATACCAAGTCTGACATTTGTTTTGAAATCAACACCTTCAATAAATGCATGGTGCATTGTAGGTAGGTTCATAATGTCGCTACAAAACACACCTAATTCATTTTTGATAGAGGTATGTTGGTGTTGGATAGGTAGTTTTTATGATATTGAATAGTGTTAATGATAGGAGCACTTCAAAGTGTTGCTTCAATTTAAGTTCAAGCATGGTTTCATGATTCAACAAGAATAAAGTGTATGCATCACTTAGTTTAGAAAAGGTAGAATATAAGGCAAATAGTGTTGCTAGTTGCAAACCCATTTGGTTTCACTAAGTTACTAATTGAGTTGTCAAATCAAAGATTGGATCATGATTTACCGTGACAATCACACTTGTATCAAACTCTCTAAGATTATAAAGTTTCATTATAAATCCCATATTAAGCTCAAAGTATCATTTCATCAAAAGCAATGCTCAAAAGGGCACTTCAACTCTATAGTACACTCCCATAAACCAACATGTCATTAATATCATGACTAAGCCACTTGTAAATGGGCAACTCAAGAGGTTCAAAGAGCTACTTAGTGTAGTGTAGAACACTTTCATTGATAACAAAATAGTGTTAGTGTACCTCAAAAAATCTTCTACAAAAATAGATCTAGATAAATCATTCACTAAAGGCATGCACCACTAATCAAAGATTAAGTTTGTTTTTTATACAAACACTAGTACACCCTTTCTTAAACTACATGAGAGGGCAAACAAACCAATTCATTTATTGAGTCTTGACTCCCACCATTGATAGTTTAGGATTGTTTTCTTATAGCAATTTTTTTGGCATTCAAAATCAATTAAAACAATGCCCTTCATTGATAATGGCCTATTGAATTATGTTTTTTTGTCTTCTACAAAATGTGTTTATAGATTTTTGACAGAATTTTAATTTTATTGTTGGACAAGTATAAATTATTGTTGAGGAAATTATAATTTCTATAAAAGGTCTCATTGCTCTAAAAAAAACCTATTGCGGTTTCAACAACTAATGCATGCAATTTAGGCATTTCTTTTAATTTTTTGGCATTCAAAATCAATTAAAAGAATGCCCTTGCTTGATAATAACCTATTGAATTATGTTCTTTTCTCTTCTACCAAAATTTGTTTATAGATTTTTGACAAAATTTTAATTTTATAGTTGGACAAGTATAAATTATTGTTGATGGAATTGCAGTTTCTATAAAAGGTCTCAATGTTCTAAAAAAAACTATTGCAGTTTCAACAACAAGGCATTTCTTTTAAATTTCTAGCTACATTTTGGACAACACTAGAAATGTTCTAGCATCTATTATAAATTGTTCTGAAAAATTTTAGTTCTGTTATTTTTAATTTCGTGTAAACAATGTATATTACAGTATATAATCTATTTAACACTACCAAGAATTTTTATAGATTTTACCTCCCAAAAAAACAAAATTTAATACCATAATTACATATAGATTAAAATATATATATATATATATATATATATATATTAAAAAATTGAATCATATTTTTTTTAAAATCCATCTCCATAATAAATACATTCATATTGTTCATATTAATATCTTGTAATTTTCTAAGGAAAAATCTTGCTGCTCTGCTGCCCTTGAGCTAAACCTGCTAGGGCTACCACAGCCATGGAGGAGCCAGCCTCGTCAAGGGCCTCCCCTCTTCCCCCTCCTCCTCCGCTTTCTCCAGATGCAGAAGCATTCTACTCTCTGATCACCTCATTACCCAAGAAGAAGAAGCCTGCAACATCAAAAAATTTCAAAAGATTAGAAGAAATGTCGGAGGTCTCCCTCCCACCAGACGGTCCTATTCAGGTTACTCTGACCATGACAGAGTTTGTGCTTGTTGGACAGTTTATTGGCTTGTGGCCATCCCCCAAAGCCACGGAAGCCTGGGTGATTAAAAAATGGAAGCCATTGATAAATCAAAATGTTACATCCTATTTTCTGGGCAGAGGCTATTTCTTATTCGAATTTTCCTCTAAAGAGGATAAGGAGCTGATTTTTAGAAATGGGCCTTACTTTATGGGGCCACAAGGGTTGTATCTGAACAAGTGGACTCCAGATTTCGACCCAGCAGAGGACATTCCTTCAGCTGTGTTTGTTTGGGTCAGATTGCCCAACCTCCCAATCCACTGTTGGAACTGGGTCTCTCTTAAACACATATGGGACTCTCTGGAAAAATTCATCGACAGGGAAAACAACAAGGATCAATATGACTGTGCTCGCATCTATTTGGAGGTGGATCTTGAAGTTGGGCTGCCGGAAGCTATAAAAATTAAAGTTGGAAGCTGGTCTCACATTCAAAAGCTAGATTATGAACAGCTCTCGTTCAAATGTCAGGGATGTCACGAATACGGGCACTTTGACAGAAACTGTCCAAAAAAGAGCGAGGAGGAGAAGGAGAAAGAGGAAGGTTGGAAGCAGGCCAAGAGACCCAAAACAAACACCAAAACGTCTAATCCGGCAAGTCGAGAAAAGGCAAAGGAAATCAACCCAAAGGCACTAGTGCTACTCAGCAAACCCTTCCTACAAATGATTCGGGGAACATGTTTGGGCCTCTTGGATCATAATCACAAGAAATCCCTGAGAAGGATCCGCCTTAGACGGCAGTAACAGACACTGCAAGGATGGAAGACAAGGAAGACAATGAGACTACAGCGGCAAAGGATGCAAGGCAAGGGGATGGAGAAACATAAAGAACCAAAGACAAGCACACATCAAGCGAAGTGGAAAGTTAAGGCTCAGAAGAATATGAAGAGGAAGGAGAGATAGGAGACTCTCAATCCATGGTAAGAAGGTCGGCAAGGGGAATAATGTCCTCCAAGGAAAAAAGATAGAAAGATATGTACAAAGACAAAGTACAAGGAAGCCAGCCTACACTGGAAAATCTCTTGGCCAAAAACTCAAAGATGGAAAGAAATCAGGGACAGGGCCTCAAGGGTGGTCCACACTCTCACAAGAATAAATAATGAAGGTGATCTCCTGGAATTGCAGAGGTTTGGGAAGCAAGAAGAAAGAAGAAGCCATGAGGAATCTAAATATGGCAGAAAACCCAGACATAATGCTTGTCCAGGAGACAAAATTGGAGGAAAATGAATTCCTTCAAAGGAGAAAGAAATTTTGGAATAAAGGAGGGACATTGGATGTCTCAGTCAAAGGGGCCTCAAGAGGTCTGGGCACTCTCTGGAACTTCTCCACGTTCAGGTTGATAGCTAAAAAGGAACATGCACATTGGCTGTTCAGAAAACTACAACATCAAGAATCAAAGGAGACCTTTAGCCTATTCAACGTGTATGTCCCGGTCAGTGGCAAAGAAAAATAAATCTGCTGGGAATCCCTGAGAAATATGGCAGAAGGGGAGGATCTGGAAAATATTCTTATTGCAGGAGATCTTAACATTACGCTAAGCCAAGGAGAAAAGCGTGGAGGATGTATTGTGAGGGATCCGGCTGAGGAATGGGTGGAGGATATTATTCATGAATGGGATCTGATCGACATCAAGTCGTTCCATGGTAAGTACACTTGGACAAATAAAAGATCAGGTCCTGGGCATATTGCTGCTAGACTAGACAGGTTTCTCATTCAAAGCTCCTTTTTGCTATTGGGACTAGATGTCAAGATGAGTATCCTTACTAGTAGCACTTCGAACCATAAACCGATAATGCTGACTCTATCTCCCCAGACCAGTCTTGTGTTGAGATTCAACAAGATGATGAGCTTAGTGAAAAGATTTTCCTTCACTAAGTGGGTCCACAGGCTATTTTTGGCGCAAGTCTATCTTTAGACTATGTCTATTTTTAGACATGGTGATCATATTTCAGAAGTTGCAGGATGTTATTTGTGGATGGTTGATCAAGTTGTAAAAATAGATGAAATTCTATTTTTAGAAGATTGGGCGAATTCTATTTATAGATCGTTGATCTAAAAATAGAAGTGTCAATTATTATTAGCTCTTAATAATAATCTGACAATAAACATCAACTTATTTGTTGAGATTTTTCATATTATTTTTTGGCTAAAAACTCATGGATAATGCCAACAATAGGTTTTGTTGCAAAAATGATGGCATCAAATCCTGAAGAGGATATATTATATCCTATTTTGTTGTGATAGGATGGAATAGAATTTATTATTCAATTTCTTCTCTACATCTATAAATTGTAAGCTCATAGAGGCAAAACATATGAGATATGAGGGATGAGAGGATGAGGAAGTGTAGATGTGCGAAATCTGTTGTTGTAATATCTTGTTGAATAGTAAGAAATCTGATACCTCTGTTTGGTGGATGTAGCCCAGATTGGTTGGGTGAACTACGTTAAATTTTTGTCTTCTTTTATTGTTGTGGGTGATTTATTTTGTTTTTCGTTGTGCTTAATTCTGACAATTGGTATCAGAGCCTGCGTAACTTGAGAGGAGCCACTGCCGTTGAGCTTGATCGGCGTGCTAAGGAGGGTATGATTTTGAGGCGTGAATATTGCTTGCAGATCGAGCTTGTGTTAATATTGCTTGCAGATCGAGCTTGCGTTAAGACTGCAGATCGAGCCTGCGTGGAGACTGCCGAATGAATTTGTTTTTTGATGAGCTCTGTCTTGAAAGGTTGCTGTAGCAGGTGGAGCTGGTGGTGATTTCCGCGACAGAGAGCAGGAGACGTTGTCTCTGGCAGAAAGAAACGTTTATATACCTTTACCAATGGAGAACTTTTTATTGATTTGTTTTTTTGGTCATAGAATATTATTCTACGCATTACACACCGGCTGTTAAACTTTGACAATGTTGATTGACGTCTATTCATCAGAGTTTCGATTGTTTGACAATGCAGATCATCTTTAAAATTGATACTCTACTTTTATGTTCAACCTACAGTGTTGCCCAAGATGCGAAGTGCGCATGAAGAAAGGTATAACTATAGCTGCGTTAGAGATCAGAGTAGTGTGGAACGTGGATCAAGCGTGGATCCATACAGGTTTGTTGTGCGTGGCATGGAAAATTTGTATGGCCGTTGGTGATGTATTTTTTCAAGTTAAATTTTTGTTGTGGAAACGAGTTTGCGTGAAGGTTGAGGTAGCTTGCGTGAAGGCCCAAACGAGCTTGCGTAAAGGCTTTGCTTAAGGAAGCCGTGATAAAATTTAAACTGACGTATATGTCTGATGAAGAGTGAGGTTTGATCTACCGATATTCTATGATATTAGCATTTCGTTGTATTGTTGTTTGTGCAATAACTCCATTGTCTTTGTACATATTCATTGGGATGTTTTGATTAAAGTAAAATCTTCGTTTATTAAGATTTGAAATTGGAAATTATTGACACAAGCTACTCAATATGGCAAAAACTCAAAGTGCTCGGTTTGAGATCGAGAAGTTTAATGGGAGAAATAACTTCGAAATCTAGAAAGTCAAGATGCACGATTTACTCGTACAACAAGGTGTGGCGAAGGCACTTTTGGGAAAACCCAAACAACCTTTCACCATGACAGATGACGAATGGAGTGAAATCGATGACAGAGCACTGAGCGGCATACGATTGTGTTTGTCGAATGATATTTTATTTAACATCGTGTCAGAGAAAACAACCGTTGGTTTATGGAAAAAGTTAGAAAAATTGTACATGAGTAAATCCTTAACCAACAGGATTCTTCTGAAAAGACAGTTGTACAGCTTGCGCATGAAGGAAGGTACAACAATAACCGATCATTTGAATACTTTTAATACTCTCTTGGTGTAGTTAGATAGCATAGAAGTAAAATTTGATTCAGAAGATTAAGCTGTAACTTTATTATGCTCTTTGCCTGAGTCATGGGATCACTTTGTTACTTCTATAAGTCTTAGTTCATCAGAAACCCTTGAATTTGATGTTGTTATTGGAGCTATGCTATCTAAAGAAACCAGGAAAAGGTCAAATTTAGAAACCTCTACATCAGAAGCAATGATGGTTAGAGGTCGATCTAAAGAAATACGCTTCAGTCAGAAAAATAACTCTCGGTCAAAATCGAAAGGGAAGGAGAGTAAGATAAAATGATGGTTTTACGGCAAATCAGGACATTTGAAGAAGGACTGTTGGAAGAGACAGCAAACATCCAAAGGAGACTCTTCAACAGAAAATAAAGCAGCAAACACGACAGATACAGGTTCAGGTTCGGCATCCGGTTCAGTTATAAGTGATGAAGTTTTATCAGTTAATTTTTCTAATCATGATCAACACTGGCTATTAGATTCGGGTGCGTCCAATCACATGTGCATTCATAAAGAGTGGTTTAAATCTTATAAGTTAATTAAATTATGATGGAGTAGTTTACATGGGAAATGATGTCTCATGTAATGTTGTGGGAATTGGAAGCATCCAGATTAAAATGTTTGATGGGACAAATAAAATCTTAACTGATGTAAGACATGTGCCTGAAATTAGAAAAAATCTTATTTCTCTAGGAGTGTTAGACACAAATGGATATAAAACTTTTTTTCAAGGTGTAGTAATGAAAATTTACAAAAGAATCCTATTATTAATGAAAGCAAAGAAGGTTGGAAATCTATTTCAGTTAGAAGGAAGAACAGAGTCATATCATGTTTCAACTATATCTGAAAACGACAATGATTCTATTTGACTATGGCATCAACGGTTGGGCCATATGAGCGAAAGAGGATTAAAAATCTAATCTGATCATATGTTACTTCCTAGTTTAAAGTCTTTTAAGTTAGATTTCTGCAAACATTGTATTTATGGGAAACAAAGCAAGCAGAAATTTAAAATTGGAAAACATACCAGTGAAGGAATCCTTGATTATCCATTCTAATGTTTTGGGTCCATCTCCTACAACCTCATATGGAGGATCATCATATTTTGTATCTTTTATAGATGATTTCTCTATAAAAGTATGGGTCTACATGTTAAAAACAAAGTCTGATGTATTCACAGTTTTCAAGCAGTTTAGAGCATTAGTAGAAAATATCACTGGAAGAACCATTAAATGTTTAAGAACTGACAATGGTGGTGAGTTTACTTCAAAGGAATTTGATAATTATTGCAAGGAAGTTGGGATCGAAAGACATAGAACTACTTCTTATACTCCTCAGCAAAATGGATTTGTTGAACGCATGAACAAGACTCTCTTAGAAAGAGCAAGAAGTATGCTGAGTAACGCCAATTTGCAGAAGGAATTATGGACAGAAGCAGTATCTACGGCTTGCTATCTGATAAATTGATCACCATCAACTATAATAGGATGCAAAATTCCTCAAGAGGTATGGAAAGGTCATCCTTTTGATTATTATAAACTGAAAGTTTTTGGTTGTGATGCATATGCTCTAATTCCGAAACATCGGCGTTCTAAATTAGATCCTAAATCAAAAAGATATATCTTTGTTGGATATGGTGATAGGATTAAGGGATACAGGTTGTGGGATCCTACAACTCACAATATCATCATTAACAGAGATGTTAAATTCAATGAATCTTCACTTGATAATCCAGATGTAGATAATAAATTGAAACAGGAAAATGTACCTAAGTTTCAACATATTTAGTTTGAAACCAGTTCAAATTATGAAGATAGTAAAGATGAAAAAGTTTCAGATGAAGATCATGAACAAGTTCCTACAGATAATAATCAGCAAATTGTGGAAGAACCAGAAACATCTTTAAGAAGTTCCACGAGAATCAGACATCCTCCTAAAAGGTATGATGATTATGTTACTTCAGTTGCTTTAACCGCTAATGATGATGAACCTTTATGCTATCAGGAAGCTATAGAAGGTTCTAACAGTGATAAGTGGATAGAAGCTATGAAGAATGAGATGAAGGCATTAGACAAGAATGTCACATGGGATCTGGTAGAACTTCCTAAAGATAGAAAAACTGTAGGATGTAAATGGGTTTACAAAATGAAAAGGGGTGTTGATGATAATGAAGACGGGTACAAAGTGAGGCTAGTTGCGAAAGGTTTTTCTCAGAAAGAAGGAATTGACTTTCATGAGATATTTTCACCAGTTGTTAAAATTGTTTCAATTCGGATTGTATTAGCATTAGTTTCTTTACTTTATTTAGAATTACAACAACTAGATGTTAAGACTGCATTCTTACATGAAGATTTAGATGAATAGATTTATATGGAACATCCTGAAGGGTTTGTTCAAAATAGCAACAAGAAATTTGTTTGCAAGCTCAAGAAATCATTGTATGGTCTGAAGCAGTCGTCGAGTCAATGGTACAAGAAATTTGATTCTTTCATGATGAGGCAAAATTATATAAGAAGTGAATATGATCATTGTGTTTACTTTAAGAAATTAAGTAATGGCATATTCATTATATTAGTATTATATGTTGACGATATGCTTTTAGCAAGCAAAAGCATAACTGAGATCAACAAGTTAAAGGCTCAGATGGCTAGGACATTTGATATGAAAGATCTAGGAGCAGGAAGACAAATTTTGGGCATGGAGATTTTCAGAGGTAGGCCCCAATGGTAAGCTGTGGTTATCACAAAAGAAGTATATTGAGAAAATACTCTTAAGGTTTGGTATGAACAATGTGAAGCCAGTTTCAGTCCCTTTAGCTTCCCATTTTAAGCTTTCTTCAAGTTTATGTCCTAATACAAATGAAGAAAAGGAATATATGTCTCGAATACCTTATGATAATGCAGTAGGAACTTTGATGTATGCGATGGTTTGTACACGACCAGATATTTCACATGCAGTTGGGGTTGTTAGTAGGTATATGGAAAATCCAGGGAAAGAACACTGGGCAGCAGTGAAATGGGTGCTTCAGTATTTGAGAGGCACAAGTGATTACTGTATCACTTATGACAGAAGTAGTGAATTAGTTTGCGGATATGTTGATTCCGATTTTGCAGGTGATTTGGATAAGAGAAGGTTAACTTCAGGATCTATATTTACTCTTGCAGGTGGAGCTATAAGCTGGATGTCAAAGCTACAAAACATCGTTGCTTTATCCACTACAGAAGCAGAATACATAGCTGCTTCACATGCTTGCAAAGAAACAGTTTGGTTGAAAGGTTTGTTTGGTGAGTTTGGTAGGTTGCAAGACAACATCAAGTTATTTTGTGATAGTCAAAGTGCAATTCACTTGGCTAAAAATCTAGCCTAACATAGTAAATCAAAGCATATACCTATAAAGTACCATTTTGTAAGACAGGTTATCACTGAACGGGGAGTCTCTCTTGAAAAGTGCTTACAAAGGAAAACTACGCAGACATGTTCACGAAACCAGTTTTATTAGAGAAGCTACGATGGTTTCTGGCTTCTCTTGGCTTGCAGAAAAAACGAAAATAATAACAAGAACAAGGTATCAGGCTAATTGTTGTCAAGGTGGAGATTGTTGAGATTTTTCATATTATTTTTTGGCCAAAAACTCATGGATAATGCCAAAAATAGGCTTTGTTGCAAAACTGATGGCATCAAATCCTGAAGAGGAGATATTATATCCTATTTTGTTGTGATAGGATGGAATAGAACTTATTATTCAGTTTCTTCTCTACATCTATAAATTTTAAACTCATAGAGGCAAAACATATGAGATACGAGGGATGAGAGGAAGAGGAAGTGAAGATGTGAGAAATCTGTTGTTGTAATCTCCTGTTGAATAATAAGAAATTCGATACCTCTGTTTGGTGGATGTAGCCCAGATTGGTTGGGTGAACTACATTAAATTGTTGTCTTCATTTATTGTTGTGTGTGATTTATTTTGTTTTCCACAGTTCTTAATTCTGACATTATTCTCTTGGAGCATTTAATTTCAATACACATATTTTATTCTCTTGGAGCACTTAATTTCAGTACACAGATTTGGCAAATCAGTGGGCTGAGGGAATTACGTAATTCCCAAGGGCAATCGGTTGTTCATGCATGGAGGACTCATTTAGAACTAAAGTGGCAGACTTATGACAGAGTTGGAATACTAGTTCATGGAGTTAAATTCAGTTTAACTCAGTTAGATACAGTTGAGCTAGTTGTATCTAGTCTAACTGAATGATACACTAGTGAGAGTGGAGTGAATTAATTAGTTAATTAATTCACAAATAATAACTCATTAATCAACTGAACAATACAACATTTAACTACAAGAAGCAGGTCAAAGGGATATAGGGTGAAAGGCAGATAATTATATTATGACTATAGTGATGCATTGATTGTACCACACACACATTGGAGTTTCCACTATATCATAGTCATAAGGGTGTAATTTGACTATCTGAGCTATTCTTTAGCAGGAATTGTGCAGTGGAGGCAGGCTAGCAGGAGGGCAAATATCGGTGCATGGATTTGATTTTCCTGATTAGTGTGTGACGAATGATTGTACTGAGAGCTTGATGTACTAAGCTTTGTATGAGATTGTTACATGATCTCAATTATACATAATATATGATATTTTGGGTTTTCAGCTTCAGGCTTTCCCGTTAAACAACTGTGTTATGTGCGATTGTTTTTATTTATGCTTCACATGTGTGTGCAATTAATTTTCCGCAAAAGATTAACAGTGGAATGATTATGTATTTTGCAAGAAGTTAAATATTGTGAGATCAAGGGAATTTGGATGTATGCATGCATAGTGTATGCTAATTTCTACATGGTGTCAAAGCATTGTTAATTCTTGAAGATTTCAATTGTGAAGAATTGGTGAGTTTGTGCTGGTGGACAATTCGAATTTGCTATAGAAGATTATTGGTGCAGAAGTTGAGTATACATTGAAATGTCTTTCAATGGGTTGCGATTGGAGTATGCCCTTGATGGGAGATCAAATTACATAGCCCGGAAGGATAGGATGGAGGCGTTGCTAGAGGATAATGGACTGAAGGAGTTCATCGATAGCGATGTTCCTAAGCCGGGATCTAGCGATGTTGCATTACTTGACGCATGGCAAAAGAAGACAGCAAAGACAAGAAGAATTATGTTGGAACGTGTGAAGGACCATATTATGTCCAGCCTTCACGGGAAAGCCACTCCATTCTTAATGTGGAAGGCTTTGACAGATTTTTTCCAAAGCAGAAGTGACCAGATGAAGTTGGCACTTAAAGACAAGCTCAAAAAAATAAAAATGTAGAAGGGCGATAGTATTCCAAAATATCTCACAAAGTTTGTCCAATTATGATGAATCAAAGGTGGGTTATCATAATGATGAAGATCAGAGTTTAATTTGGCTTCAAGAGTTGTATACAAGCATTTAAGATCATAATGGATGGGAGAAATTGCCAGGATGGGAGCGACTTTGGTCGGATCTTGTGCAGGAGGAGATAAGACGAGGTACCAGGGATGGCTCTTCATTGAAGAATGAAGACGAAGAGAATTGTGCTTTGGCTTCCAAAGCAAGGAAAGGGAAGGGGAAGAAATTTCCTTCAAAATCCGATGCTAAAGGCAAGAAGCAGGATTTGTCTCAAGTGAAGTGTTTTCACTGTCACGAATATGGGCATTTCACCACTAACTGCCCACAGAAGAAGAAGAAGAACAAGAAGGTTGTTGGAGCTGCGGCTGGAGAGGCCTTAGCCTGGCAATTTGAACTTGATTTCTCTTTGATCGCATGCTTGGTTTCAAGCGCAATGGGATCGGTGTGGTATCTTGATAGTGGTGCGTCTTTCCATATGAAGGGAGACAAGGAGCTCTTCAATGACTTGGAGGAGAAGGACCTCCATATGCATATAGAGATGGGAAACGATGGTCGGTACAGTGCGACTGGAATTGGGACCATTACCTTTGAGAGGGAGTCCGGTAATCCATTCTTGTTGAAGGATGTTATGCATGTTCCAGGTTTGAAGAAGAACTTGGTCTCAGTCGCAATGCTGGAAGACAAAGGTTATGATGTTGTTTTCAGTGAGGGAAAAGCCTTCCTTCGACATAAAACAACGGGTCAAACTAAGAAGATAGGGGTTCAAATTAAGAATCTCTACAAGCTGGAGGTAGATCGTTTCACTGCAATGGTGGGCAAAGCAGAAGAAGTGGTGAGCCGAGATGAGGGCAAATTATGGCACAGGAGATTGGGCCATCTTCACCATGGCACTTTGAAGATTTTGCAGCAGATTTCTACTGAAATTCCCAAGGGTACTCTTGCGCAGTCAAATCAGTGCAAGGGATGTACTATGGGTAAGTTTGTGAAGACCACCTTTCATGAGAAGGAGAACCGTGCTTCGGTGATCTTGGAGAGAATTCACACAGACGTGTGTGGACCTTTCTCGATTGCTTCAACAGCAAAACATAGGTATTATGTTATATTTTTTTATGACTATTCTCATAGATGCTAGATCTTCTTCATGCAGAAGAAGAGTGAAACGTTCTCAAAGTTTTGTGAGTTCAAAGCATTGGTGGAGAAGGAGTCGGGGAAGCAAGTGAAAGCTCTACGGAGCGATAATGGTGGTGAATACATCTCGGGCGAATTCAAAGACTTCTGTAGCAAAGAAGGAATTCAAAGAGAACTCGTAGCGCCTCATAAACCACATCAGAATGGGGTTGCTGAGAGGAAGAACAGAACGATCGTGGGTGT
Source organism: Pinus albicaulis (assembly GCA_034641835.2). NCBI lineage: Eukaryota > Viridiplantae > Streptophyta > Pinopsida > Pinales > Pinaceae > Pinus > Pinus albicaulis. Next base: position 1,147,584,526 of record CM076574.1, on the reverse strand, counting down.
TGCACGAGCGATGTTGCATGACCAGGACCTATCAATGCACTTGTAGGCGGAAGCATGCAACACTGTGGTTTATGTGCAAAACCATTGTCCTCATGGAGTACTTGGCATGAGTAAACCTGAAGAAGCTTTTACTGGTAAGAAGCTTGATATTTCTCATTTGAAGAATTTTGGCTCATCTGTTTACATTCATGTGAAAAAGGACGCCAGGAAGAAGCTGGAGCCAACTGTAGAAGTTGGGATATTTGTGGGGTACACAGAAACACCCCATAATTATCGTGTGTATTTTCCAAACAGTCGGGTGACTGTGGTGCGACGGGATATAAAATTCAATGAAGTGAAAGCCATGAAGTTATCGCTTGAGAGGGAGCTACACTTGTATGCAGAGGAGGAACTTCTTGTTCCCAAAGATGAGCCTCTAGATGTGGATCAGCCACAGGAGGATATTCATGGAGTGGAGGAGTCCACTCCTACAGAACCAAACATCAGACAAGGCAGAAAGCGTACCACAGAAGCTGAGAGACTGAAGGTTGATGCGGCACAGAATGTAGGAGTCTCTACATCACAACGCAGACAGAGACAGTCACCTGACCGATTTACTAGATACATGGCTCTTATGAGTAAGTGTATTGTGACAGAGCCATCTTATTTTGAAGAAGCAGTGCAAGAGCCCACATGGGTAGATGCCATGGTGGAGGAGTATGACTCCATTGTCAGAAACAATGCTTGGGAGATTGTTCCAAGGCAGGTGGGAAAATTAGTTGTAGGATCAAGATGGATCTGCAAGGTAAAGCAAGTTGTTGATGGGAGCGTCGAGAAGTATAAGGCAAGATTTGTTGCCCGAGGCTTTGCCGCACGAGCGAACAGGCTGGCACATTCATCAAATGGATGTGAAGATCGCATTCTCACGGGGATCATCGAGGAAGAGGTGTACATTGCTACCGAAGGATTTGAGATCTTCGCGCAACGAGTCGCATGTGTTGCCCAAAATAGCTTGTGGCTGGCCGAAACAAGCAACATGTGCTATATACTCTGATGAGGATGTGCCTATTTCATCGGACTTGGCTTCACCAAGAATGAGGCAGATGCAAACCTATACCAAATTGTGGTGGAGGGTGAGCTTTTAATCATTGTTCTTTATGTTGATGATTTAATACTAATGAGTGATGAGCAGTTGATACACTCATGCAAGGAAGATCTTGCAAAGGAGTTTGAGATGAAGGATTTGGGCCTCCTTCATTATTTCCTTGGATTGGAAATATGTCAGCAAGAAGGTGAATTGTTTGTGTCTCAAGGAAATTATGCTCGGGAGATACTTGGTAAGTTTCACATGGAGGACTGCAAGCCCATATATACTCCTCTTCCAAGAAATTGGAGGAAAGAGGATTATACATCGACAGAGGTAGTGGACGCTACTGTCTATCGACAATTGGTGGGTTCGCTCATGTATTTAGTTAATACAAGACTAGACATATGTTATGGCAGAAGGAATCAGTTACAAGCGATGGTTAAGCCTACCAAGATCTTTTGGAAGGCAGGAAAGCATGTCCTAAGGTATCTCAATGGCATATCTGAGTATGTTTTATGCTACAGACAGACGGATGAGGTGAAGTTGCATGGCTTCATTGATGCAGATTGGGCAGGAAGCCCAACAGACAGAAAGAGCACATCAAGAGGGATTTCAATATCGGATCTACAGAATTTTCTTGGTACAGTAGGAAACAAAGATCTGTGGCACTCAGTTCAGCGAAAGCAGAATACATGGCAGCAAGTCAAGCTGCATGTGAGGCTATCTGGATGAGGAAGATCCCGGTCGGTTTGTTCGGTTCACATTTAGATCCCACAGTGATACATTTTTATAATCAGAGTTGCATTAAACTCTCGGTTAATCATGTGTTTCATGATAGATCTAAACATATTGATATTCAGTATCATCATATCAGAGATTGTGTGTAGCGGAAGCTCATGTTGCTTCAGTACATTCGTACGGAGGATCAGGATGCAGATATTCTGACGAAGGCGCTCACCAGGAGCAAATTCGAATACCATAGAGGCAGGATCGGGGTGAAGGATAATCCCTATCTTGTTGAGAGGGAGTGTTGAGATTCAACAAGATGATGAGCTTAGTGAAAAGAGTCACCTTCACTAAGTGGGCCCGCATGCTATTTTTGGCGCAAGTCTATTTTTAGACTATGTCTATTTTTAGACATGATGATCATATTTCAGAAGTTGCAGGATGCTATTTGTGGATGGTTGATCAAGTTGGAAAAATAGATGAAATTCTATTTTTAGAATATTGGGCGAAGTCTATTTATAGATCGTTGATCTAAAAATAGAAGTGTCGATTATTATTAGCTCTTAATAATAATCCGAAAATAAACAACAACTTATTCTCTTGGAGCACTTAGTTTCAGTGCACAGATTTGGAAAATCAGTGGGCTGAAGGAATTACGCAATTCCTAGGGTTTACTGGTGGTTCATGCATGGAGGACTCAGTTAGAACTGAAGTGGAAAAGTTATGACAAAGTTAGAAGAGTAGTTCATGGAGTTGTATCTGGGCTTTAATCCTCGCCTAAACTCATGAGCTAGTTGTATCTAGTCTAACTGATTGATACACTAGTGAGAGTGGTGTGAATTAATTAGATAATTAATTCACTAAATAATAACTCATTAATCAACTGAAGAATACATCAGTTAACTACAGTGCATGGCAGTTTCAGTGGAGACCAGTGGAGAGATAGGTGAAAGAGCAAGTGTGACTATCAGTTGTGACCATAGTGATGCATTGATTGCATCCAACACTCAGTGGAGATGCCAATGAGGATTGTGTGAGCAAGGCTGGAGTAATTCGAACTCATTCAGAGCCATTCTTCAAATTAGGGATTGGCAGGAAGGAGGCAAAAGGGTAAGGGGGCAAGATCAAAAGGGATTTGGCGTATTTTTCCTTATTAGTGTGTGACGATTGATTGTACTGAGAGCTTGATGTACTAAGCTTTGTATGAGATTGTTACATGATCTCCATGATACATAATATATGATAGTTGGGGTTTTCAGCTTCAGGCTTTCCCGTTAAACAAATGTATTATGTGCAATTGTTTTTATTTATGCTTCATATGTATGTGCAATTAATTTTCCGCAAAATATTAACAGTGGAATGATTCTGTATTTTGCAAGAAATTAAATATTGTGAGATCAAGGGACTTTTGATGTATGCATTCTTAGTGTATACTAATTTCTACATCTTGGCCCTATCCCCTTTCGTTTTTTTCCTCTATGGATAAACCAAAAGGACTTCATGGATAGGGTTTCGGAAATCTGGATGTGGCCAGTCATGGGTTCCCCATTTTTCGTTTGGGAGGAGAAGTTGAGAAGGGTAAAAATCGAGTTAAAACGTTGGGCCAAACACATTCCTAGTCCAGTGGAAGAAAGGAAGAAAGCCCAAGCAGCTCTTGAATCCCATCAAGATTTGATGGAAGAAGCGGAAATAGCAAGGGAGTCTCTAAAAATAGAGGAAGACCTACAACACAAGTTCCATAATGCTTGCAGATAGGAGGAGGAATATTGGAGGCAAAAATCCAGAAGCCTTTGGCTGAAATCTAGAGACAGAAACACAGCTTTCTTTCACAAGCAAGCCCAAGCTAGGAGAGGGTTCGATTCTATCACAAAAATTAAAGATGGAAACCAAACTTATGGAGACTTTCCAAGTATCAAAAAGGCTGCTTACACACACTTCCAAAACCTTTACAGTGAAGATGAGGAGCAGGGATGTAGTGATAGACCATTAGAAGAGATTCTGGCTAAAATTACTGATAGAATGAATCAAAATCTAGATGCTAAGGTTACCAGGAAGGAAATAAAGGAGGTCGTGTTTTCCATGAATCCGGAAAAATCCGCAGGTCCAGACGGGTTCACGGTAAAATTTTGTCAGGCTTGCTAGCAGATTGTTAAAAAAGACTTACATAGAATGGTTCTGAAATCTCAGGATTGTAAGAAGATTGGGGGTAATACAAACTCAGCTTTCCTAGCTCTCATTCCCAAAGAAAAGGGGGCAAACTCTTTTAGTAGATTTTGACACATCTCTTTATGTAATATTGGGTATAAAATTATCACTAAGGTGATTGCTAGCAGATTGAAGAGGATTCTTCTAGATCTCATTCCAGAAAACCAAGGGGGATTCATTCAAGGAAGACAAATAGCAGACAACATAATTCTAGTCCAGGAGGCGGTTCATTCAAGCCTGAAGAGGAGAGAAAAAGGTATGATTGTTAAGCTCAACTTTGCAAATGTGTTTGGTAGCGTTATGCATTCCTTTATTTATAAAGTCTTGGAAAAATTTGGCTTTGGATCCGGATTCATTAGGTGGATCAAAGCATGTATCTCTGAGCCCTGGATTGCTCCGTTGGTAAATGGAAGAGCTGTTGAATTTTTTAAAGCCTCAAGAGGGCTGAGGCAAGGCTACCCTCTCTCTCCTTTGTTGTTTGCTCTTCATGCCTCTGCCTTAAGTTTTATCCTGGAAAAAATAAGGCTTGACCAGTCTGTAATGGGAATCCAAATTGCAAGAGGGGTTAAAGCGATAAACCACGCCCTCTTTGTTGATGATACGCTCCTTATGGGGGTTGCTTCTGTCCATACTGCCAAGAAGTTTAAATTGGTCATGGATGATTTCTGTGATGCCTTTGGCTGTAGTCTGAATGCTAGAAAATGCCACATATTTGGATGGAACGTGACTCAATGTGAGATGAATGCAATTGCCAAAAGCTGGGGTTTTTCCGGATCCATTTGATGGAACTCTTTCAAATATCTTGGATTGCCAATTTTTCAGAAAAATCCATCAGGTAAGGATTGGATGCCCCTCCTTGACAAGTTCATATCCAAAATGGAAGCATGGGGATTCTCTTGGCTTAATCTAGCAGGGAAAACAGTGCTTATAAAATCAGTCTTGAACAACCTCCCTATTTTCCAAGCCTCGCTTATGCTTGCCCCCCTTGGACTCCTAAAAAAATAGAAATTTGTATAAGAAAATTCTTTTGGAAAGTTGGAAAGCAAAACAAGAATAGAATGTCACTCGTCAATTAGGATAAAGTCACCAAACCAATCTTGGAAGGTGGACTGAACTTCAAAGATTTGAGAAAGCAGAATCTAGCTTTGGGGGCCAAAACACTTTGGAGGCAAGTTACCCCTAAGGTCGGCTGGGCACAACAGATCTTCTGGAAGAAATATTTTATAGGAAAAAGGAAGAGAAGCTTGGACAGGCCTGCTCAAGCCAAAAATGGATCTCAAATATTCAAGTTGTGCATGCAAGCCTACTCTCTCATACAGGATAATTTATTTTGGATTCCGGGGAATGGGAAATCTATTGACATTTGGGAGGATAGAGTAATGAATGATGCGCCTCTTAAGGAGGTCAATGAGCTACAGGAGCTGCGAGACTGGATGAATAGCACAGGATTGAATTCTCTGTGGAGCATTTCCCATTGGAAGGAGAATGTATGGATGGGTTGGCAAAGGCCGGAGCTGCCCATAGAGCTTGAGAACGCATGGTAGCAGCTGTGCCATAGACTAAAAGGGAAGTCCCCGATTGGTGATGTGAAACATGATCAGCGTGGATGGGGGTCGAAATCTGGAGCATACACGGTGGCGCAAGGATACAATCATATATGTGCAATCCCATACGTCCCTCTCTATCTGACGCTTTGGAAAGGGCTCTGGAATCTGAAATCGATCCCAAAAATTGATTTGTTTAACTGGCTGCTCTGTCATAACCGCATACTTACAACTGACAATCTCAGAAAGAAAGGATTCCACGGGCCTTCATGTTGTCCTCTATGCTTATCATGTGAGGAGAACGCACAGCATATAATGTTGGGTTGTAATTTCGCTTCCGAGGTCTAGAAAGAAGTGTTGATGCTCTAGTTTGAGGCAATGTCGCTTCCTTCCACCATTTTTGACTTGCATTCTAGCTGGATCAATCGATACCCTGGTCACCTCCCAAATAACGCTTGGTTCAAAGCTGGCTGGCTAGTTCTCCCAAAACTAATATGCTGGAATATCTGGTTGGAGCGAAATTGCAGAATTTTTCCAAGGAAAAACACATAATGCACAGGTTGTCACAGCTAAGATTAAAAGTATTCTTAAGGAATTTATGTATGAACATGTGGGAGTTATATCAGATGAGAATCTCTCCTCTCGAGAGGTGGAGTGGGGTGACATGCTGGGATTACAATACTCCTGAACAGTGTTAAAAGAGGAAAAGTAAAAAGATTGGAAGATCAGAATATCTAAAGACAACTTTGGCAATTGGAACAAGAATTTGGTCTGCTACTCAATGTTCTTTGATGGAGCAGCAAAAGGAAATCCGGGGAATGCAAGAGCAGGGGGTGTTATTAAGAACATAGAGGGCCAAATCGAGCACAGATTTTCTTAAGGACTAGGCCAGGAGATCAATACTCAAGTAGAAGGGATGGCACTGCTACAAGGTCTCAAGATTTTGCAACAACTTGAAATCAAAGAGAAAAAAATCATAGGTGTCTCTCAAACTATTATAAAAATGCTAGTGTAGAACTCAAGTCCAAAGGATCTTCGATTACTAGCTCCTTTCATAAGGTGAGCTTCTTCCATGTATTGCGGAACAACAATAAAGATGCAGATGTGGAAGCAAATAGAGTTGTCCTGCTCCCAGCAAGCACACTAGTTTGGAACGAGAAGGCAAGCTGGGACTCAATACCATAGATGTGAATTATGATTTACTGTTTCTTGCTTCAGCAATTTGTTTATGTCTTTAAGTTAGGGAAATCTCGTTGAAGAAATGGCTCAAAGAATTGAGGAAGATTCATTTTGTCCGAACTAAAGAAGGATGGATACTGGTTATGGGGGAAGCGTATGAGCTGTCCCGGAAAAGTTGGAAACTTGTAAATGGGCAATTATGCCAAGAATTTTAATACAAAACATTTAATTTGATTTATTATGAAACTTTTAATTTGATTTATTATGAACATTTAAATCAAAATACACCTCTAACAAATCCATTTCAATTACACCAGTCACCCTATTAGTAACTATAATCCACCTATCACCATATTATAATGTAGTAAAAACAATAGAACAATTCATGATCTTGTAATTTGATTTAGTATGACTATTTAAAATGCTAGTGATTTATTAAAATAACAATTTAATTTTTTCAGATTTTAAACAACAATAAGATCGTAGAAATTGTCTTTCATAGCTTTAACACATGAGATTCAAGAAAAAATGAATCATAACTAGATTACTTAAAACCATTTGTTTTCACTTTTTTATATTCAATTCGCAATAACATCAACATTTCTCCACCTATGTTCGATTCCCTAAAATGGCTTGCTTAGCCTATATTGATTAAGCTCGAGGAGTAGGTAGCCCCGGGGAATTTTCACTCCGTCCGTCGTTAATACAAGACATCTTAGCTCTTGCTTAGTCATTGGATCATTACTATTAAAAAAATGAAAAAAAATAATATCAACATTTCTCAATAACATCAGCAAATGGGTGGAACTGCCAATACCAAGCCATAAATTTGTTTTTCAATTAACACCTTCAGTAAATGCATGGTGCATTGTAGGTAGGTACATTAGGTTGCAACAAAACACACCTAATTCATTTTTGATAGAGGTATGTTGGTGGTGGATAGGTGGTTTTTATGGTTTTGATTAGTGTTAGTGATAGGAGCACTTCAAAGTGTTGTTTCAATTTAAGTTCAAGTATGGTTTCTGGTTCATTTTTTATAGAGGTGTGTTGGTGTTGGATAGGTGGTTTTTATGATTTTGAATAGTGTTAGTGATAGGAGCACTTCAAATTGTTGCTTCAATTTAAGTTCAAGCATGGTTTCTTGATTCAGCAAGAAGAAAACTTATCCATCACTTAGTTTAGGAAAGGTAGAATATAAGGCAATTAGTGTTTCTAGTTGCAAACCCATTTGGTTTCAATAAGTTACTAATTGAGTTGGCAAATCAAAGATTGGATCATGATTTACTATGACAATCAAACTTGTATCAAACTCTCCAAGATTCTAATGTTTCATTATCAATCCCATATTAAGCTCAAAGTATCATTTCATCGAAGGCAATGTACAAAAGGGCACTTCGACTCTACAATACACTCCCATAAACCAACATGTCATTAATATCATGACTAAGCCACTTGTAAATGGGCAACTGAAGAGGTTCAAAGAGCTACTTGGTGTAGTGCATAACACTTTCATTGATAAAAAAAAATAGTGTTTGTGTACCTCAAACAATCTTCTACAACAATAGATCTAGATAAAGCATTCACCAAGGGCATGCACCACTAATTGGTTTTTTTTTTTACGAACACTAGGACACCTTTTCTTAAACTACATAACAGGGCAAACAAACCAATTCATTTATTGAGTCTTGAGTCCCACCAATGATAGTTTAGGAGTTTTTTCTTATCGCAATATTTTTTGGCATTCAAAATCAATTAAAACAATGACCTTGCTTAATAATAGCCTATTGAATTATGTTCTTTTGTCTTCTACGAAATGTGTTTATAGATTTTTGACAAAATTTTAATTTTATTGTTGGACAAGTATAAATTACTATTGATGAAATTGCAATTTCTATAAATGGTCTCAATGCTCTAAAAAAAAACCTATTGCAATTTCGACAACTAATACAGGCAATTTAGGCATATCTTTTAAATTTCTAGCTACATTTTGGATAACACTAAAAATGCTCTAACATCTAAAGTTGTTTTGATAAAATTTAAGTTCTGTTATTTTTAATTTCATGTAAAAAATGTATATTACAGTATATAATCTATTTAACACTGTCAAGAACTTTCATAGATTTTACCTCTTCAAAAAAAACAAAATTGAACACCATAATTACATATAGGTAAAAATAAAATAAAATAAGTTGAAACATACCTTTTAAGAAACCCATCTCCATAATAGAGACACTCATATTGTTCATATTAATATCTTGTAATTTGATTTATTATGAACATTTAAATCAAAATATACCTCTAACAAATCAATTTCAATTACACTAGTCACCCTATTAGTATAAATAATCCACATGTCACCATATTGTAGTGTAGTAAACACAATAGAACAATTCATGATCTTGTAATTTGATTTACTCTGACTATTTAAAATGCTATTGATTTTTTAAAATAAAAATTTAATTTTTGTAGATTTTAAACAACAATAAGATCGTAGAAATCTGTAGCTTTAGCACATGAGATTCAAATAAAATTGAAGAATAACTAGATTACTTAAAACCGTTTGTTTTCACTTTTTTATATTCATTTCTCAATAACCTCAGTGTTTCTCCACCTATGTTCGATTCTCCAAAATGGCATGCTTAGCATATATTGATTAAGCTCAAGGAGCAAGAAACCCCAAGGAATTTTCACTCCGTCCGTGGTCAATACGAGACATCTTGGCTATTGCTTAGTCATTTGATCATTACTATTAAAAAATAAATAAATAAATAAATAACAACATTTCTCAATAACATCAGCAAATGGGTGGAACTGCCAATACCAAGTCAAACATTTTTTTTGAACTTAACACCTTGAGTAAAAGCATGGTGCATTATAGGTAGGTACATTATGTTGCTACAAAACACACCTAATTCATTTTTGATAGAGGTATGTTGGTGGTGGATAGGTAGTTTTTATGATTTTGAACAGTGTTAATGATAGGAGCACTTCAAAGTGTTGCTTCAATTTAAGTTCAAGCATGGTTTCATGATTCAACAAGAAGAAAACATATGCATCACTTAGTTTAGAAAAGGTAGAATATAAGGCAACTAGTGTTGCTAGTTGCAAACCCATTTGGTTTCACTAAGTTTCTAATTGAGTTGTCAAATCAAAGATTGGATCATGATTTACCGTGACAATCACACGTGTATCAAACTCTCTAAGATTTTAAAGTTTCATTATAAATCCCATATTAAGCTCAAAGTATCATTTCATCAAAGGCAATGTTTAAAAGGGCACTTCGACTCTACAGTACACTCCCATAAACTAACATGTCATTAATAATACACTAGTACACCCTTTCTTAAACTACATGAGAGGGCAAGCAAGCCAATTCATTTATTGAGTCTTGAGTCCCACCATTGATAGTTTAGGATTTTTTTCTTATAGCAATTTTTTTTGGCATTCAAAATCAATTAAAACAATGCCCTTGCTTGATAATGGCCTATTGAATTATGTTCTTTTGTCTTCTACAAAACGTGTTTATAGATTTTTGACAAAATTTTAATTTTGTTGTTGGAAAAGTATAAATTATTGTTGATGAAATTACAATTTCTATAAAAGGTCTCAATGCTCTAAAAAAAACCTATCGCTCTTTCAACAACTAATAGATGCAATTTAGGCATTTCTTTTAATTTTTTTGGCATTCAAAATCAATTAAAACAATGCCCTTGCTCAATAATAGCCTATTGAATTATGTTCTGTTGTCTTCTACCAAAATGCATTGATAAATTTTTGACAATTTTAATTTTCTTGTTGCACAAGTATAAATTATTGTTGATGAAATTGCAATTTCTATAAAAAGTCTCAATGCTCTAAAAAAAACTATTGCAGTTTCAACAACTAGGCATTTCTTTTAAATTTCTAGCTACATTTTTTATGGCACTAGAAAGGTTCTAGCATCTATTATAAAGTTGTTTTGATAAAATTTTAGCTCTGCTATTTTTAATTTCGTGTAAAATATGTATATTATAGTATATAATCTATTTAAGACAAACAAGAATTTGTATAGATTTTACCTCCAAAAAAAACAAAATTTAACACCATAATTACATATAGGTATTAAAATAAAATAAAAAATTATATATATATATATATATATATATATACTAAAAAGTTGAATCATATCTTTCAACAAATCCATCTCCATAATAGAGACATTCATATTGTTCATATTAATATCTTGTAATTTGATTTATTATGATCATTTAAATCAAAATACACCTCTAACAAATCCATTTCAATTACCCCAGTCGCCCTATTAGTAAGCATAATCCACCTGTCACCATATTATAGAAGAAGAAGAAGATTTTTTAACGTCCACGAGGCTAAATATAGCCTATGGGACAAGTTTCTCCTCCATCTGACTCTTGTACTTTGCCCTTTTCCTGTGCGGTTTCACAATAAGCTCACCCAACTTCTCAACAAAGCCTTTGCTGAATATAATATCCCAGGAGCTAGCTGCCAAAATATCTGCATACCTTTCTTTGTTGTCTTTGAAGGCCTCACATTCTAAAATGAAATGCTTTTGTGTTTCCACTTTTCCGGAAGAGCAAAAAATACACTCTTTCCTCCCACACTTCTTTTGGCCTTTTCCAGCACCTTGTTTCACAACGGAGTTGATGCGAATTATTCCTTAATTGTGCGATAAGAATTTTGGCTCTCCAAGAAATATTGGCCCCTATGTACACTTTTTGTTGATGATTATGAGAGGGATTAAACAATTCAATATAATACTTTTTTTCCTAACTCCTCCCAAGTACATTTGTGAAACTTATCCATAACAAAAGCTTTTATCTCTTTACTGCTTGTGGGACACATACTCAAGAAAATGCCCATTTTCTAAACCATTTGTTATTTTGTCGCATCCAAGTTTTCTTTCTTGTGCACAATATGTCATTAACCACAACCTTAGGCCATCTTCCCTCTTCCATTTGCTCAATTTTTTTCAAATACCTTATGACATGTATCATAGCCATTACTTCAATAGGAGCCACCCCTGTTTCACTTAACAAGATATCATATGGAACTGCACTTTTGATTTTGAATTTGTTTGTGATCAAACGCTTCTGAATTTTCTCAATTTGTTTCCACTGCATGTCGGATGTATCACTGGCCCACAATTCATAGCCGTAGAGAATCACCGGGATCACTAGCAGCCCAAAAAGAGTTAGAGTAGTTTTCCAGTCCCATAACTCTGCCTCTCTACACCTATTTTGAAGAGCATAAAATGATTTCCAACCCCCTAAAGTTCTTTTCTTTCTACATCCACCCTAGCTTAGATTTTTGTTGAAGTCCATTCCGAGCTATTTGTAATCCGCAACTTCTTCGAGAATGTTGCCCTCATAGTAGAACTTATGTTGGTTATGATTTCTTTTGTTAGAGAAAACCACTACTTTCATTTCGCTGATATTGACTTGCATCCCCACATTTCTACAAAAATGCACCAGGGAAAGTAAGTACTCTTGCAAACCACGAGCAGAATTATCAATTAGATTAAGGTCATATGTCTACAAAAGCAGCGTTATAACAAACTTGCCCAATGTATCCTGCCACCCCCTTGCTAATTTAGCCACTCTTCAAGTTTGTCGATATATAACCCAAAGAGGGTGGGAGACAGTGGACAACCTTGTTTGACCTCGATATTGCTTCTAAAACTTTCAGAAATGCCTGCTGAAGTTCTGATTTTGACTTTCACCTCTTCGTACAACCTATGCACAACTGCTCTCAAATGCTTGGGAACCCCCAGTTCCTCCATTCTGTGCCAAAGCTTACCCCTAAGGACCGTGTCAAAGGATTTTTTGAAATCAACAAAACAACAAAAGACTTCTTCCTTTTTCTCCCAAACTTTCTCAATGATATGCCTTAGAGTTATACCATGATCAACTATGGAATGCTTAGGTCTAAAACCCGCTTGTCCTTTGGCACGTTTATCTCTTTCTTCTGCCCACTTGCTGATTTTATTCTCTAACATGCTTCCGAATAACTTTTCAAACAAGGGGTTTATCATTATGGTCCTATAGTTGGAAGGGTTATTGACGTCACCACTCTTGAAAAGAGGTATTTCCAAACTAGTTGTCCAATCAGTGAGGAACCCCTGTTGTATGATGTTGTTGAAAATTTTTGTAATGTGAGGGGCCAAAATTTTTGAGCCCCACTTTAGATACTCTACTTGGAGCTCAACCAAATCTTTTGCTTTTCCAGCACCTAACTTTTTGATACCCGTCTCTACCTCTTGCACCATGAAGAGTTTTGTATCAGTGTTGACCAAGGGAGGAGGTTCAACCTTGGGATCTTGCTCATACAGTTTTCTTGCATAGTCAAACCATTCAGAAGTTGTAATATTGTTTTTAGTTTTCATCTTTCTCTGTTGGAGTTCCTTCCAAAATAATTTGGGGTTATTTTTCCCGAGGAAGATTAGTTCTTCTCTCATCAAAACCATGAAGTCAACCTTTTTCTTTCTTAATATCTGCTTGTAAGCTTCGAGCTTTATGTCATCTTTGTTTGACTCTTTCCACATTCTCCTTGCCTTTTTGCATTCCTCGTCAAACCAAGCATTGACCGGAAAGCATTTTTTTTCAGACTTTTGGCTTTTTGTTCTCTTACACTCTGCTAGTGCACATTGAATTAAATGTGTTAATTCGTGACTATGGAGGTCGTGAAATAGCATTTTCTCCTTTTCACAGAGTCTCCACCGCTAATTTGAAAGTATTACAATTTTCTGGAGTCAAAAGAATTCTGCCCTTCGGAAAATTTTGTTGACCACACTAAGTTTTTAACCCTATCTGTGTCTTTCTAGTTGAAGAGAAGCCTAGATAAATTGGCTTGCGATCTGATTTTAAGTCCCAAAGTTGATCGCCAATCAAGACTTCCTCAATTTTCTCACACAAACTATGTGAGAAAATTACAATCTACTACACTTGCTCCATTGTAAGTTTTGCAAGTGAAAATACCAGACTTTCCCCATCTAGTTAAACCATTACAAATGACTAAATTGAAAGCCCCGCATAGAGTAAGCGATTGTTCACCAAAGAGATTGCAGCCCTTGTCCTCTGAAATTCTTTCCCATTGATGATTACTTTCTTTTGTAAGCCAGATAGGGTCGAAGTCTTCTTCACAACAAGGGATGCTAGGTTTCTCACTTGCAGTCCTAGCATTAAAATCACCCACTATAATGACTTCACCTAGATGAGAATATGTTGCAATATCTGCCTTTAAGGCTACAAAAGGATCTTTGTGGTCAACCCCTCTGCTTTTGTAGATTTTTGAAACTTGTGGCGCAAAATAACATGTTGCAATTCTGATGTGATTTCCATTTTCTGATATTTTAAACCAAATGAATTGTTTATTTGAGTCTTCTTTTTCTAGCTGAATGAAACAACCTTCTTTTTCTCTCACTAATACCATGACACCCTCGTGTCATTTTCCATTCCCTGCTACCTTGTTCTAAACTGTCGTCTTCCAGTACCCTTCAAACCAAGGGGTCTTGCACCCTTCATGCTCATGTGTTTCTATGAGGCAAATTATGTCTCTATCTTCCGTAATAGGCCCTAACCCAAGTCCTCGTCTCCATGGATAACCTTTGCAATTCCAACAAACTAAACTTAAGGAAACATGGGCATGACTTTATTGTTATTTGTTTTGCCCTGCTAGACTCACACTTGAGTCTTTGTCCCTATTTGCCTATACTGACCTTACTTCTTGATTTTCTATTAAAGAATTTGTTCTCTTCTTTATTATCATATTGTCGTCCGGCTTTGGGTGGAATTCCAAATAGTGTTATCACACCTTTACCCTTATATATCCATGCTCTTTTTCCCTCATCTCTTGTTGCCCTAACCTTTGACAATTCCTCCCTCCTTTCCTCTTCTTGTCTTATAGTTAAATCTTCTTCTAGAAAAAAGAGAGAACCCCTCAAGAGCTACTTCTTGCTTAGAATGACGTCTTTAACACACAAACTAGGCAGGAAGACTCTTATAGGCCTCGCTCTTTCACCGCTAAACTTTCCTACCCTCCATGATTGACCTATTTTTCCTTGCCATAGCAGCTTTTCTTTCAAGTCCCTTGCAAGGTCAAAAGTAGATTCGTTTTTCCCATAGCCTTTCACCCCTTTAATAATTATGTTTGCTGCTCTGTCTTGTCTTTCCTTGCTTTCTCTATCTTGCATGTTGCCGACCCAGAAGCTTGCGTCTCCTCCCCTATTAGTAGAAATGCTAATAACTTCAGCCCAAGTTTTGGAAACTTTTGTGGGGCCTGCTTTCCTTTCTTCTCTTGTTGTCCCTTCCTGGTTGTCTATTTGGGCAACCGCTTTCCCTTTATCCTTGGATGGTTTCGCCTTCCCCACCTCTGTACTCCCCACTGCAAATTCTTTCATGCTTTGCACATCTGCTTTCATCTGTTGCCATTCTGTCTTCCCTATCATGATAGATTCCTCGTGCAATGCCACTTGCTCCTTCATAATTTTATTGCTTCCCACTAAAGCCTGGTTCTCAATTGTGATTGCATAAGTTGTATGCTCCCTTTCCTACGCTTTAGCCTCTAGAACCTCTAACCTCTTTTTTGCATTTAACAATTCTGCCACATAAAGATCAACTGACCAGGTGACAGGTGTGGATGTGGGACTGTAAAAGACAGAATCATTGATGAATTTTCCTTTTCCTTTTCCTTTGGTCCTGTTGCCATACGCTTGCAAGGGGGACTTGTTTGAATATTGCTTATTGCGAAGGGTCTCAGTAATTTTCCTTTGAGTCTGTTTTTTTCTTGGCTACCCCCATTTTAGACGCGCTAGTCTCTGTTTTAAAATACCCCGATAATGTATGGCATTGACCCAAACCCACTTCCCAGCTTTGGCTGATGAGGCAATTTTCACTTGTCCTAGATCGTTTGTTTCTACGAGTTCAGAAATTTCTTGTCCCGTTACCATGTTTGCATGCATTGGGCTCCAACCTCTTCACCGCTGGAGTGCCTAACTCCTGATTCCTCCACCGCTCACTTTAAAATAGTGTCTCTCTCCAACCAAACTTAACCCCTAACAGTGAAATGTGGAAAACGTTCAAATCTAAGCCTCCATAAAACTGCTTAAACTCTTACTCCTTTAAATTACTCTCACCCTATGCACTCAGTCACAAAAGTTCCGTGGATGCAAATGAGAGGCACAAATGGGAGGCGCAAATTGGTGTTGGTTCTATGGATTAAAAAAGTAAGCAAAAACTGGATTGCTCAGAAAATATGATTATGCGACCTATCTTTCTAGTTGCCAAGTCACATTCCAGCCTAAGTAACCCAGATTGCAACTTGATACAATTTGCGACTATGCGACCTGTGACACCTACGACTTGCGACTACGTTGTGGCAAACTGCAATTTGCGACTCTGCAACCTTGCGACTGTGCTAAGGCCAACTACAACTGTTGTTGTCTAGTGCTCACTGCTCCTGGCCACTACAACTATTGTTGTATTGTGACTTGCGATTGTGTTGTGGCCCGATTGTTGTTGTCCTGTGTTGTGCTCATTTCTCCTACTTGATATTTAACTCCAATATCTATATCAATCAAATCACAAGCAAACTACACAGAAACAGACCCATAAAAAAATATCAAACATTCAACAACAGATTGCACTTCGTAAAGAAAACCCTAAAATTCTGGACCATTCATTCCCTACACTTCGTAAAGAAAACCCTAAAATTCAAGACCATTCATTCCCTGCCCCGAATTTCTGGTTCCCCATATCATTTGCATTTTTCCAACGTTGTACCACCTGTAAAAGATTCAGCAACATTCAAACCAATCCAAACAACTTCGAGAAGTAATTTTTTAGTATGTTGCGTCGGCTGGGTTTGAACCTTAAAAAATGATGGTTGATAAGGTGTTCATATTTCTATTGTCGTAGAGGCCAGTCATCGCAAAAATAGATGGGAAATTGATGCTAGAATTTACCGCGAATCAAACGTAAACTTCACGTCGTTGCTGATCTCCACCACTGTTGATCCATGAAAATGGATGCACTGATCAAACGTTGAACAATGACTTAGTTTTCCTCCTCTATCGAAGAGTGTACCCTATGTTTGATTCTAGCTATTTCGCTAATAGAATGGTTCATGATCTTGTAATTTGATTTACTATGATGCTAGTGATTTAAAATAACAATTTAATTTTTGCAAATTTTAAACAACAATAAGATCGTAGAAATTGTCTTTTGTAGCTTTAACACATGATATTCAAAAAAAAATGAATCATAACCAAATTACTTAAAACCATTTGTTTTCACTTTTTTATATTCATTTCTCAATAACATCAAAGTTTCTCGACCTATGTTCGATTCCCTAAAATGGCATGCTTAGCCTATATTGATTAAGCTCAAGCAGTGGGCAGCTCCGGGGAATTTTCACTCCATCCGTGGTCAATACATCTTGGCTCTTGCTTAGTCATTGGATCATTACTATTAAAAAAATAATAATAATAATAATAATAATATCAACATTTCTCAATAACATCAATAAATGGGTGGAACTACCAATACCAAGCCTAACATTTGTTTTGCAATTAACACCTTCAGCAAATGCATGGTGCATTGTAGGTAAGTTCATTAGGTTGCTACAAAACACACCTAATTCATTTTTGATAGAGGTATGGTGGTGGTGGATAGGTGGTTTTTATGGTTTTGATTAGTGTTAATGATAGGAGCACTTCAAAGTGTTGCTTCAATTTAAGTTCAAGCATGGTTTCTTGATTCAACAAGAAGAAAACTTATGCATCACTTTAGTTTAGCGAAGGTAGAATATAAGGCAACTAGTGTTGCTAGTTGCAAACCCATTTGTTTTCACTACATTACTAATTGAGTTGGCAAATCAAAGATTAGATCATCACTTAGTTTAGCAAAGGTAAAATATAAGGCAACTAGTGTTGCTAGTTGCAAACCCATTTGTTTTCACTATGTTACTAATTAAGTTGGCAAAACAAAGATTGGATCATGATTTACCATGACAATCAAACTTGTATCAAACTCTCAAAGATTCTATTGTTTCATTATCAATCCCATATTAAGCTCAAAATATCATTTCATTTAAAGACAATGTTAAAAAGGGCACTTCGACTCTAATAAACCAACATGTCATTAATATCATGACTAAACCACTAGTAAATGGGCAACTCAAGAGGTTCAAAGAGCTACTTGGTGTAGTGGATAACACCTTCATTGATAACAAAATCGTGTTAGATTACCTCAAACAATCTTCTACAACAATAGATCTTGATAAAGTATTCACAAAGGACATGCACGACTAGTCAAAGATTAAGTTTGTGTTTTTTTACAAACACTAGTACACCTTTTCTTAAACTACGTGATAGGGCAAACAAACCAATTCATTTATTGAGTCTTGAGTCCCACCATTGATAGTTTAGGAGTGTTTTCTTATAGCAATTTTTTTTGGCATTCAAAATCAATTAAATCAATGACCTTGCTTAATAATAGCCTATTGAATTATGTTCTTTTGTCTTCTACAAAATGTGTTTATAGATTTTTGACAAAATTTTAATTTTATTCTTGGACAAGTATAAGTTATTGTTGATGACATTGCAATTTCTATAAAAGGTCTCAATGCTGTAAAAAAAAACTATTGCAATTTCAACAACTAATACATGCAATTTAGACAATTCTTCTAAATTTCGAGCTACATTTTGGATAAGACTAAAAATGTTCTAACATCTATTATAAAGTTGTTTTGATAAAATTTTAGTTATATTATTTTTAATTTCGTCTAAAAAAGTATATTACAGTATATTATTTATTTAACACTAGCAAGAATTTTTATAGATTTTACCTCTAAAAAAACAAAATTTAACACCATAATTACATATAAGTAAAAATAAAATAAAAAAGTTGAAACATACCTTTCAACAAATCTATCCCCATAATAGAGACATTCATATTGTTCATATTAATAATCTTGTAATTTGATTTATTATGAACAATTGAATCAAAATACACCTCTAAAAAATCCATTTCAATTACACTAATCACCCTATTAGTAAGCATAATCCACCTGTCACCATATTATAGGGAAGTAAACACAATAGAACTATTCATGATCTTGTAATTTGATTTACTATGACTATTTAAAATGCTAGTGATTTATTTAAATAACAATTTTATTTTTTGCATATTTTAAACAACAATAAGAATGTAGAAATAATCTTCCATAGCTTTAACACATGAGATTCAAATAAAACTGGTGAATAACCAAATTACTTAAAATCATTTGTTCTCACATTTTATATTCAATTCTCAATAACATCAACATTTCTTCACCTATGATTTCTCAATAGAACAGTAAACACAATAGAACTATTCATGATCTTGTAATTTGATTTACTATGACTATTTAAAATGCTAGTGATTTATTTAAAAAACAATTTTATTTTTGCTGATTTTGAACAACAATAATAGCATAGAAATAGTCTTCCATAGCTTTAACACATGAGATTCAAATAAAACTGATGAATAACCAAATTACTTAAAATCGTTTGTTTTCACATTTTATATTAAATTCTCAATAACATCAGCACTTCTCCACCTATGTTCGATTTCTCAAAATGACATGCTTAGCCTATATTGATTAAGCTCAAGGAGTATGCACCCCCAAGGAATTTTAGCTCCGTCCATGGTCAATACAACACATATTGGCTCTTAGTCATTGGATCATTACTATTAAAATAAATATATATAAAATAATATCAACATTTCTCAATAACATCAGCAAATGGGTGGAACTTACCAATACCAAGCTTGACACTTGTTTTGCAATTAACACCCTCAGTAAATGCATGGTGCATTGTAGGTAGGCTCGTTAGGTTGTAAAAAACACACCTAATTCATTTTTGATAGAGGTATGATGGTGGTGGATAGGTAGTACTACAAGGTTTTCATTATTTTGACTAGTGTTAATGATAGGAGCACTTCAAAGCATTGCTTCAATTTAAGTTCAAGCATGGTTTCTTGATTCAACAAGAAATAAACTTATGCATCACTTAGTTTAGCAAAGGTAGAATATAAGGTAACTACTGTTGCTAGTTGCAAACTCGTTTGTTTTCACTAAGTTACTAATTGAGTTGGAAAATCAAAAGATTGGATCATGATTTCCAGTGACAATCAAACTTGTATCAAACTCTCCAAGATTCTAATGTTTCATTATCAAAACCATATTAAGCTCAAAGCATCATTTCATCAAAGACAATGTTTAAAAGGTAACTTCAACTCTACAATACACTCCCATAAACCAAAATGTCATTAATATCATGACTAAGCCACTTGTAAGTGGGCAACTTAAGAGGTTCAAAGAGCTACTTGGTGTAGTGGAGACCACTCTCATTGATAATAAAAAAAATGTAAATAGTGTTAGTGTACCTAAAACAATCTTCTACAACAATAGATCTAGGAACCTATTTAGCTTCACATTTTTCAATGAAGCCCATCATTCTTGATTTATATAGCAATAAAAGCATACACCAAGAGCATGCACCACTAATCAAGTTTGTTTATTTTTACAAACACTAGTACACCTTTTCTTAAACTACAAGAGAGGGCAAACAAACCAATTCATTTATTGAGTGTTCAAGTCCCACCATTGATAGTTTAGGAGTGTTATTCTTATAGCAATTTTTTTTTGGCATTCAAAATCAATTAAAATAATGCCCTTGCTTGATAAAAGCCTATTGAATTATGTTAATTTGTCTTCTTCTACAAAATACGTTTATAGATTTTTGACAAAATTTTAATTTTATTGTTGCACAAGTATAAATTATTGTTGATGAAATTGCAATTTCTATTAAAGTATCAATGCTTTAAAAAAACACCTATTGCAGCGTCAACAACTAATACATGCAATTTCAGCGATTCTTTTAAATTTCTAGCTACATTTTGAATTACACTAAAAATATTCTATCATCGATTATAAAGTTATTTTGATAGGATTTTAGTTTTGCTATTTTTAATTTCGTGTAAAAATTGTATATTACAGTATATAATCTATTTAACACTCTTATAAATTTTACCTCTAAAAAACAAAATTTGACACCATATAATTATATGTAACTAAAAATAAAATGAAAAAATTAGACCTTTTAACAAATCTATTTCCAGAGACATTCATATTGTTCATATAACAAATCTATCTCCAGAGGCATTCATATTGTTCATATTAATATTTTGTAATCTGATTTATTATGAACATTTAAATCAAAATACACCCCTAACATTTCCATCTCAATTACACCAATCTCCCTATTAGTGAACATAATCCATCTGTCACCATATTATAGTATAGTAAACACGATAGAGCAGTAGTTCATGATATTGTAATTTGTTTTACTATGACCATTAAAAATGCTAGTGATTTATTAAAATAACAATTTAATTTTTGCAAATTTTAAACAACTAACAATAAGATCATCGAAAGTCTTCCACAGCTAATCAAATAAAATTGAATAGTGAGATTCAAATAAAATTGAATAACAACCAGATTACTTAAAACAACTTGCTTTCACTTTTTTATATTCAATTCTCAATATCACCATAATTTGTTTTACTATGACCATTAAAAAAGCTAGTGATTTATTAAAATAACAATTTAATTTTTGCAAATTTTAAACACGGAACAATAAGATCATAAAAAGTCTTCCATAGCTTTATCACATGAGATTCAAATAAAATTGAATAACAATAAAATCATAGAAAGTCTTCCATAGCTTTAACACATGAGATTCAAATAAAATTGAATAACAACCAAATTACTTAAAACAATTTGCCTCCACTTTTTATATTCAATTCTCAATATCATCTGCATTTCTCCAACTATTTTCAATTCTCCAAAATGACATGCTTATATTCAATTCTCAATACCGTCAGCATTACTACAGCTATGTTCAATTCACCAAAATGGCATGCTTACTCTGTAATGATTAAGCTCAAGGAGTAGGCAGCCCTACAGAGTTTTAACAATCTGTGGCCAATACAGGACATCTTGGGTCTTGCTTAGTCATTGAATCATTGTTATTAAAAATAATAATAATAGAAGACATCTTGGCTCTTGGCTCTTGCTTAGTCATTGAATCATTACTATTAAAAAATAATAATAACAATAATATTCACATTTCTTAATAACAATAATATTAGCATTTCTTAATAATATTAGCAAATAGGGGAAACTGGCCAAGTACATTAGCAAATGGGTAGAACCGCCAACTGGACTAACAACACTGTCAATAACATCAGAAAATGAGTAGAACTGCCAAGTGGACAGACAACAATGCCAAAGTTTCAAGGCACCCCTCAAACTGCTTGTTGTTCAAACGAATTCCCTATAAACAGACAAATCTCAAAGCCAACTACTCTAAAGCAAATATTTTATGTACTTTGTGAATAAGCTTTGACAGAGGTGCATGGCAATCGACCCCTTGTTTAGGGCAAAAACAAAGGTTTTGAATTGGGGGATTTGAAAAAGTCATGCGTTTGGCTGTTCCTTGTACCCTTTTGACTATTTATAGGCTCTTAGTGATTTCTTCATAGGCGTGTACAATGACAATGGTAGTGTTGTAATCAGAATGATACTGAAGGGGGCTTTAGGTTTTGCAAGTTTGGCTTACGAACCTGAGTTTGGCCAAGAGCAGGTAGGATGGGATGATACGGGCCTGAGTTGGCCACTGTGTCTTGTTATTCAACTTACTATACTAAATTTTATAGATTCTCTTTGCTACATCTCTGATCAGAGTTGCTGTCATGGTCATTGAACTCCGAAAAATCTGCTGTTATGGTTGTAAAAAATGTTCAATTTACTGGCACTAAACTTTATGATATTTATGGATTCTCTGTGCTACATCTCTGAATTTAGTTGCTGTTATAGATGTTAAACTCTGAAAGCTTGCGGCTATTGTTATAAAAAAATGTTCAAGGTACTAATTTTTATGAATGGAATCTCTGTGCTACATCTCTGTGTGCTTAGTTACTCTCTTGGTCGTTTAACTCTGAAAAACTGCTGTCATGGTTGTTAAAAAATGTCGATTCGTGTTGAATCTTCTGCTATTGCAGCTCTATTAAAATACTAGCGTGCAGCTCAATTAGTTCCAAATTTCAGATTTGTTCAACTTTGCAGAGTTTCATTCCATTAAGTAACAGACAGCTCGTTAGGTTCTTAAAAATGCAAGAGATCACATTGTGCTATTTCTAAAGTAAAATAGCTAATCCTGACTTAAATCGTTCGTGCTTGCTCTTTTTCACATACACTTGCCAGCAAATCACAAATTCAGATGAGTACAAGTTACCAAATGGTAAGTTGCTTGTTTCATATAAAATCACAAATAATCCAGTACTTCAGTTATTAGAATTTAAGATTTTAACCTAACAATGGTGAAATGTACTTCAAAAACGAGAACAAGTTTGTTAAGTAAATGACCAAACTTTGACCTTCACCTGCTTGTTTCATATAAAATTGACTACAGAGATGAAACGTACCTAACACTGTCTGCATTGATATCTATCTAGAAAGTTGTAATTAGCCGAAACCCATCTACAAACTAAAATTGGTTGCTTTCATATCCAGACATCTGCAACCTTGCTTTCACATTAGGTAGCGTTTCTCAATATGAGAATCAAGTTAGCCAATAGCAGAACCACTCTAATGAGAGTCGGCAATATTGGTTAAGTAGTCACCAAAATTGACCATTTGAACTGTAAAATTACCTTAAGAGAAAAAACTAGCTCTGAAATCATCATTACCAGTACAACAATTTTCATATGCAAGCATATCCCACTTTTACTATACAAAAGCACGAACAATAGCCCATCTGAGTAATTAGTTCAATGCATATCTCTGTGAAAAGCTTGTGTGCACTGGCCTACCAAGTGAAAACTCAAAAGAGCATTCTGCGGTAGGCACATGCGGACTTAATATAGGTGAACTTACTGACCAATCACATACAGATAGGGCATTAGCCCTAAATATAATTGGCTAATTAGTCACCGAAGCTTTAATACATCACTCCCCAAAATGGTAACGCTCCAGCATGCATTACACGCCTTCTTAAACTAAGAAAGAATGGGGAAGATAAAAGGCCACATGAAATTTCACAAAACTAACCAACCTAAAGAAACAGAGATATGTACACCCACCGACCCTCTCACACACGAATATATAATCAATGAAAACCCATAACGTTAGATTAGTCAGACATAACATCTAAGAAATGCATGTTGCACACTGGGAAGCTATAGATCGCAGGTTCAAATACAGCCAAGTCCACTGCGGTTACCAACCAGCCCCTTTTATAACTAGCACTTGACCCGCCCTATATCCAAACATACCCGAGGAAAAATAAGAATCCTACAAGTTTTCTTTAGAAAAAAACTAAAAACTATCGATTAAAGATATATATTATTCAGAATCTCTCATCATATTGACTGATCCTGGCAGTTTAATTGCTGTACACAGTACATACAGCTCTAGTTTCTACTGCAAATTAGTAATTTGTAATCCATGTGATCTTGTTCTCGATCCAATATGGAGACAAGGCATTTCATTTAATGGGTTTTTTTCGATAGGTTTTCATTATCAGAAAACAAAAGCTGTTACATTCATCATAGTCATCAGCGTCCAAATCACTACCTAATGTGATTACCGCCAGGAAGCCCAAACCATCGGGGCCAAAAAAATTACAGGAATACTTCCCACCGGAGACAACAAAAAGACAGGGGGAAACCCTGTACGTGAAAACATCCCGAATCAAGAAACGAGCAGAACAGAGTATCAATTTGTTTAATGGGTTGCTATGGTTCTGGACTATGGATGTCCGACTTTTATTGCCTAACCAGAAATACTCATAAAACCCTGAAATACCGAGAAGAACTAGATTTACATTCCAAAAAACAAAAACAAAAAATCAAAGTTGCCAAACACGCTCCCTTGCATTAATCGAAATAGATTTCAAAATACAGCTAAAAATACTCTATTCACCAGTTCACACATGACCTCAGTGTTATTCCTTAATTTGTCCTTCAAAAATAGCAAGAACAAAACCAATAAATGCTCGACACCATGATAAAAGAAGACCGTAAAATGGCAGCGCAAAGGTATGCAACCTATGTAAAACTGCATTATTGTTCAGTATATCGGAGCTCTTACTGTGATGTTGTGAGCAGAAAAACCCTAAATGAATAGAAATAAATACTCGCCTTCAACGAAAAAATAATCACAAATCCATTCAATATAGAAGCTGGAAAGCCATCAACTGAATAGCTAAAGCCATATTTATAAGAAAGTCAAGGGATTTGCTCGAAGGAGCCGTATGGTATGGGGTTATAGGGTTCCGAATGCATCGCCTAAGATTTGGGTCACATGGGCGGGTGTGTGCTACTCCTTCCGGCGCACATTTTTATGTTCAAGAGCTAAGGTGGGGAATATTTGTTAATTTACAAGTTAGGGGGAAATTCTACATTTTAAATAGAAGGGAGAACACATTAGGAAAGTTTCAAAGATGATTAATGTTGGTGAATCTCTAGTCATCTCAAAGAAGAAGTTAAAATAAATGTTCGTTTTAGGAAATTTTACATTTTAAATAGATGGGAGAACAAATTAGGAAATTTTCAAAGATGAAACGCGTTGACATTGTTACTTTACATGTGATTATTACCGAAAGAGTTTTTACAATTTTATATGGATCACAGAAGCATAGATTCTAAAAATATGATTATTGTTGTTGTTATCTCTAATCATCTCAAAGAAGTTGATGTTAAGGAAATTTAATACAAATATTTGGTATAGTTTAGATGTATCTTATTTTTTATTTATGGAGCATTATGAGATATCAAATCTTTTTCGCTCTAAAAAAGGTTTGTATCTCAAGAGATTTGATTTCTCTTAGCACTCGGTAAGACCCAGAGTTAAGATGGATCTACGTTGGTTTAATTATTAATTAATTTTTATTACTTTTATTTTATTTTGATAGAGCCATAATGTTAAATAAGACATTACAACATCTCTACATATGGGTGAAGTGTTCACTCGAATGTCAGGCAGATCAATAACAACACAAAGTTTACTAGAAGGCTTCATCTACATCAAGTTAATGACTGTGGAAATATTCATACTAAAATCATACTAAAAATCTCTACTATATTGGGTTTGAGAGATTTGCAACATTCCTTCTCAGTAAAAGACCATTATGATTAGCCACATTTTAGCAAAATTGTATGAACTCATTTCAGAAAAGAAGTTTAGCCTTTGGCTTGAAAGCCATGGTAAAAGAGCTAAAAGACCAACTAAATTTAGGAGACAGCACTCGACTATAAACCATCTTGTTACTCGTAGGATCATTGTTGTTTTGTTGACTTTAGAAAAGCTTTCGGCACAGTTCCTTGGGATAATTTATGGAAGATGCTAGAAGAGATAATGGTTCCTCTCGCATTGAGGGTTGTTGTGACTAGGATATACGAGAAAGTTATTGCCAAGCTTAGGACCACTGAGGGTTTGTCAGAAGAAGTTTATGCAATATCAGAGTTCAGCAATGGTGTCCCCTATCCCCTAGCATTTTTTACATTTACATTGATAAACTAGAAGAGTGTTTGGAAGTTTCAAGATGTGATGGCCCTAGGCTCACTCATTTGGTCATTACTCTTCTCCTTTATGTTGATGATATTGTTCTTCTTGCCAAGAGCCACGACGATCTTGACAAGAAGCTTGGAATCCTCCAAGATTAATTCTCCACAATGGGTATGATTGTTAATACCGACAAGACTAAATTCATGATAAGTAAATTCACTAAGGTCAACTATGATAATTCCATTTATGATAATAACGACTTGGAGAAAGCTTCTTCATACAAGTATTTGAGAATTGACATTCATGATCAACTCAACTGGAATTATAGCATTGAGAAAAAGATAATCGGGGGCTGGAAAGCTTCTTATGAGCTTGAAAACAATTGCAACTCAATAGATATTTGGGTATGGAGTACAAAAAAGCTTCTCTTTGAGAATTTTGTCACCCTTATTATTTTATATGGATGTGAGGTTTGGGGTTGCAGTATATCTATAGAATCATGGAGGAAGGTCAAGCTGATCCAAAAGCAATTTATAACCTACAACGTCAAAGATGAAAGGAAATACTCCCTGCCATATCCTCTTAATTGAAGTTAGCATTTCGCCAATTAAAATCATGGCTATGATTAGGTATCTCTTGTATAAGAAGAAGTTATACAATAGGGAAGCCAAGATGTTCCCCAAAATTGCTTCTAACTCTAGCCAAAACCCCCACATCTGGCTCAAGCGAGGCTAGCATAAGGATGCCCAGTAAGGATAATACTAAAAATATTATTACTTCCAAATTTAAGGATAAGTTGTGGGATGATAAGGAGTTAGATGGTAAAATAAAGCTAATGTGTTATAAGGAGGTGATTAACCTCAATCTTGATAACCAGAATTATTTTTTTGAGTTGACTAGTGCTAAGAAGAAAATGAACGTTGACAAGTTAAGAATTAATTCTCATGAGCTTCGAAGTGGAATTGGGTGTTGGTCAATTCCCAAAACACCTTGGGACGAAAGAGTTTGTCACCTTTGTGACAGCAAGAGGGTTGAAGATGAAAAACACTTTCTCTTAGATTGCCCAAATCTTACTCACATACATTCTAATTGTCAAAATTTTTGCCACACTACCAACCTTCTTGACTTGTTAAGTCCACAAAACTATGGAAACCTAGGGATGTTTCTCTCCCTTCTTTTCGATCATAGAAATACAATATTAAAGAATCTCAATTTATCTCTTGATTTCTTATAGTCCGATAGACAATATTGATCTTAGTGGACATTAATCATCATCACCATCACCATCATTATGTTTTTTATTTTATTTTAATCGAGTTAAAATGATAAAACATCACAACATCTCTACCCCTTATATGTGTATGTATGTATTTCCCTATAAAAGTTAAACATATTAATAAATTTTGGAAAATAATGAATGTTGTTAATCACTCTACTCATTTTAGAGAAAATTGTTTAAAAATAATTAATACAAATATTCTAGCGACGAGTATACAATGGATTTTTTTTCAAAAAATATGTATAATTAAAAGTTGTTTATATATATATATATATATATAGAATAAAAAAATGTGATTTATAATAATAGTAATAATTGCATCACAGCCTAGGATGGTAGAGATGGTGTAATGTCATGTTTAATCCTAAAAATAAAAACAATCCTACGTGAAATATTTGTACTAAAAATAAAAACATTAAAATAAAAACCACTTTATGGTATTCATCAATTTGAATATGAACCCATGGTATTTATGTGGAATATAGCCTATTTAAAGGGAAAAATTAAACCAACCTAGATCCATCTTAACTTTGCATCTACCAAGCACAGATAGGGATCAAATCTCTTGAGATGCAAGCCTCTTTTAGAGTGAAGAGATTTGATCCCTCTCGACGCTTGGTAGATCTAGAGTTAAGAAGGATCTAGGCTAGTTTAATTTTAACATTGTAATTGCATTGAGAGGTGCTTGTTGCCACACATTCTAGCAAGGGTCCTAGGAGGGGTGCCAAAGGGACAACTAGTAGACCTAATGACAATAATGGGACAAGGACCCACTGTCACCTCAGTCAATGTCCCCTACTCTTTGTAGAAATATGGTGATAGAGTTGTAACTACTAAAAAAAAATTAATCTAAATCAAGAGACACAATTCTACTCTACTGATATGTGGAATTCAATTCAGAATTTAGAACAACAATCTCAGACATGCAATAAGAAATAACACACATGCACAATATTTTTCATATGGGAACGCAACTCGGAAAAACCCCTCAAGACTCTTTGCTTTAATCATATGAATAGAGATGTATTACAATTGCTTTCCCGCACCGAGCACAACTGGCAAGTGAATAACCTATCTCTCTGCTCAATGAGAAGCTTTGATCCTAATTTAATTTATGCCTCTACTTGAGCCCTTATTTCCTTGCGCAAATCCTAGAGAATTAGTCGTTATTTTTTAGGAATTATCCTCCAAATTTATTGCGCAAATCCCAAGGTTGATCATCTGACTACATGCAACACATGTACACTTAAACTAGTTTATAACTGCTTGTTACACTTCCTTGGAATCTCCACCACAACTAGGAACTTGAATTCTCTGCATGCATTAGTTATTTCAGGTTGATTAATAGTTAACTGGGTGATCACTAAGTTAGATTATTGTCCCACTGCACAATTGACCTTCCACTAGTTCCTCCAACTATTTGAACTAGTTTAACTGAACACAATTGGATATGACTTAACTGGATTATTAAAATTTAGCAATCACACATGCTTAACTGAACTCTAAGACCTCTAACTCGAATTTATTGAGCTAACTGAGTGACAAGAGCCATGTCACACAATTTAACTGCATCCAAGTTGTTTGATGTGGAAATTTGAATTTTCTCAATTTGACTAAGGCAAAGTCAAATTGAAAATTTCTTGTTGCACTTCTCAACACTCCCTCTCAGCAAGAAAGGGATTATCAACCACTCTTATCCTGCACCTATGTAATTCGAACTTCCCTCTTGACAAATCCTTTGTCAATATGTCAACATATTGTTCCTTTGTCAGAATGTATTGTAGCAACATTATCCGCTTATGCACACTTTGCACATAGCCTCATAAATGGTGATACCAAATATCCATATGCTTGGATCGATCGTGAAATACTTAATTCTCATAGAGTTTAATGCAACTATGATTATCACAATAGATCACAGTTGGATCCATCATCTGACCAAACAGTCCCACAAGTATCTTTCTCATCCATATCTCCTCACATGTTGCTTGAATTGCAGTCATGTATTCTGCGTCTCTTGAGTTGAGCGCCATAGATATTTGCTTCCTGTTGTACCAGGAAATCATTGCGAAACCAACACTAAAAATTCAACCTGATGTGCTCTTCTGGTCGGATGGACTCCCCGCCAAATCTACACTTGTGAAGCGACACAACTTCACTACCTCTGTCCGTTTGTACCATAATCCATATTGTTTTGTAATGTACACCTTCCCTCACATCTACCCAAGTAATCGTTCAATCGGGGTAACCATGAGATGAGGGAAGTTAAGAGAAGACTCAACCTCCTTGGTGACTTTAAGGAAGTGGAATTGACGCGGAGAACCACGACACAAACTCCCTGTACTTGATACATGACCCCCAAAGGTTATCCTAGTCATCCCCTTGACTTGCCCCTGGGTCCCACTGAATTTTAATTAATAAAACCCCTGGATGATCCCTTGATATGTGCAAGGGTGTTTTTGGGAGGCTCTGGACACTCCCACAACATAGCCATGTGTGCATCCAAGGACTCTTTCACCCAGACCTGTGCCAACGTCCACGGGGTTTATGGTACTTTTCAAGCCCAGAATCCCAGACACTGCCTAAAAATTCTTGTAGCTTCCAAAGTCCATCAAACACATGAAGACAATTCCAATGAACCAAATGTTGACTCTAGGACTAGGCCTGACCATCCCCAACTGGGACTGACATTCTGTCAAACACTTGGCCTTAATGAAATCTATAGGTCTAGGATACAAGACAGAGCACAAATGACTGAAAACTATTATGAGACTTGACAAGAAGGATCGCCACCCTCTTCCTTGAACTGATATGACATCAATTAGGTCTTGCATCCATGATTTTAACATTTACAAGTAAATACATACCATGCTTATAACCGACATAAAACCATGTAAATAGCAGTGAGATAACAACCATTAAAGCCACACATTAATAAGTACAAAAGTAAGAGAACTTAGCTTTTATTAAACATAGGCAATAGCCGACCAAGTTTAGAACTTCCACATACCCGACCATAGACATGGTTGATCCAAATCTCTATTTAGTCAATCACCCCCATGCCATATTCCAAGCATGAATGTGGGATCCCATGGATAAACCAATCCAAAAACAACCAAGGGAATCTAGAGGTTAAACCATCTCCACCCTCACTATACCGTGATCATACCTAAACCGGTGCCCCAATCAGAAAACCGAACCAAGCTTGGAATGCCTCCGAAAATCCATCACTATCCTTGAGGATTTTCCATCTCCCTATATCTCAAGTTTTACCGCAATCCAATCCTAGATCACTAGTCCCTAAATCGAGACACCACCCTCAAGATTTACCATGTATCCTGCCAAATCAGTCAAGGGATTCCTAGGCCTTTGGGAATTTTCCTTGAGACCACCTCTGCCCCGAATTATGAAATCCATCCAGCAAATACAAAGCTCAAAACCAAGATCAAATCCCATCACACCATGGATATCTAGAAAAATTCAAGGCAAGGTTGAAAACCAATTGCAAATCCCGACAAAACCATGCCAACGACAGCAAGAGAACCAAATACCAACATGAATAAGCCATGCATGTCCAAACCAGCTAGGAAATAACACATACAATATGTTACCTGCAAGTATTCCCGTTGAAGTTGCTAGAACATGCTCTTCCTTATTTGATCTTTGCTTTCCTTTCCTTTCCTTGTCCTTCCTTTGCTTTCTTTACTCTTTCTTAGCTCAATGCTAAAATGCTCCAAGAAAAAATCTAAGTATCCAAGAGTGTGAGAGAGATAGAGAATAATGAGAGAGCTCCAAAATTGAACTGACAAAAGCGAAACCAACAAAAGCTTGCCAATTGATCCTCAAAAGCCTTTTTATCAATGAGGCCTCTATTTTCTTCATTTTCCTCATCACATGTAACATATGACCTTTCACCTTCCTTTTCTCCTATTTTCCATTATTTTTCATAAATAAATGTGCCAAAAATACCTTTTCCTTTCTAAAGCCTTAGCCATTTCCTTTTCCAATTTCCCTTAGCCATAATAACCTAAATGAACACCCACACTAGGATGTGTTTCCCAACATTCAGCTTGGAATAATTGTCCCTTAACCATGGTCTTATTTTTGCCGCTATTAACTTTTATTACATGAAATTTTAGCCCGAGTTTGTTACATGGGTAGTGCCTTTGAGGTATCGTAAAACATACTTAGTTGCTTTCCAATACAATTTGGTTGGCTCAACTGGTTGACCGCATAGCACATATTTTGTTG
The DNA here is from genome assembly GCA_034641835.2 of Pinus albicaulis. NCBI lineage: Eukaryota > Viridiplantae > Streptophyta > Pinopsida > Pinales > Pinaceae > Pinus > Pinus albicaulis. The sequence goes on along the minus strand of CM076574.1, from coordinate 1,147,552,650 downwards.
TGTGTTCACAAGATACATCAATGAACCCACTAACTATTGGTAAATGGTATCATCCACCTCTTCACCTGAAGTGGAAATCTCCTTCCTCCAGTTAGTTGGTAGAGGTGTTTCCATGGGCCTAAAACTCTCCATGCAGAATCTTTGTAGGATATTGGTGGCATACTTTCCCCGAGACACAAACAATGCCCCACCATCTTTCCATACTTCCAGCCCGAGGAAGTAGTGTATGAGACCCATGTCCTTCATTTCAAGTTCCCATGCAAGATCCTCTTTGCAATATATGATCAGTTGCTTGTCACCAGTCAATATTAAATAATCAACATATAAAATAATGATAAATAATTTACATTATACCAAAATATGACAGAGGTTCACATCCGCTTCACAGTTGGTGAAGCCTAAACCAGTGAGATAACTATTGATCCTAGTGTACTAAGCACGGGGTGCTTGTTTGATATCATACAATGCTCACTTGAGTTTGCACACATGAGACTCCTGATCGAATGTCTCAAAACATTTTGGTCGCTCAATGTACACCTCCTCCTCAATAACACCAGTGAGAAATGTTGTTTTTACATCCATCTGGTGGATCTTCCACCCCATCTGCATAGCCAGTGCAAGAATTGATCTAATGGATGAATACCTTTCTAGGAGAGCAAAGGTTTCCTCATAGTCAATTTCCTCAACTTGAGAGAATCCTTTGGCCACAAATTTTTCCTTATACTTCTCTATGCTTCTGTCTGTTGCATGCTTAACCTTGAAGATCCATCTCAAACTCACTACTCATTTATCTACTAGTCTTGGGACCACTTCCCAGACATTGTTCTTCATGATGGATTTGTATTCTTCCACCATTGCATCAACCCAAACAGGCTGCTCAATTACTTCCTCGAAAGAGGATGGCTCATTCTCTACAATCTCAGTCATTAGAGCCACGTATCCAGTGTACCTCTAATCTAGGAGCATCTCCAAGTATAAGTGGCTTTAAATTTACTCCAAAATCAAAGTGGTCAAAATGTGGCAAACCCAATATCAAGTTAAATTGCTCGTCGCCCTGATTCCAATGGCATGAACGACACTCAAATACGAGTTCGCATGAGGAAGATAAAGCGAGCCAAAGTTCAAGATTGACTTGCAAATGTGGCAGACTTAAGGAGGCAGCAAAATGGTGGAATCCAGCGCCAGAATCCGACCATTTTTCCAGGAATATTTGTGGTATTGATAAAAGTCTAGTAACCCCCATTTTCGAGAAGTTTTTAAAAAAGTGGCTATAGTTTTAATTAAAAAATATATATATATATTAATAGGTTACAAGCCACCAACCCTGCCACCCATATCACAACCATATGACACATATTATTAAATAAAATTTGTTGGGGGGCAGGTTGTCAACCTGCCACCCTTGGAACCGACCCAAACAACTTAAAAATATGAAATGGTGCGACCAAGTTTGGAAAGGCGGGATTTTATCCCCTGACCTCTCCTTTATTATTTACTCAATTTACCACTACACCAACGGTGCACATGTGGTAAAGTACGTCGCCCTTACATTACTTAAGGTCGCCCTTTTGTAGTGTGCTAGGCAGAGAGCAGCAGAACCACGATTTCCCACAATCCATGAGAGGTAGAACCATGCCCCAAGGAATCTTGAGGAGCATCAGAAAGATTCCCTGAGGTGCAGAACTTGTCAAGACCATTTTTGACAAATTTTATGTCGATTTTACACCTTTCACCGACAGGAGTTCGATGGTGATGTCCATTTTAGCATATGGGCTCTCCATTTTCTAGCCATCTTCTAGCTTGGAGGTATTATGGTGTTAATGTAATTTTGCTTGTATTGATTCTCTTTTTATGCCACTTAATGAATGAAGGCCTCCCCACTGTTGAGCAGGGCGTGGAGATGTATTCCACATTGGACGAACTCTGTAATAAAAATTTTGGTGTCTTGATATCATGCATGCTATGTGTTGAGATTTTTCGTATTTGGGATAGCATTAGTTGTTCTCTAGCTCCCAAATTTTGTGGAGGGACTAGAGTACACTTGATCTACAAGACCCATAAATGGATTTGCGAAATTTTAGTTGGTGTTCAATTTATTCAAATAATTAATTATTTTTAATGCATTTCCGAAGTCTAACTTAGCAAAATAAAATAATTAAAGTGAATTAATTAACACATGTGCTGAAATTGTCTTAAGTCACATGGATCAAGCAGTCTTTTAATCTCAGCCGTTGATAGATGATTTAATCTCGGTTGTTGATGGGTTCAATGAAAAATTATAAGAGAAAGGCTTGAGGGTCAGTCGAAGACACACAATTTTTGTAGAACTAAGGAATAGATATGGAATTCTAGGGCAGGTTTGTTAAGAATTTCTGATGGAATTTCCTACAGTGAGGGGTAGTATTGGCCAAGGGAATGTTCTGATTCCAGGGCCAAGAGATAGCAAGAGGAAAGAGGAGCAGCTCAGGACAACATATAGAGGCTTCAGAGCCAGGCAGAGTAGCATGGGCAGCGCAGAGGCAGCTAGGGCCATGTTGGGTTGACACTGGCCTAGCAAAGGCAATGTAGGGGCAGCGTAGATCCTCTAGGGGTGACACATGCCCTCCTAGAGCCATTCAGAGGTTGATGCAGTCCCTCCATGTCAACTCTAGGGCTTCAGAAGAAACGTTGAGGGTTTCTAGGGTCAAATCCGGGCTGAGTCTTGTAAATCGTGTGGATCAGTCAGATATTTGGCATTAGCTATCTTCAAGTTAGCTACATATTTGGTATCTTTTATTCTCTGTCGGGTTTTCCAAGGTTGGAACCCATATTTGTTATACTCAGAACTACTTAATAATAAACCCTCATATCTACTGAACTGGTTTTCCCGCTTTGGGATTTTCCGGGGACTTATGTCCAAAAATCAATGTGTCACTTTGTTGCATGAGTGAATTATTCAGTAAATGAGTTGCATGTGTAGGTTGTAGTTGTGTTTATTTTCAGTATTTTTTTAATCTAATGTTTGGAAATAACTTGTATAAATTAAATCAAGTAGGAGGAAATAAACTAATACACCGCAGTAGAATTTTCACATGGTATTAGAGCAATAGTAGATCACGTTGAATCTCCAGTAAATCGGCTGAAGAAATAATTTTTCTGCAGGGTGGTAGAAGAAGCACCAGATTCGGAAAGGGCATCTTGCCAACAAGGGAAAGCAGATCCAGGAGACAGCACTGAAGTTGCAGAAGGCCTCTAGGCTTACGCAAACCCTTCGCAAGGCAGTGTAAGGACTGCGTCACCCAGTCTGGGGTTATGCACTCCACTTCTTAGTAGCGTTGGGACTACGTTAGGCTAGCTAGGAGGACGCTATCCAGTCACTTATCTTGTTTCAAAATTATTTTTCCAAGATCCAGAAGCAGTGCTTCATATATTCAACAGTGCTGGTGGGGTAGATACTCTGCAGGTGTAGAATTGTGCCTAGCTAAGACAACAAAGGCGGGAGGAAGACATTCATTTAGCATATCTGAGCCAAACAGATATGAGATTCAATCGAGAGGATCGAAGAATACTGCCTATTTGAGTTTTGGTGGAATATTTCCAGGAGGGAAGTCAGTTTGCAACAGAAGAAGTTACTAGAGGATTTCTAGTCACCAAGAAACCCAGATCCAGAGGGATAAGTACTTTTTTCTTCATATTTGAGCAAAGATGGCTCCATATGGACTTAGGGATCAAGATAGATTGGATGGCATGTCTAACTATGCTATCTGGAAGACGAGAATCCTCTTAGTTCTAGATGAGTATGGTCTCAAATATCATGTAGAGAAGACTTTTTTTGTACCAACTGATGCAGATCCACTCAAGAAGTATGAAGAAAATCAAGCAGGGACGAAGAGGTTGATCATAAACAAAGTCAAGGACCACGCGATTCCTCATGTTACTGGTAAGAATACAACACATGACATGTAGTCAGCTTTGGAAGTGATGTACCAAGGAGGGTCTGTGCAAATAAGAATGATGCTTGAGAATCAGATGCGGATGTTCCAAATGTTGAAGGGTGAAGAGTTAGATTCATTTCTCTTCAGGCTTCAAGCTATTCATGACCAGTTGATTGGCATGGGTGCTAATCCAGATGAAGGGCTCCTAGTGAGAATGACCCTGAATGATGTCTCTGAAGAATGGGAAATGTTTGTCTAGAGCATTCTGGGAAGGGAAACATTACCATCATGGGCAGATACATGGGCTATTCTTTGCCAAGAGGAGATTAGGATGATCACCAAGAAGTAGTCTATCAGTGCAGGAAGCGGATCAGCCAGAGTGAAGAAAGAAGAAGAGGAGGATGCAACCCTTGCATCAAGGGAAAAGAAGCAATGGAAGAAGAAGAAGTACCTCTCCAAGGTCCGGTGCTTTAACTGTGGTGATCTTGGTCATTTCGCCAGCAATTTTCCTAAGAAGAAGGACAAAGGAGCTTCTGATTCCAAGGCTGCAACAACAAATGACGATGGATCTGATGATGATGCAACCATGAGTGCTCATGCACCTCAAGAGAAGAGGTGGGATGACATGGATATATAGAGTATCCAGATTGAGTGGCGGGATCCTTGAGTCAGCCCTTCTCTTGGATCACATACGAGCTATGTGAGCCTTAAAACGATAGCGGGATGAGTCGGGAGATGGTTGCAGATGACCACATTGAAGAGAAAGAGGGAGCTGAAGAGTGAGCATCGTGATGCAGAGGTAGCAGCAGCATGGAGACATCAACGTAAAGAGGCTGATGGGACTTCAGCAGCGCAGAGAAGCCGGGCTCATGTAGTGCACTGTTGCAACATGACATTGTCTCCAGGGGGACAAAGTGATTCAGTATCTAGGGAGCCTCAGTGGTGGAGGGAAACTTGACTTGTTTGTCAAACAATTGGGCAGACTTGTTCAGTTGCTTACTTCTCAACAACTGAGTTGCAGTGCAGCAGTTAGCCGTGGCAATGCTATAGGTAGCATGATGCAACAATTTGAGAGGGAGATGCAGTACAAATGTAGTAGTGTCAGTGGCAGTGGCATGGGCAGTAGTATAAAGAGCAATCATGAAGTGGATGGAGGCCAGCAGTACAGTGAGCAACCGTGTAGTAGATGGAGGGCAGCAATACAGAGAGCAACCATGCAGTAGATGGAGGGCAGCAAGCCAAACATTAACAACACAGATCCAACACTCAAGATCTTGTGATACATGGTGTGATGTATTGCTAGAGTACACTCTTGATTGTAAGAGGGAGTGTTGAGATTTTGTGTATTTGGGGTAGCATTAGTTGTGCTCTAGCTCCCAAATTTTGTGGAGGGACTAGACTACACTTGATCTACAAGACCCCAGAAATGGATTTGAGAAATTTTATTTGGTGTTCAATTTATTTAGATAATTAATTATTTTTAATGGATTTCCTAAGTCTAACTTAGGAAAATAAAATAATTAAAGTGATTTAATTAACGCACGTGCTGAAATTGTCTTAAGTCACATGGATCAAGCAGTGTTTTAATCTCAGCTGTTGATAGATGATTTAATATCAGACATTGAAGGGTTCAACAAAAAAGTATAAGAGAAAGGCTTGAGGGTCAGTTCAAGACACACAATTTCTGTAGAACTAAGGAATAGATATGGAATTCTAGGGCGGGTTTTCTAATAATTTCCGATGGAATTTCCTATAGTGAGGGGTAGTATTGGCCAAGGGAATGTTTTGATTCCAGGGCCAAGAGAAAACAAGAGGCAAGAGGATCAGCTCAAGGATAACGCAGATAGGTTTCAGAGGCACGCAAAGCAGCAGGGGCAGTGCAAAGGCAGCTAGGGCAACACTGGGTTGACGCTGGCCTAGCAAAGGCAACGTAGATCCTCTAGGGGTGACGCAGACCCTCCTAGAGCCATGTAGTCCCTCTAGGGGAACGTTGGGGCTTCAGAAGTAGCACTGAGGGTTTCTAGGGTCAGATCCGGGCTGAGTCCGGTAAATCCCGTTTGAGGGTGTGGATCAGTGAGATATTTGGCACTAGATCTTCAGGTTAGCTACAGATTTGGTATATTTTATTCTCTGTCAGGTTTTCCAAGGTTGGAACCTAGATTTGATGTACTCATAACTACTTAATCATAAACCCTCATATCTATTGAACCGGTTTTCCCCCTTTGGGTTTTTCCAGGGACTTATGTCCAAAAATCCATGTGTCACTTTATTGCATGAGTGAATTATTCAGTAAATGATCTTCATGTGTAGGTTGTAGTTGTGTTTATTTTCGATATTTTTTTAATCTAATTTATGGAAATAGCTTGTATAAATTAAATCAAGTAGGAGGAAATAAACCAATACAATGCAGTAGAATTTTCACACTATGTTCTCTTTTCTCTTCATTTTATGTGCTTATGTTTCATGGTTCTAAGTGCTTTGTTATATGTAATTCCTTAATGCATATATAAGAAAAAGATCTCGGATCAAGTGGTATCAGAGCAGGTCTTTGTTGATGTGAATTGCACGAGTAAATGCTAACCAGAAACAAGATTCAAATAGGTGAAGGAAAGCTTAAGTCCTTTGATCCTGAAGCAGGACATGCACCACAAAGAAGGGACATGGCAGATGAGGAAGCTCATTGGGAATAAGAGCGGTCTTCTCGTTGATGTGAATTGCGAGCGTGAACGAGCGAATGTGCAACCATGGAGGATGATAAAGAAATGTATAAGGCCTTCTTGAGGATGTCCAAAATGGTGGACATAATGTATGATGCTTATGAGAAGAGAATAGAGGAAGAGGAGAAAGAAATATCAGAGAACGATGCTTCATCCACATCTTTCTAGTGCTTATGCACCTTCGTCATCGTCTTCTCATCATTTGAATGAGGAGATCAACCAGAGTATTCAAGAAGATAATGTTAAATTAAGGAGGCTACTACGAGAAGAGAAAGAGGATAAGCAAAGATTGCAGCTTCAGTTGCGAGCCGTGGAAGAGGCCTTGGAGAAGTTGAAGCACAACAAAGGCTTAAAGAATCCATCACCACCTGTTCCTGAATCAACAGTTGAGGTAAACAATGCTAATTTATCTTCAATTTCATCTTCACATGCTATCATTTTTATTGGAAATGTGGATATACCCATTACAAGATTTGGCAGGGGACTCCTCACCAGGATGGGGTACAAAGGAGGAGGACTTGGTGTGAATGGCCAAGGCATAACTCAACCTTTGGAGGTTGTGCAGAGACCTCGATTCTTAGGTTTGGGATACACCAAGGGAGGATGCTCAAAGGTGTCAGAAGCCTCCATGAAATTGTTGAACTCATCAAGGAAGGAGATTGATGGGAACACTTCACCCTCATCCCATGGCAATACATATTGTAGAGAAAGAGATGAGGCAATCTCTCATCCCCATGATTGCACCATATACCAACAAGAAATGTATAACAAGTCTCGGTATTCTAATGTTCATTTTGATTACAAGAATGTTGCTAATAATGAACATAAATCATGGCATCGAAAAACATGTATTTTTTGTGGTTTACATAACCATGTGTTTGTTGAGTGCTGGAAGAGAATGGCAGCACGAAAGAGGATGAGGAGTGAAAGGCCTTCTCCACAACAGGGAAATAAGAAGGTAAAGCAGGTTTGGAGGAAGAAGACTCATTATAGTCATTGCGATAGAGGTGGTCATCAAAGAGCCACGTGTTGGAGACTCCATATAGAGCAAAGACAAAGTGTCCATGCACAAACCAGTTGAAACAATTGTTCGACAAGTGAATGCACCACAAGGAGATGACCCATTCACTTTGATAAGTGAGACATGGTTTTTCTAGTTGTGGTATTTTGTCATGGCCTTACTTTGTAAATCATATGTTGAAACTTAAAATGTAAAAGAGATGATGTGTTTTCCATCACTTGTTGAGTGACAATGATATTTTTGCCTTATATTGATAGCTGGGGTATTGTTTCCATTTTAATGTAAACTTGACCACCGAGTATGTGTTATAAACTCATGGAAAGTATGGGATGCCCAGGTCGTAGTTGGTCATGTCATTGAGCATGTAATTTGAAAAATATTGTACTACAGGTTTGCAGAGGATGTAGGTGTCGGCTCATCACTTATGGCTCTGAAGAAAAAAGGTGAAGGAGAAGGAAGGGTGATCTCCCAGGACACTTGTGGTGCAGACAAGGTACAAAGTAGTTGCAAATTATTTTCATTCTTTTGGATGACCAAAAGCTCGTCAATGTGGAGGATTGATCCAGGAGGATCTCCAAGTACAAGTGGCTTTAAATTTACTCCAAAATCAAAGTGGTCAAAATGTGGCAAACTCAATATCAGATTAAAGTGTTTGTTGCCCTAATTCCAATGACGTGAATGGCACTCAAATCTAAGTTCGCATGAGGAAGATAGAGCCAGTCAAAGTTCAAGGTCGACTTGCACATGTGGCAAACTTAAAGAGGCAGAAAAATTGTAGAATCTGGACCCAGAATCCAACCATTTTTCTGGGAAAATTTGTGATATGGATAAAAATCCTAGTAACCGCCATTTTCTAGAAGTTTAAAAAAAAAGGGGCTATAGTTTTAATTAAAACAAAAAAATATATTAATAGGTGGCGGGCCACCAACTCTGCCACCCATATCACAACCATATGACACATATTATTAAATAAAAAATTTTGGGGGCGGGCTGTCAACCCTGCCACCCCTAGAACCGACCCAAACAACTTAAAAATATGAAATAGTGTGACCAAATTTGGAAAGGAAGGATTTGATCCCCCGACCTCTCCTCTATTATTTACTCAATTTACCACTGCACCAACAATGCACATGTTTGTAAAGTTTGCTGCCCTTATATTACTTAAGCTCACCCTTTTGTAATGCACCGGACAGAGAGAAACAATGGAACCACAATTTCCCACACTCTAGGGGAGGTGGAACCATGCCCTAGGGAATCTCGAGGGGCATCAGAAATATTCCCTGAGGTGCAAAACTTGTCGGAGTCCATTTTTGACAAATTTTATGTCGATTTTACACCTCTCGATGACATGAGTTTGATGGTGATGTCCATTTTAGTAGTTAAGCTCTCCATTTTCGGGCCATCTTCTAGCTTGGAGGTATAAGGGTATTCATGTAAATTTGCTTGTATTGATTCTCTTTTTATGCCACTTAACAAATGAAGGCCTCCCCATTGTTGAGCAGGGCCCGGAGATGTAGTCCACATTGGACGAACTTCGTAATCAAATTTTTGGTGTCTTGATCTCATGTATGCTATGTTATCTTTTCTCTTTATTTTATGTGCTTATGTTTCATGGTTCTAAGTGCTCTGTTATATGTAATTATTTAATGCACATATAAGCAAAAGATATTGGATTAACCTCTCAAGTGACCTCCTTTGCCTGCAAAAATTTGAAGGAGATCCCACATTCTCCATCACATCCTACACAAGTCCATCAAATTCACTGGTTCTTTTTCTCCCTTCTTTGGATGGTTCTACTTGAGTGGATGTTTCCACTCTCTGCTCCTCTATTTGTGGCTGCTCCACAAATTCTGTAGGCTCCTCCTTTGGAGCTAAAATATTCTATTTTGGTGGGATCTGAAGCTCCCTCTAAAGAGAGCACCACACCACTTTCTCCTCATCGAACTTTACATCCCTTCACACAATTGTCATTCTAAGGGAAGGTAAGTACACACGGTAATTGTGTGGAGTTTTGATGTAACACACAAAAATTCCCAATTCTGTTGTCAGCTTTGTTATAGGCCATTTTTTCACATCTAGTTAATAGGCCTGCAAACCAAATCAATCATCATATGTGAACATGTTGTCATCATCCCTACACAAAACCTGAGCATGACCTTTCCAAATGTCTGAGTTTCTGGGTGCTTAAAATCAATATTTTAAGCCCCAACACATCCTACCCCTTTAGAGACCCACGTTCAATGTTGGTTGCTTACTTCTACACCAACACTGATCAACAACAACTTGCTCCTTGCTGGGGGGTGCATTGATTCTATAAATTCAGGAAAATAAAAAATATATCTGAAGCTTACTCTTCCAAAAGCTTCCAAGGTAGTTTTAACTATTTACCATGGATAAGAGCTCGAATCCCATCTGACCCTATCTTGGATACCTCAGCTCTTATCCCTTGAGCTCATCCTCCCATATTAAGTGTATCTCAAGCTTAGATCGGTAAATGGATAAGAATTCATAAACTACCACAGTCTCCTATATATTTACTACCTCCCATAAGGTCTGGGTTGGATTTTAGAGAATGATCATGCCCTCATGTTGTTGCCTTGAATATAAGAGAGTCATCATTCTCATGCATTAGGGTGACATGGAGGTGTGCTTTATAACAAAGATGGACAAGTCAACTTTAGGAGATCTCTACAATATCAACACTATTTTTTGTTGTAAACTCTCTCCTATTTATATTAATACAAAGAGTATAATTTTGTCCTATATGTGTTATGTTATATTTACATTCATGTATTTCAATGACTTGTTGATTCATTGAATAGAGTAATTGAATTATGCTACGTAGATGTTGTAGATCCTTGGCTTTTTGGTTGTATGTGCAGGTTATAATTATAGCATTTGGAGTTACGATTGGAGCTTACAATCTAGGAGGAAATTAAATCTTGCGATGCATTTCAAGTAAGCCTCTTTCCCATTCTTCAAATCCTCTAAGGGAAACTCCATATTATTTGATTTCTATTGTTCTAGACCAGTCCACTAGGTATAGGGAAGATACTTTTGTCTGCAATTGTAAATTTCGCATAACAAATTGGTGACCATATTGTGGAACGTTTCTTTCCCTTAGTGGTTTCCTTAATATTAACACTTGTTTCACTTCTTGAATTGATCCAGGTGGATCAAACAGGTCCAAGTACGAGTGGCTTAAGTACAAAGGCTCAAAAATCAAAGTGTTCAACATGTGGCAAACTTAGTGTCAAGTTGAAGATCTCGTCTTTCTGATTCCAACAGCGTAGACAAAACCCAATTCCGAGTCTGTATGGAGGAGTAAGGAGCGATCAAATTTTGAGGGTTGACTTGGTGATGTGGCAGCTTAAGAAGGCAACAAATTTGCTAAAACCCAGCCACCGAATTCTAGCCAAATCCGGCTGGATTCCAGGTGAAATTGTGGGACGGTTAATTTGACTCCTTCGGTCAATTTCCAGATTTTTCAAAGAGACCAAGTTTGTTTTAATATATATATATATATATATATTAAAAAAAGGGCAGGATGGGCCATGATGCCCGTCGTACCCAATGAACATAGCAAAAATATAATAAATAAAGGGGGCTCAGCAACCATGACCCCGCCTCCCCCCACATTTCCGCAACTGTCATCGTATTAGTACGGGTGGGGCCAATGGTCGTGACCCAACGGCCCCAACCTACTCGCCACCTATCCACCATTTTAATACGGAACCGGCGGAGTATGGGGGGCGGGCTCGCTCCCCCGCCCAACGTACCACTTGGTACTAAATAATGGTGTGGGTATATTAAAAAAATCATGCCACGGTTTTATAAAAAACAAATTCTGGCTTATAAATGAGGGGGCAGGGTTTGACCACTCAACCCCCTCCCTCCAATTGTGGATCCTTAACCAACTCAGGCAACAACAGACTTGGTAAAGTCCGCCTGGCTTTTATTATATAAACTTGGAGTTCATAAGTGCACCCAGGAAGGTCAGGAGTGGGCACGAAGTATGAGACAGACGCAACCATGAGCGTTGTGCTGGAGGGGGGCAGAACCATGATCTGAGCCATTTCCAGGGGGGTCAGATTTTCACTTTGTCAGAATCAGACAAATTTTATATGGATTCTGCACCTCTCAGTGCCACGAATCCAATGGTGTTGTCCATTTATTCATCAGAGGTATCCAACTTTCAGGCACTTTCAGCTATAGAGGTATAAGGGTATAATTTTGTATTTATACTTGTACTTTCATTTTTTGCCACTTAACGAAAGAGGGCCTCCCCACTAATTGAGCAGGGCCCTGAGACATAGTGCCTCTTGGATGAACTCCGATATCAATTATGTGTCTTCTTGCATGATGTTAATTAATTCTCTCTTCTGATGTTTATGACTTTAAAGTTTCTTGTTTAAGTTTCAATTTTTACATGTAATTATTTAAGACATCTCAAGCAAAAGATTTTGAATCAAGTGCTATCAGAGAAGGTGTTTGTAGACGTGAATTACATGCTTGTATGCTAGCTAGAGACAGGCTATGGAGAGGCGAAGGGACACTAACGTCTTTTGATCCTGAAGCAGGACGTGTACATCGGAGAAGAAACATGGATGACAATGTTCGAAATGAGGAAGAGCTCAACTTCTGCAATACCTTCTACACCATGGTAGACCGGGTCAAGAAATTTCTCTCTAAACTTGAGAAACTAGAGAAAGTAGGGGACAATGCTTCAGAATGACAAGGTTCAGGGCATGGAGATAATGGAGGAGATCCACCTCCTTCTCCTCCAACGAGTGAAAGTTCTTCCTCCTCTTCTCACCATCATCATAGGAATTCAGGAAATGCATCTAATAAACCTTTCTTTAAGTTAATGTCAAATTTGATCTACCCATGTATAATGGTGAAAGTAATGTAGAGAAACTTAACAACTAGATTAGGCAGCTTGAACTCCAGTACATGATTCAATAGATTATGCAGGGTGTGGAAAAGATCCAGTTGGATTCTCTTCGACTGAATGGCACCGCTCTCATCTGGTGGGAGAGCAAACTTCAAGGTATCAATAATTTGGGTAACCTTCTTTCCTCATGGTCAAATTTCATTGTTGCACTTAAATATCAATTCTATCCCTTGGGTTATAAGCAAAAAGCCTTAATGGAGTGGAAATACCTAAGGCAAGGCAAAGGATAAAATGTGCAAAGTTTTACCGGGGAATTTAGAAAACAAGCACTAAGTTTGGGCATTTCATTAGATTCACTTGAAGTGGTAACTAAGTATATTGGATCATTACATAGTTACAATAGACATTCATTGTTAATGTTTGAACCTACTACCATTGAATCGACCAGTGTAAATGCCATTCATCTTGAAAACATGGGCATAAATGATAAGGATGCTCATTCAAAGAAACCACCTTTCAAACCTTCAAATGGAAAATTCAAGGGGAAAGGAAAGGGAAAGGAAAAGAAGACAACATCAATGAAGAAGGATGAAGGAGAAAAGTTGTTGGCCGGATAAATCGTTCTTGCGGACAAGACCGATCTCCCTAGTGTCAGAAGACAATCTAGCAACAAACGAACAACTAAGTTTGTCTTTCTCTAGATATATTCGTTTTACAGATAAATGCTATGAAGGTGTCGATCCTACCTTAGATCCAAATGCTTATTTGTGGTCGTAGTGCTTCCATCGTATCAATAATCCTTCGTCGCAACAAGGGCCCTTTTGTCACAAGAAAGTATCATCTTACGTTGATCTGCAATCACAAACAAGAAAATATCAATAGCACCTGTATAACAAATAATCATAAAACATACATATCATAGTGATCAAGGAATCTATGAAATAAACGATCAAACGACAGCTTATTGAAATAAACAATCGAACGACAATTTATTGAGAAAAACAGAACTTGATTGTATTGATCTTAAAATATACAGAAGAACCTTACAACCTTAGCCTTGATGTTCGAAAGGCCTTCCCGGGGTCCGAAGCAGGAATCTCCTCTACTCTGATAAGTCTTGCACTCTTCCTCCAGAAGCATAAAGAGGTATGTGATATTTCCTCTCAAAAGCTCAGCAGAAGGAAATCTAAATCTCAACAGCACTTCAACTCAAATATTTTACCCATCAAAATATTCTTCAATCCTCCATTAGTTTAACTCTCAACTTAACCCAAAAGGCTACCCAATGCCTCCTTTTATAGAGCAGATGAGGAGGTTAGGATTCCACCTTTAAAGGGATAGAACCCTCCTTCAAAGGGATAGGCTCCTCACATCAAGGGATTAGTTCCTTAAGGTGTGGGATAGATTCACCTTATCAAAGCGTACTCATCCCCAAAAAATCTCATCCAGAACCTTCCAGAATTGACCAAAATTCAACTATTTCAGTTTAATTCCGCGCTTTTTTAACTTTACAGGGGTACCGCAGGTATTACACTGGAAAAGTGCGTTCTAGAACGCAGTTTATCTTCACATTACCTGCGTAGCCTAGCTAAAAACGCAGGCAGGCTTCATATTAACTGCGTACCCAAGGTTTTTTGAGCTTTTTAGGGTTTTTTCTCCAGTTTCAGGGCTTGGAATGAGGAACAAAGGTTGTAAGACTTGCAGAGGAGGTAAGTATGAGTGTCAATGAGCTCATACAGTCATCAGAATGTCAAGGTGACATTTTTCAGTGTAACAGATTGCCCCCTAAAGTGCGAAGTCTGAAATAGATGAAGATGAAGTCTGTCATATATGAAGAGTGAAGTACTTTATCATTTCAAGGATCATCCTGTGGACACCCCGGTCGGAACCTGTAAAACATTCAATGCAAAATATATATATGTAAACATATCATCGCTGAGGTAGGCATTCCCATACTCAGATCAAAACTAACTAGAACTAACTTAAATTGTTCTGATACAGGAATGATTTTGAATACATCACAGTATAGACATGTGTAGACACGACGTGGACGCGACCATCATTGTAATTCATCTGTTATTGTGAATAATAACAAAAATTCCTCGCAGCACGGATGGTGGAAACTAGATCCAGGGTCTTGATTTCCGCATCTTGAACTAGTACGATTCTATCCATGTGAATAAATGTGTTGAAGTCGAACATGGTAGAAACCACTTGATTACCAGTCAATGATGTAAACTGTTAACAAGTGTGAGAGTAACCACCAATAATGTCAATGGCTCTCAAAGTGCCGAGTACAATCCATGAAATGTGAATGAATGAGCTGAAGTCAAACATTTCACGGAATCATTGGATCTAAGGTCGATGATGTAACCTATCGTCGAAAGCGAGAAACCTGCCATTAAGGCATGCAAATTTCAAGGTACTGAAAATTTCTAGATCAACTTTCGAGATAATGAGTTGTCGTCGATAGAAAGTGATCTGTCATAGGCAAGCCCACAACACGAAATCATAGATCAAGTTTTGAAAATATATTGGCAAGGATTGACTCAGGGATGGTCAAAATGGATGACAGATATTTTGCAGATGAATGGTTTATTTAAACTGTTCTCTTGAACACATAACGACACTACAGATGGCTTGGTAACAATTGACCCAAAGCTAATACCCAGAAACCGGATGAAGACTTTCAAATGAGGTTTGATTAACTGTTAGGCAAAGGATTTCCCAACCCAGGTGAATGAAAAGTGTCGTGTTCAAGAGTGGTTGACTGGATTTTCGAATAATCAAAATGTAACAAACAGGTTCGTTTTTCTCTCTTTTCCCCCACCATTTCTGGCAAGTACCTCTTTATTTTTGACAAGCTTGAGGAGGATAACATTTGCTTGTTTATAAGCTCATCCTTCGGATGAGTCCAACTTATTTAAAAATCGAACCCTAAGAAGGAGTGGATTTCGTTCTGTGAAAATTGAACGGGTCCTTTACGTAAGTTTTAACGAATCGTTATAGGAGAAACTCGGTGTTTTTCAATTTTAGGGTAGGAAGAAAAAGAAGCACAAGAAAACTCCGTGGGTGTACTTTTTCATAAATTTAGTCTCTCGAGCTCGAAAAATGATAAAATAATGCGGGAGAGAACTCTGTTGACCGTATTTAGTCAACGTATACCTTTTTCGTAAATAGTCCATTTCAGTCCGTAAAAGGGGTAAACTTATACTGAAGGGACGATCATTCATTTACTTTAACGAGTTCGAATAATCAAGTGCTCGGCAATCTTTTCATGTTTAGAGAGTCTGAAAAGGGCGTAAAAGAGAACTCCAAGGTTTCGCTTTTTCGGTAAGTTTTAATGAGTTCGAAAAAGGGATAAAAATGTACTCATAGTTTTCACTTTTTCGTAAGTTTTAACGAGTTCGAAAAAGGGATAAAAATGTACTCCTGTGGCCGACTTTCAATTTAATTTACGAGCAGGAAAAGACGGAAAGAACTCGGCATTTTTATATGTTTTACGAGAATGAAAAATAGCAAAATGATCTCGAGATTTTCATGAGTTTAATGAGTCTTGAAAATAACCGAAATTGACTCAAGATAGGTTTCATTTTTTCACAAGCTTGAAACAGAGAGAAAACTATGCTTGATGCCCCCTAAGCGTAACTGCTAGAGTGCATGCCCCCTCAGCTTCATTTCATTCAACTAAGTACACTAGTAATAGCTGGATGGAATGAAGGTTCATTTACGAGATCATATGAAAGACCCAACCTAAAAACTAACCTAAATATTACTTAACATTTACGAGGTCTATTCAAAGACTCGACTCAATTAAGGGAGGATTTGTTTCATTTTTTAACGAGCTTGACACAGGAAAAGAACTATGCTCATGGCAACGTGTTTCATTTTTTAACGAGGTTGACACAGTAAAAGGAACTATCCTCAGCTAACTACTTATTTCTAGTCTACCTACATAACCTACTGATTCATTTTTTAATGAGGTTGACACAGGAAAAGAACTGTCCTCATACCTGATTCATTTGTTAACGAGGTTGACTTAGTAACAGGAACCATCCTGCGGCCAGTGATTCATTTTTTTAACGAGGTTGACACGGAAAGAACTATATCATAAACTATTTAACTTTCTAATCTACCAATCTACTCTCCTGCAATCTACCCTCTTTGTTTCATTTTTTAATGAGAGTTGACGGAAAAAAATTTAATATATCTTTGGTGATTTCATTTTTTTAAGGGTTATTCGATAAAAAGAACTTTCCTCGAGACTCAACTGATTCATTTTTTAACGAGGTTGACAGAGTGCAAGGAACTATCCTCACGAAAACCCACAGTTCATTTTTTAAGGAGGTTGACACGGTCTCGAGAACTCTCTGGAAAAAAGCCAGCAGTTCATTTTTACGAGGTTGACACGGTAAAAGACTTTCCTCGGCGGACTCGCTGATTCATTTTTTAACGAAGGTTGACACAATTACAAGGAACTTTCCTCCTCCTTTGTTGATCATGGAATCTAACATGAAAAACACATGTCAATGGACACACCTCGATCATGGCTTCCAATAGGTCTTCATCAGAAGGAAGAATAGTTCTTTGGAAGGAACACATGTCAAGGGACTCAAAAGGGATAAGAACATCGCGTTCAAATAATCCCATAGAGTTTTCCATGTCAATTACCGGATCTAAGTCAAAAGAAGACGAGCACACAGTGAGAGGCTCGCTTACATCGGTAACTGAAAACATGGGACTAGTTGCCACATAATTAACCCGTGGCGGGGTAGATACCACTTTAGAATCAGGAACATTTAGGGATGTCGGATTATTGGTAGTCGAATCAAGACTAGCGAAAGAAAGCTGGTCTACAGTCACAATATTGCCATTGTGAGGGAAAGACATCACGCGAAAGAGTGTCGATACGACAACTTTCATTGCATAGACATAGTCTCGCCCAAGGAGTAAATTGAAATCCAAGGGGCCTCGAACTACCATAAGATCAATACAGACAGTTTTACCTTCCAAAGTAATAGAAAACTTAGGAAGGATCCCTAAAGGTTCACTAATGGTTCTGTTAAAAGCTTTCGGATTCTGCGTAATAGGCACAAGCTGAGGGGAACCCAAAGCTTTCCAAGCAGTTGAGGATAAAATACTAACAAAAGCAACTTCATCTACCTGTGTGCGGTGTATGTCCTTACCACCCAACTTCAAAATGATTTGGAAAGGGATGGAGGAAGGAAGACAAGGTTCTGTTAGTCTATTCCAATCAAAGGAAAAGACCTCAGTACTTGGAGGGGGTTCTGTAGAAACAGGTAAAATGCCCCCCGGCGTAGAAGAATCTGATGTAACAAGAAGAACCTGAGCGGTATGAAGTTCACTCTCTACAGGGAGAATGGGATCGACCGAATGTGAAATCGAATCGACCACTTGATCAACTAATGGATCATCAACCTGAGTGATATGAGTTTCACTCTCCAATGGAAGATTGGGATCGACTGTACTTGAAACTAGATCAATCACTCCGTCAGTTGACGGTAGGTTGGGAGAAAGTTTACGGTAACCAGTTGGAAATTCTTGCCGTGGAACAGTAAGGTTTTCCAACAATTTTGAGGCTTCATCCATGTGAGGGAAAATGTGAGTTTGATGACTCCCTTTGCATAACTTACAAGGAAACCTAACTTTACCCTTTTTCCCAGGAACCTGACTATCACTGGTTGATGGATCAACGGAAAGTTGATGAGATTTTTCTGACCATACTTCCAAGACCTTAGGAATACTAGGACAATTGATAAGGAAGTGGTCACCCTTACAAAGCCTGCAAGGGTATTTGGGTTTATGATTCATGTTGGAGGTTTTCTCAACACAACTAACACTTACAGCCATGGCTGGTTGCTTGAATTCTTTCTTACCTTGCTTCTTCTCCTTCTTCTTCTTCTTCCCTTTCTTCTTCTTCTTAGCCACCTGGTTACTAGCGTCAAGGCTTTTACCAAGCGAAGAGGAAGAAATGGAGGAAGAAATATTAGGCGAAGAAGATAAAGGGTCAACAGAAGGTTGGTGATGTTGAGATGGTGAACTCTGTTGAGGTGAAGCATCCGGTTGAGGTGGAACAATTGGAGTGTTCGGGGCCAACGAAGTTGAAAATAACCATATCGGTAAACCTATTGTAAATCCAGGTAATGACAATGTAGCCATATAAGGAGGACCAACATTTCCAAAGCAAGGAAAAGTACTAGGATTCTCATTAAGAGGGGTTCCTTGGTTGGTAAATTCCGGAACAGTTGCCATTATATTCAACTTCAATGAATTTTATTAACAATTTAAAACTAAAATTAACAATTCACAATTCACACCTAACAATTAAAATTCACAATTCACACCTATGGTCTCTAAAAGTAAAAACAAACAAATTAACACGCGCTATCAAATCTAGGAGTCAAACCACACACAAACAGTAACTTCCCGTACTAAAACCACTAGTTGGTGATGAAATTCAACATCGTAGAATTTAATACAGAAAGGGCGGTTGGAACAGTTACCCCGACAACCTGCTTAATGAAACAGACTGGTGCAAGTTTCTCCACTATACCATCTTGAGTGAAGATAACCCTCCAGAGAGTCCAAGTGAGTCTAGTCGACATCTACTCTAGGTACAGTGGGATTTTCCCTCCACCGTCACCTTAGGAAAGAATCCTATAGATTATGGCCACTAAGGTTACCAATAGAAACAAATATACCTGGGGGAACAGTCTATGATCTGATACACACGCAAGGGTAGAGTAACAAAGCTCAATCCCCTTGAAGGCTCCTTGACATAATCCAAGGTTTACTGACAAGTGACCCCAGGCTCCTCGACAATGGTCAATCCGAGGTTTACCGTTTTTAATACGTGTATATCTATTATCGTTCCCAATGAGGAAGGATTGATTACCTCACTGGTTCAGATATGATCTCGTGCTTGACTCCTTTAGGAGGAGCTTCCCAGAGCATACATGCAACAATTGGAATTTTTCCCACCGCAAGATCGACTACTTGTTTGTTTTACTGTCTTGGAGAGTTAACTAAAACCTATTCCAAGACACTAGCCTAAGCTTAGATGGGTGAAAGAGTCTTCAAAATGCAAATCTACTAGATGAAAATTAATTGCTTACCGTGTTATTTAGGCTGTTATTACTCAAAAGGGTAAATGGATATGAAACCAATGGTGTTATGACCTGACCCAAAACTGAATGCAATCGAATATGATAATGTAATCTTTTCAATTCGATGAATCCTAACTAAAGTAGGGAAAGAGTTTCCATCACTTCCAACAATGCAAAGATTGATCACTAAGAAAAAATATAACAAATTCTCTAATGCACTAATTTCATCAAGAAAAACTAATGCAAATCAATCCCAAAACAATTTTTATATTTTTGTGTTTTTTTTTTTTTTAAAGAAGCATAAAAACATCTAAATTCAAATGAAAGAAAACTGATCTAAATCTATGATTGATTTTTCAGAATGTAAACTATGCAATTGTAATCTATGCATAATTCACTTGAAAAGTATGCAAATGTAATCTATGCACATTTTTCATTCATATTCTGAAAATGAGAATTCTAATTATGCAAATGTGATCTATGCAAGAGAATTCTCAAACACAAGATGATTCTAATGTAATCTAAGAACCAATCAAGTGGAAGTCAAGAAAATCGGGTGAGAGTTCCAAAGATCGAAAAACACTCAAAGGCGATTAACACTCATACACAATTAAAACAAAAGCAAAAAGATGTAAAATTGTGAAAAGACTGAGACAAACCTCCAAGTAAAGACCAAAGGAAATCAAATTAAGAATTTCTCAAAAAAGAGACTCAAAACACCCAATTTTTTTAATAGAGATTGATGAGATGAAGATTTGCTGAAAGAAACTTAGAAACAAGAGATTTTTGACAGAAAAATACAGATCTGGGTAGATGCTAAGAATCCTAAATTAAATCTAAACTAAACTAAAAGAAGAAATCTAAGTTTTTCAAGACTTTTAACAAGGTCCGCAGGTCCCAGAAGTAACAGGTGCGGTCCTGCACTGGTTACTTAAGGAAAGTGCGGAGATGCCCGCACTGTGTATGAAGAAAAAATGCGGTCCCCTGAAAAGTTCAAGAAAAACATAAAAGATTTCAAAATTTTAAAAACAGAGAAAACCTAAGCTACCCAGATAAATATCCATGAATCAAAAACCAGGAAAAACATTTCCTCAAATCAAAATAAAAGAGAACCAAAAACAAATTCTTTCCCCAGTGGAGTCGCCAATTTGTTGGCCGGATAAATCGTTCTTGCGGACAAGACCGATCTCCCTAGTGTCAGAAGACAATCTAGCAACAAACGAACAACTAAGTTTGTCTTTCTCTAGATATATTCGTTTTACAAATAAATGCTATGAAGGTGTCGATCCTACCTTAGATCCAAATGCTTATTTGTGGTCGCAGTGCTTCCGTTGCATCAATAATCCTTCATCGCAACAAGGGCCCTTTTGTCACAAGAAAGTATTATCTTTCATTGATCTGCAATCACAAACAAGAAAATATCAATAGCACCTGTATAACAAATAATCATAAAACATACCTATCATAGTGATAAAGGAATCTATGAAATAAACAATCAAACGACAACTTATTGAATTAAATAATCGAACGACAATTTATTGAGAAAAACAGAACTTGATTGTATTAATCTTAAAATATACAGAAGAACCTTACAACCTTTGCCTTGATGTTCGAAAGGCCTTCCCGGGGTCCGAAGCAGGAATCTCCTCTACTTTGATAAGTCTTGCACTCTTGCTTCAGAAGCAAAAAGAGGTATGTGATCTTTTCTCTCAAAAGCTCAGCAGAAAGAAGTCTAAATCTCAACAGCACTTCAGCTCAATCACACATAAAGCTTCAAATCCAATTCTCAATCTCTAAAATCTCAATCTCCAATAGCTCAACTTAACCCAAAAGGCTACCCAATGCCTCCTTTTATAGAGGAGATGAGGAGGTTAGGATTCCACCTTTAAAGGGATAGAACCCTCCTTCAAAGGGATAGGCTCCTCACATCAAGGGATTAGTTCCTTAAGGTGTGGGATAGATTCACCTTATCAAAGCGTACTCATCCCCAAAAAATCTCATCCAGAACCTTCCAGAATTGACCAAAATTCAACTATTTCAGTTTAATTCCGCGCTTTTTTAAATTTACAGGGGTACCGCAGGTATTACACTGGAAAAGTGCGTTCTAGAACGCAGTTTATCTTCACATTACCTGCGTACCCTAGCTAAAAACACAGGCAGGCTTCATATTAACTGCGTACCCAAGGTTTTTTGAGCTTTTTAGGGTTTTTTCTCCAGTTTCAGGGCTTGGAATGAGGAACAAAGGTTGTAAGACTTGCAGAGGAGGTAAGTATGAGTGTCAATGAGCTCATACAGTCATCAGAATGTCAAGGTGACATTTTTCAGTGTAACAGATTGCCCCCTAAAGTGCGAAGTCTGGAATAGATGAAGATGAAGTCTGTCATATATGAAGAGTGAAGTACTTTATCATTTCAAGAATCATCCTGTGGACACCCCAGTCGGAACCTGTCAAAACATTCAATGCAAAATATATATATGTGTAATCATATCATCGCTGAGGTAGGCATTCCCATACTCAGATCAAGAACTAACTAAAACTAACTTAAATTGTTCTGATACAGGAATGATTTTGAATACATCACAGTATAGACATATGTCGACACAGCATGGATGCAGCCATCTGTTTATAAATAGTCTATTGTATGAATAATAACAAAATTCCTCACAGCCTGGATGGTGGAAACTAGATCCAGGGTCTTGATTTCCGCAACTTGAACTAGTACGATTCTATCCATGTGAATAAATGTGTTGAAGTCGAACATGGTAGAAACCACTTGATTACCAGTCAATGATGTAAACTGTTAACAAGTGTGAGAGAAACCACCAGTAATGTCAATGGCTCTCAAAGTACTCAGTACAATCCATGAAATGTGAATGAATGAGTTGAAGTCGAACATGTCACGGAATCATTCGATCGAAGGTCAATGATGCAACTTGTCGTCGAAGGCGAGAAACCTGCCATTGAGGCATGCAGATTTCAAGGTACTGACGATTTCTGGATCAACTTCCTAGATAATGAGCTGTCGTCGATAGAAAGTGATCCGTTGTAGGCAAGCCCACAACACGAAATCATAGATCAAGTTTTGAAAATATATCGGCAAGGACTGACTCAGGGATGGTCAAAAATGGATGACAGATATTTTGCAGATGAATGGTTTATTTGAACTGTCCTCTTGAACACATAACGACACTGCAGATGGCTTGGTGACAATTGACCCAAAGCTAATACCTAGAAACTGGCTGAAGACTTTCAATATGGTTTGATTAACTGTTAGGCAAAGGATTTCCCAACCCAGGTGGACAAAAAGTGTCGTGTTCAAGAGTGGTTAACGGCTTTCCGAATAATCAAAATGTAACAAACAAGTTCGTTTTTCTCTCTTTTCCCCCACCATTTCTGGCAAGTACCTCTTTATTTTTGACAAGCTTGAGGAGGATAACATTTGCTTGTTTATAAGCTCATCCTTCGGATGAGTCCAACTTAGTTTAAAAATCGAACCCTAAGAAGGAGTGGTTCGTTCCTGTTGAAAATTAAACAGGTCCTTTACTGTTAAGTTTTAACGAGTCCAGTATAGGAGAAAATCGGTGTTTTTCAGTTTTAGGGAGTCAGAAGAAAAACTTAAGAAAACTCCGTGGGTGTACTTTTTCGTAAATTTAGTCTCTCGAGCCCGAAAAAGGATAAAATAATGCTGGAGAGAACTCTATTGACCGTAATTAGTCAACGTATACCTTTTTCGTAAATAGTCCATTTCAGTCCGGAAAAGGGGTAAACTTATACTGAAGGGACGATCATTCATTTACTTTAACGAGTTCGAATAATCAAGTGCTCGGCAATCTTTTCATATTTAGAGAGTCTGAAAAGGGCTTAAAAGAGAACTCCAAGGTTTCGCTTTTTCGGTAAGTTTTAACGAGTTCGAAAAAGGGATAAAAATATACTCATGGTTTTCACTTTTTCGTAAGTTTTAACGAGTTCGAAAAAGGGATAAAAATGTACTCCTGTGGCCGACTTTCAATTTAATTTACGAGCAGGAAAAGACGGAAAGAACTCGGCATTTTTATATGTTTTACGAGAATGAAAAATAGCAAAATGATCTCGAGATTTTCATGAGTTTAATGAGTCTTGAAAATAACCGAAATTGACTCAAGATAGGTTTCATTTTTTCACAAGCTTGAAACAGAGAGAAAACTATGCTTGATGCCCCCTAAGCGTAACTGCTAGAGTGCATGCCCCCTCAGCTTCATTTCATTCAACTAAGTACACTAGTAATAGCTGGATGGAATGAAGGTTCATTTACGAGATCATATGAAAGACCCAACCTAAAAACTAACCTAAATATTACTTAACATTTACGAGGTCTATTCAAAGACTCGACTCAATTAAGGGAGGATTTGTTTCATTTTTTAACGAGCTTGACACAGGAAAAGAACTATGCTCATGGCAACGTGTTTCATTTTTTAACGAGGTTGACACAGTAAAAGGAACTATCCTCAGCTAACTACTTATTTCTAATCTACCTACATAACCTACCGATTCATTTTTTAATGAGGTTGACACAGGAAAAGAACTGTCCTCATACCTAATTCATTTTTTAATGAGGTTGACTCAGTAACAGGAACTATCCTCAGACCAACTGATTCATTTTTTAACGAGGTTGACACAGGAAAAGAACTATCCTCAGAAACTACCTATTTCTAATCTACCAATCTACTCTCTACAATCTACCTACTGATTCATTTTTTAATGAGGTTGACACAGGAAAAGAACTGTCCTCAAACTCACTGATTCATTTTTTAACGAGGTTGACACAGTAAAAGGAACTATCCTCACTCTCACTGATTCATTTTTTAACGAGGTTGACACAGTACAAGGAACTCTCCTCACTCACTGATTCATTTTTTAACGAGGTTGACACAGTACAAGGAACTCTCCTCACTCACTGATTCATTTTTTAACGAGGTTGACACAGTACAAGGAACTCTCCTCACTCACTGATTCATTTTTTAATGAGGTTGACACAGTACAAGGAACTGTCCTCACACACTGATTCATTTTTTAACGAGGTTGACACAGTACAAGGAACTCTCCTCACCCACTGATCATGGCTTCCAACTGGAAGAAACACATGTCAATGGACACACCTCGATCATGGCTTCCAATAGGTCTTCATCAGATGGAAGAATAGTTCTCTGGAAGGAACACACGTCAAGGGAATCAAAAGGGAGAATAAAATCACGTTCAAATAATCCCATAGAGTTTTCCATGTCAATTACCGGATCTAAGTCAAAGGAAGACGAGCAAACATTGAGAGGCTCGCTTACATCGGTAACTGAAAACATGGGACTAGTTGCCACATAATTAACCCGTGGTGGGGTAGATACCACTTTAGAATCAGGAACATTTAGGGGTGTCAGATTATTGGTAGTCGAATCAAGACTAGGGAACGAAAGCTGGTCTACAGTCACAATATTTCCATTGTGAGGGAAAGACATCACGCGAAAGAGTGTCGATACGACAGCTTTCATTGCATAGACATAGTCTCGCCCAAGGAGTAAATTGAAATCCAAGGGGCCTTGAACTACCATAAGATCAATACAGACAGTTTTACCTTCCAAAGTAATAGAAAACTTAGGAAGGATCCCTAAAGGTCCACTAATGGTTCTGTTAAAAGCTTTCAGATTCTGTGTAATAGGCACAAGCTGAGGGGAACCCAAAGCTTTCCAAGCAGTTGAGGATAAAATACTAACAGAAGCACCTTCATCTACCTTTGTGCGATGTATGTCCCTACCACCAAACTTCACAATGATTTGGAAAGGGATAGAGGAAGGAAGACGAGGTTCTGTTAGTCTATTCCAATCAAAGGAAAAGACCTCAGTACTTGGAGGGGGTTCTGTAGAAACAGGTGAAATGCCCCCCGGCGTAGAAGAATCTGATGTAACAAGAAGAACCTGAGCGGTATGAAGTTCACTCTCTATAGGGAGAATGGGATCGACCGAATGTGAAATCGAATCGACCACTTGATCAACTAATGGATCATCAACCTGAGTGATATGAGTTTCACTCTCCAATGGAAGAGTGGGATCAACTGTACTTGAAACTAGATCAATCACTCCGTCAGTTGACGGTAGGTTGGGAGAAAGTTTACGGTAACCAGTTGGAAATTCTTGCTGTGGAACAGTAAGGTTTTCCAACAATTTTTAGGCTTCATCCATGTGAGGGAAAATGTGAGTTTGATGACTCCCTTTGCATAACTTACAAGGAAACCTAACTTTACCCTTTTTCCCAGGAACCTGACTATCACTGGTTGATGGATCAATGGAAAGTTGATGAGATTTTTCTAACCATACTTCCAAGACCTTTGGAATACTAGGACAATTGATAAGGAAGTGGTCACCCTTACAAAGCCTGCAAGGGTATTTGGGTTTACGATGCATGTTGGAGGTTTTCTCAACACAACTAACACTTACAGCCATGGTTGGTTGGTTGACTTCTTTCTTACCTTGCTTCTTCTTCTTCTTCTTCTTCCCTTTCTTCTTCTTCTTAGCCACCTGGTTACTAGCGTCAAGGCTTTTACCAAGCGAAGAGGAAGAAATGGAGGAAGAAATATTAGGCGAAGAAGGTAAAGGGTCAATAGAAGGTTGGTGATGTTGAGATGGTGAACTCTGTGAAGCATCCGGTTGAGGTGGAACAATTGGAGTGTTCGGGGCCAACGAAGTTGAAAATAACCATATCGGTAAACCTATTGTAAATCCAGGTAATGACAAAGTAGCCATATAAGGAGGACCAACATTTCCAAAGCAAGGAAAAGTACTAGGATTCTCATTAAGAGGGGTTCCTTGGTTGGTAAATTCCGGAACAGTTGCCATTATATTCAACTTCAGTGAATTTTATTAACAATTTAAAACTAATTCACACCTAACAATTAAAATTCACAGTTCACACCTATGGTCTCTAAAAGTAAAAACAAACAAATTAACACGCGCTATCAAATCTAGGAGTCAAACCACACACAAACAGTAACTTCCCGTACTAAAAATACTAGTTGGTGATGAAATCCAACATCGTAGAATTTAATACAGAAAGGGCGGTTGGAACAGTTACCCCGACAACCTGCTTAATGAAACAGACTGGCACAAGTTTCTTCACAAAACCATCTCAAGTGAAGATAACCCCCCAGAGAGTCCAAGTGAGTCTAGTCGACGTCTGCTCCAGGTACAGTGGGATCTTCCCTCCACCGTCACCTTAGGAAAGAATCCTATAGATTATGGCCACTAAGGTTACCAATAGAAACAAATATACCTGGGGGAACAGTCTATGATCCGATACACACGCAAGGGCAGAGTAACAAAGCTCAATCCTCTTGAAGGCTCCTTGACATAATCCAAGGTTTACCGACAAGTGACCCCAGGCTCCTCGACAATGGTCTATCCGAGGTTTACCGTTGTTAATACGTGTATATCTTCTATCGTTCCCAATGAGGAAGGATTGATTACCTCACCGGTTCAGATATGATCTCGTGCTTAACTCCTTTAGGAGGAGCTTCCCAAAGCATACATGCAACAATTGGAATTTTTCCTACCGCAAGATCGACTACTTGTTTGTTTTACTGTCTTGGAGAGTTAACTAAAACCTATTCCAAGACACTAGCCTAAGCTAGATTGGTGGAAAGAGCCCTAAAAATGTAAAAATTAATAGATGAATTTTAATTAAGCACTGTGTTATTTAGGCTGTTATTACTCAAAAGGGTAAATGGATATGAAACCAATGGTGTTATGACCCGAACCAAAACTGAATGCAATCGAATATGATAATGTAATCTTTTCAATTCGATGAATCCTAACTAAAGTAGGGAAAGAGTTTCCATTCACTTCCAACAATGCAAAAAATTGATCATTAAGAGAAAATATAACAAATTCTCTAATGCACTAATTTCATCAAGAAAAACTAATGCAAATCAATCCCAAAACAATTTTTTATTTTTGTGTTTTTTAAAACAAGCATAAAAACATCTAAATTCAAATCAAAGAAAACTGATCTAAATCTATGATTGATTTTTCAGAATGTAAACTATGCAATTGTAATCTATGCACAATTCACTTGAAAAGTATGCAAATGTAATCTATGCACATTTTTCATTCATATTCTGAAAATGAGAATTCTAATTATGCAAGTGTGATCTATGCAAGAGAATTCTCAAACACAAGATGATTCTAATGTAATCTAAGAACCAATCAAGTGGAAGTCAAGAAAATCGGGTGAGAGTTCCAAAGATCAAAAACACTCAAAGGCGATTAACACTCATGAAATTTTTTTGCAAAAACAAAAGCAAAAAGATGCAAAATTGTGAAAAGACTGAGACAAACCTCCAAGTAAAGACCAAAGGAAATCAAATTAAGAATTTCTAAAAAAAAAAAAACTCAAAACACCCAAAAACTTAATGGAGATTGATGAGATGAAGAATTTGCTGAAAGAAATTCAGAAACAAGAGATTTTTGATAGAGAAATACAGATCTGGGTAGATGCTAAGAATCCTAAACTAAATCTAAACTAAATTAAAAGAAGAAATCTGAAGTTTTTTTAAAAATTTTAACAGGGTCCGCAGGCTCCCAGAAGTAATAGGTGCGGTCCCGCACTGGTTACTTAAGGAAAGTGCGGAGATGCACGCACTGTGTGTGAAGACAAAGTGCGGTCTCCTGAAAACTTCAAGAAAAACATAAAAGATTTCAAAACTTTCAAAAACAGAGAAAACCTAAGCTACCCAGGCAGATATCAATCAATCAAAAACCAGGAAAAACTTTTCCTCAAATCAAAATAAAAGAGAACCAAAAAACAAGTTCTTTCCCCAGTGGAGTCGCCAATTTGTTGGCCGGATAAATCGTTCTTGCGGACAAGACCGATCTCCCTAGTGTCAGAAGACA
Organism: Pinus albicaulis; assembly: GCA_034641835.2. NCBI lineage: Eukaryota > Viridiplantae > Streptophyta > Pinopsida > Pinales > Pinaceae > Pinus > Pinus albicaulis. The sequence continues at coordinate 1,147,524,064 of CM076574.1, read as the reverse complement.
ATCTAGCAACAAACAAACAACTAAGTTTGTCTTTCTCTAAATATATTCGTTTTACAAATAAATGCTATGAAGGTGTCGATCCTACCTTAGATCCAAATGCTTATTTGTGGTCGTAGTGCTTCCGTCACAACAATAATTCTTCCGTCACAACAAGAGTTCTTTTGTAGATCTGCAATCACAAATAAGAAAATATCAGTAGCACCTGTATAACAAATAATTATAAAACATACCTATCATAGTGATCAAGGAATCTATGAAATAAACGATCAAACGACAGCTTATTGAAATAAACAATCGAACGACAATTTATTGAGAAAAACAGAACTTGATTGTATTGATCTTAAAATATACAGAAGAACCTTACAACCTTTGCCTTGATGTTCGAAAGGCCTTCCCGGGGTCCGAAGCAGGAATCTCCTCTACTCTGATAAGTCTTGCACTCTTCCTCCAGAAGCATAAAGAGGTATGTGATCTTTCCTCTCAAAAGCTCAGCAGAAAGAAGTCTAAATCTCAACAGCACTTCAGCTCAATCACACATAAAGCTTCAAATCCAATTCTCAATCTCTAAAATCTCAATCTCCAATAGCTCAACTTAACCCTTTGAGGCTACCCAATGCCTCCTTTTATAGAGCAGATGAGGAGGTTAGGATTCCACCTTTAAAGGGATAGAATCCTCCTTCAAAGGGATAGGCTCCTCACATCAAGGGATTAGTTCCTTAAGGTGTGGGATACATTCACCTTATCAAAGCGTACTCATCCCCAAAAAATCTCATCCAGAACCTTCCAGAATTGACCAAAAATCAACTTTTTCAGTTTAATTCCGCGCTTTTTTAACTTTACAGGGGTACCGCAGGCATTACACTGGAAAAGTGCGTTCTAGACCGCAGTTTCTCTTCATATTACCTGCGTACCCTAGCTAAAAACGCAGGTAGGCTTCATATTAACTGCGTACCCAAGGTTTTTTGAGTTTTAAGGGTTTTTTCTCCATTTTCAGGCCATGGAATGAGAAACAAAGGTTGTAAGACTTGCAGAGGAGGTAAGTATGAGTGTCAATGAGCTCATACAGTCATCAGAATGTCAAGGTGACATTTTTCAGTGTAACAAAAGCCTTATTGCACTCATTGCAAAAAGGAAGGTCATGATGACAATCATTGTTGGAAGTTGTACCCAAAAAAGAAGCCAAAGGGATATGGTGGAAAGGGTAAGCAAAAGACAGTAGCAACCACGCAGCAAGACCTTGGATTCGACTCTGGAAATGAGACATTGATCATAGCAACAGGCACAAAAGGTACTCATTCTCTTCATGTTAATTTTGAATCACATGAAATCACTAGTTCAACATATGAGCCTCTTCCTAATGAACGAAAGAGAATTGATTTGTTTCATATTAGAGTTGTCATAAACCATACAAAAGTAGAAACTCTATTTGATTCAGGCTCTCAAGAAAATTTAATCTCAGAATCCTTGGTTAAAAATTTAGGCTTAGAAGTTAAGCCTCATCTGAAACCTTATCCGCTTGGATGGATACATGACAAAGTAAAACTAAATGTAACCAAGCAATGTAAGGTTAAATTTGCAATTTCTTCTAAATTGATGGATGCAGTAGAACTGGATGTCATAACATTGGATATCCATGGTATTGTGTTAGGGAGTCCCTATCTTTATGACAGGAAAGCAGTTATCTTTCGACATGAAAATAAATACCAAATCACAAAAGATGGGGTAGAGTATATTTTAAGAGCTCATCAAACCAAGGTCAGTGCCAATCTTGTAAGTGCAGGACATATAAAGAGATTGATGAATTCCAGCAAGGGGTGTTTGCTCATGGTTGTGAGAGAAAAATATCTAGAAACATCTGATGCTTTCTGAGGATGTGATCCAGCTCATAAACAAGAATTATGTGAATTTATTTATAACTATGATGAGTTGTTTCACGAACCTAGAGGGTTGCCTCCAAAACGGGAAATCCAACATGAGATCCATTTGCAGCATGATGCTCCATTGCCAAACATTGGTATGTACAGGATGTCATCTATCAATATGGAGGAGATCAAAAAACAGGTACAGGAATTGTTGAACAAAGGGGTCATCTGGCCAAGTACTTCTCCTTGTAGCTCGTCGATCGTGTTAGTACCCAAGAAATATGGCACATGGAGGATTTGCGTGGATTATCGGGCACTAAAAAAAATAACGGTGAAAAATCGATACCCTCTCCCTCACTTTGATGATTTGTTAGATCAATTGAATAATGCTAACTATTTCACCAAATTGGATTTGCATAGTGGTTATCACCAGGTCAGGATTGCAGAGCATGACCTGTGGAAAACCGCCTTCAAGACCAAATAGGGGTTGCTCGAATGGATGGTGATGCCATTTGGACTGTGCAATGCTCTAGCCACATTCATGAGGGTCATGAATGATCTTTTTAGGCCTTTCATTGATGAATTTTTCCTTGTGTATTTAGATGATATTCTTGTAGAAATCTCTGAATCTTATACTTTATGCATAAATTATTTTTGTTAATCTGATTAAGCTTCTCCTACTTATATAAGTTATCAACTGAATAAATTCAAGTTAACATCAAAGAAAAACACATAACAGATCTCTACCAATTCAGATCTAGAATAAGCACATGCACACATAGAAAAGTTGACACAGTTACTCCTGGACAAACTGTCCCCAGAAAAACCCAATGTGGTAAAATCGGTCTTTGGCTGCTAGAGGGCTCTATTATTAAGAATATTTCTGAATACACAACTCTGGGTTCCAAATCTGGAAAACCCTATAGAGAAAAATCTAGATCTGCAGCACCTAGCTAATCTAAGACCAAAAATACTGATTGATCCACACCCTCAAACGGGATTTACAAAACTCAGCCAGATCTAGGCCTAGAAACCCCAGATATGCTCGTGAAAGACACTACGTCAGCCTCTGAAGGCCTCCAAATGCTCAACACTGTCACTGGAAGGGACTGTGTTACCCCAGACGGGGTGATGTAGTCATTACACTGCCCCTAAGGGTCTCTGCGTAACCCCTGAAGGGTTTCCTGAAAATCACGTTGTCCTTGCTACTACTGCTGTTGTCGTCCACTGCTACTGTTGTTACCGTCTGCTGCAACTGCTGTTGATGCCTTCCTCTGCACTATCTTTCCTGGTCTCTTCTCTGCTTCTAGTGTATTCTAGACCCTGGGATCAGATCATTCCCTTGGTCTAAATTCCCCTCTCTGCAACTGAAACAGTTGAGAATTTTTAGCAAACCCCGCCGTAGAATCTCAGCTTAGCTTCAATGCTCTGCCTTTGTGTGTTTTACAAATGACCCCAAGCCTTTTCTTTATAATTTTCTCGTTGACAAATCAATGACCAAGATTAAATCTTTAATCAATGGCTAAGATTAAAAGAAAGCTTGATCCGCGTGACTTAAGACAATTTCATCACATGTTTAATTAAATCCACTTTAATTATTTTATTTTCTTAAGTTTTAACTTAGGAAATACATTAAAATAATTAATTAATTTAATATCTCCTAAACCAGATGAAATTTCCCAAATCCATTTCTGGGTCTTGTAGATTAGGTGAACTCTAGTCCTTCCTCAAAATTTGGGACCTAGAGCACAATTGATGCTACGCAAAATACAAAAAATCTCAACACTCCCTCTTAGCATCAAGGGTGTGCTCTAGCTAAACATCACACTTATATGTTACATGATTTTGGGCACTGGTTCTGTGCTGCTGAAGCTTGGCCTCCTGCCAATCAACTCTGCACTACTGCTGCCATTCTGTACTACTGCCCATGACTCTGCCACTGCCACTGCAACCACTGTACTGCAGCTCCCTCTCAATATGTTGCATCTGTGCTGCTCGTAACACTGCCACTGTTGATCTACTGCACTGCAACTTCAGTTGTTGAGATAAACAACTGAATATGCTGCCCAATCTTTGATAGACAAGTCAAATGGGCTGCATCCTCATCATTGAAGCTCCATAGGCTACAGATCTATGCTAGCATCTAAAGAACGATGCACAGCTATAGCTTTGCTTGCGTAATCAGACTCCCTCTGCACTACTAAAGTCACATCATCTCCTTGTGCTGAAATCTATCATGTTGCTGCTGCACTGCACTGTCCCTCTGAAGCTCTATGTGCTGTTGTATCTCTGCACCGCGTAAGCAGTACTGCATTGCGCTTTTGAAGTCACATCAGCCTCTGCGCTGTTACTGCTTCTACAATGTTGTTGCTATGCTCTACGCTGCTCCTCCCAGCCTCCATATATGCCTCTGCTTATGCCTCATCTATGATCTATGAACCCACTGCTCCACTCGTCCCACAACTATCTTAAGGTTGTTGTAGCTCGCTTGTGATCCAAGAGATGAGCTACTCAAGGATCCCACCTTACTTCCATGTAGCTCCTCTACATGTCCATGTCACCCCACCTCCGTGGTTCATGAGCACTCATGGCTACATCATCTCCTGACCCATCATTTACCACCGCTACTTTGGAAGAAGATGCTTCCTTGTCCCTCATTTTTTCTAGACAATGGCTAGCACAATGTCCATTTCGCCACACTACAAGCACTTGATATTATAAAGATCCTTCTTCTTCTTCGGTTGCTTCTTCGATGCCAAGGTTTCATCTTCCTCCTCTTCCTTCTTAACCTTGCTCAATGCAGGGCTGTGCTACTTCTTGGTGAACCTTCATAGTTCTTCTTGCCACAGGATCGACCACAAGTTGTCCCAATCTGGGAGGTCCGCTCTGCCCAAGATACTTTGGACAAAGGTTTCCCACTCATCTGTGACTGCATTAAGGGCAGTCTTGATTATTACTACATCATCTACGGTTTCACCCGTTGCATTCATCTAATCCTTGATTGACTGCAATCTGAAGAGGAAATTCTCGATGTATTCTCCCTTAGTCATCATGATTGACCTTATTTGGGCCTCCAACAACATCTTTATTTGGACTAATTTTCCCTCATATAGGGAAGTCAAGGCCTTCCACATCTCATTAGCTATCATCTTATTAGCTATGTGTGGCACAATATGATCCTTGATACTGTCCATTATCAGCCGCTTGGCATGCCCAACAACTTATCTATGCTTCCTAAGGAGTTCCGCATCTGTCGTCGTGGCTAGGGTCTGCTCTGCATGGTCTCTTAGACCATATGCCTCAAGGACAATCAGGACCCTTGCTTTCCACACCGAAAATTTTGAGAGGCCCTCTAGCCTATCCTGATCACGCAGTCCATGAGGAGCCATCTTCTCAAAATGTGTCGGAGCTCCTCTTCTCTATGCTAGAGATCTTGGATCTACGGTCCTTTTCGAACTGGGAACCCTCTGCTCCCTCTGACACTTGATTTCTCTCCTTGGAAATCTACCAAATCAACTATTATTCAGATTCTTCTTTGATCCTCTGACCAAACTGCAAGTTTCCTTTGGAAAGTAACTCTCTAAGAAGCTGATATCTTCCCAAACTTTGTCACTTGTGCTAAGGTTAAAAATCTAAAAACTTTAGAAGTCTAACCCCACCAACTCTTCTGAATTTCTGCAAATTTTCTGCAGACTTTTTCTGGATCTGACATATTCAGATCTGAATCACACTAGCTGGCTTCAGACCCAACCAGTGTTGTTTCTGAGCTTCCTCTGCGTAGTAATTGTGTGGGCTTGCTAGGACACAACGTTGGACATCGTCACCCTACCCCTTGCGTGAATCTCCTCCTGAAAACTGTGTTGTCCCTTCAAATCTTCTTTTCTTCTGCCTTTCCAGCTGCTTTCTGTAGCTATATCCTTCAGATTCTTCAGCTGGTGACCCTTCTAGATCTGTAGTTGCTCTGATACCATGTAGAAATTTCTGAATCTTATACTTCATGCATAAATTATTCCTATTAATACGGTTAATCTTCTCCTACTTATACAAGTTATCAATTGAATAAATTCAAGTTAACATCAAAGCAAAACACATAACAAATCTCTACCAATTCAGATCTATAATAAGCACATGCACACATAGACAAAGTGACACAGTTATTTCTGGACAAACTGTCCCCGGAAAAACCCAATGTGGGAAAACCAGTCTCTGGCTACTGGAGGGCTCTATTATTAAGAATATTTATGAATACACAACTATGGGTTCCAGATCTAGAAAACCCTACAACGAAAACTCTAGATCTGCAACACCTAGCTGATCTAAGACCAACAATACTGACTGATCCACACCCTCAAACGGGATTTACATAACTCAGCCAGATTTAGGCCTAGAAACTCCAGATCTTCCCTTTAAAGACACTGCGTCAGCCTCTGAAAGCCTCCAAATGCTCAGCGTTGTCACTAGAAGGGACTGCGTTACCCTAGACTGGGTGACGTAGTCACTACGCTGCCCTTAAGGGTCTCCGTGAAACCCTTGAAGGGTTTCTTGAAAATCACGATGTCCTTGTTGCTGCTGCTGCTACCATCTGTTGCTACTGCTGTTGCTACTGCCTTCCTCTACGTTGTCTTTCCTGATCTCTTCTCTACTTCTTGTGTATTCTAGACCCCAGGATCGGATCATCCCCTTCATCTAAATTCCCCTCTCTGCAACTAAAACACTTGAGAACTCTTAGCAAACCCCGCCCTAGATTGTCAGCTTAGCTTCAGTGCTCTGCCTCTGTGTGTTTTACAAATGACCCTAAGCCTTTCCTTTATACTTTTCTTGTTGACAAATCAGTGGCCAAGATTAAATCTTTAATTAATGGCTAAGATTAAAAGAAAGCTTGATCCGTGAGACTTAAGACAATTTCATCACATGTTTAATTAAATTCACTTTAATTATTTGATTTTCCTAAGTTTTAACTTAGGAAATACATTAAAATAATTATTTAATTTAATATCTTCTAAACCAAATGAAATTTCCAAAATCCATTTCCGGGTCTTGTAGATCAGGTGAAGTCTAGTCCTTCCTCAAAATTTGGGACCTAGAGCACAACTGATGCTACCCCAAATACACAAAATCTCAACAATTATTTTCTTTAGTAGAACTTGGGATGAACATGTATGCCATGTAAAGAAAGTGCTTGATGTGTTAAAGAGGGAAGAATTATATGTAAAATTGTCAAAGTGTGAGTTCGGGAAAACCTCTTTGGTTTACCTAGGTCATATTGTCGGTAATGGTCAATTAAAAATAGACCCCTCCAAGGTTGAGGTGATTGTAAAATGGTCTAAGCCTACCAATGTAACAGAGGTCCGTAGTTTTCTAGGTGCAGTACAATACTGGAGGAGATTCATTTCCAACTTATCTGTTATTGCATCACCCTTACACGTGTTAACAAGTGTAAAACAAGCCTTTCAGTGGGGAGGAAAGCAACAGAAGTCCTTCAAAGCACTAAAAGAGAAAATCAGCACTGCACCAGCCCTGGCTTACCTGATCTCCAACAACCTTTTGAGATCGAAACCGATGCCAGTGGGTATGCCATGGGAGCTGTATTGTTGCAGTAGAAGAAGCCGATATGTTACCATTCAGAGAAGTTATCCCAGGCTTTCATTTATTACCCCACTTATGACAAGGAACTGTATGCCTTGGTCCAAAGTTTGAAAAAGTGGAAACACTACCTAATTGGGAAGGAAACCATTATCCATATGGATCACCAGCCCTTGCAATACCTTCAGTCACAAACCAAGCTACAACTCGCGTCATTTTAGGTGGATGGGGTTTCTATAGCAGTTTCATCTGGTAATAAAGTTAAAGAAGGTCACTAGTAACAAAGTAGCAGATATGCTCTCTCACCCTCCTATTGCTTCTTATATTATTTTGCATAATGCTTCGTTGTCTTCTGAAAGTTATGCTGAACAATACGCCAATGATGATGACTTTAAAGAAATACATGCAAAACTAACTCATGGTTCACGAGTGGACAACTATCATTTGCAAGGGAAGATGTTGTATCACCTTGGCAAATTGTGCATACCCACAACAGAAAGAGTACATGTAATTCGAGAGGCGCATACCTCTCTTGTGTTTGGTTACTTTGGTGTTGAAAAAACCTTATGTCATTTGCAAAGGTTTTGTTTTTGGCCTCATATGAAAAACATTGTAACCCATTTTATAAAGGGATGTGTGATGTGTTCTGTTCAAATCCCTCTAATATAAAACTCAGGCTTTACACACCACCCCTATTCCAGGTCGTCCATGGGAAAGTGTGTCGATGGACTTTGTAGGAGGTTTTCCCATGTCTAGAAAGGGTCACGACTATTTGTATGTTGTCGTAGACCGCTTTAGTAAAATGTGCATATTAATGCCTTGTAAAAATAAGGTCACTGCTTGCTGAGCAGACTGCTTATCTTTTCTTTCAGTTTGTTTAGATCCACTTTGGGTTTCGCACATCGATTGTGTCAGATCGAGACTCTCGCTTCCTTGGAGATTTTTGGACCAACTTGTGGCGAATGGTGGACACCAAGTTGAAGATAAGTACAACATTCCATCCACAAACCGACAGACATACAGAGGTCGTCAACCGTACCGTGGGATACTTGTTGTGGGGCTATTGCAACAAACATCCCAAGTTGTGGGATGAGCATCTTCCATATGTGCAACATGCCTACAACCGAGCTGTCCATTCCTCTACGTAACGTTCACCATTTGAGACATGTTTTGGTTACTTACCAAAGGACCCTTTTGACATGATCTATGGAAGGGATGAAGATTCCAGTGGACGTGATGACAAGGAAAAATCACAGCGATTCATCCAACGGATACAGACAATTCACCAAGTAGTGCAAGAGAAGTTGGAAAAGATTCCAGCTCGATATAAGGCCTGACATGATAAGCACCGAGTCGACCATCAATTTCAAGTTGGTGACAAGGTGTGGTTCCATATCATCAAGGATCGAATGACGGGGGAAGGCAAGAAATTGAGACCAATCTGGTATGGTCCATTTACCATATTGGAGAAGATTGGGAATAATGATTTCTGACTCGATTTGACTGTATACATGTAGATGTACTCAGTCGTGAATGTTGAAAACCTAAAGATTTATGAACCACCATTGATTATGGACATCGAGGAGGTAGGATCAGTGCCTACAGTGGATGACTTTGCACTAGAGTATTTCAATTAATTGCCAGAGGACATCATTCTCGATCAAAGAACCAGGACTTCACGATGAGGGGATGTGGAATATCTCTATGTTGATTTAAAAGGGATGTACCCAAGTAAAGCTAAATGGCTTGAAAAGGAGAAGGTGAGGGAACAATTCCCTCACTTGCATGTTGATTTATAAGGATTTTGGGGGTCCAAAAGCTCTTTAATGGGGAGGAATGATCCAGGTGGATCGAAAAGGTCCAAATACAAGTGGCTTAAGTACAAAGGCTCAAAAATAAAAGTTTTTGACATGTGGAAAACTTAGTGTCAAGTTGAATATCTCATCTTTTTTATTCCAACGACACAAACGAAACCCAATTCCGAGTCAGTATGGAGGAGTTAGAAGCATACAAAGTTTGAGGTTTGACTTGGTGATGTGGTAGCTTAAGGAGGGAAAAAATTTGTTGAAACTTAGCCACTGGATTCGGGCAAACTCCGACCAGATTCTGGACAAAATTGTGGGATGGTTAATTTGACTCCTTCGGTCAATTCCAGATTTTTCAAAGAGACCAAGTTTGTTTTAAAAATAAAAAATAAAATATTAAAAAAAGGGTAGGACGGGCCATGACCCCCAGCCTACCCAATGAACATAACAAAAATATAATAAATAAAGGGGGGTCGGCAGCCATGACCCTGCCGCCCCCACATTTTCGCAACTATCATCGTATTAATACCGGTGGGGCCAATAGTCGTGACCCCGCGGCCCCAAACCACACGCCATCTATCCACCATTTAAATATGGAGCCAACAGAGTATGGGGGGCGGGCCGCCCAAGATACCCCCCCCCAACATACCACTTGGTACTAAGTAATGGTGTAGGTATATTGAAAAAATCATGCCACGGTTTTATAAAAAAAAAATATGACTTATAAAGGAGGGGGCGGGGTTTGACCACCCGACTCCCCCCCTCCAATTGTGGATCCTTAACCAACTCAGCCAACGACAGACTTGGTAAAGTTTGCTTGAATTTTAATATATAAACCTAGATTTCATAAGTGCGCCCAGGTAGGTCAGGAGCAGGCACAAAGTACAAGACAAGCGGAACCATGAGCCCTGTGTGGGAGGGGGGCGAAACCATCATATCTGAGCCATTTTCAGGGGGGTCACATTTTCAATTTGTCAGATTCACGAAAATTTTGTATGGATTCTGCAACTCTCAATGCCACGAATCCAATGGTGCTATCCATTTCTTCATCAATGGTCTCCAAATTTTGAGCACTTTCAGCTATGGAGGTTTAAGGGTGTAATTTTTCATTTATACTTGTACTTTCATTTTTTTCCACTTAATGAAAGAGGGCCTCCCCACTAATTGAGCAGGGCTAGGAGATGTAGTCCCTCCTGGATGAACTCTGATATAAATTATGTGTCTTCTTGCATGATGTTAATTGCTTCTATCTTCCTATGTTTATGCCTTTAAAGTTTCTTGTTTAAGCTGCAATTTTTACATGTAATTCTTTAACACATCTCAAGAAAAATATTTTGGATCATGAACTAACCTTCATTTCCCCAATCAGACATTGATTGACCTTAGGAAGACCCTTCTCTTAGCTTGATTTTATTTTTTGTGTCATACTTTTTTCGGATCTGCATCAACATTCCCCCCTGGTCTGGAGACAAAGCGTTGCAGCGCACCCTAGCCTTCTTCGCACCTGCGCTGCAGAGCACCGATGCCTTTTCGGCACCTACGCTGATCCCTGTTACATGAAAAAAATGTTATTTTGTGCCTTTCTCTCTAATTTTCTCTGGTATAGAATGTTTTCTTGAGTTTTCTGATTTTGTTAGTGTCTCTTAAAATCCATCTTAATATTTGCATTTGTTTTGATTAGCCTTTGCTAATATTTTCTTTGGTTTCTTCTTCTTCTTCTTATCAATTAGGCCATTTGTAAACATTGATATTGATTGTTGATTCAACTAAAAAAAAGTATATTGTAGTTATATTCTGTGTGATTTCTTCGAAAAAATAATCTTGCTCCATCTTAGTTTTCATTACATTTGAAGATTAAGAGAAAAGAAAAGAAAAGAAATTATTTACATTGCATATAGGGCATTGATATTGATTGGAACAGTGAAGTTGAGGAGATCGATTGTTGCATCACTTGTTTGTGGTATTGTTGATTGATTTCTTCTTCCCCTACTTAGTTAGGCTTTTCATTGTTAAAAAGAAAACAAAAAGAGTTATTTTTTTCATATTTGTTGCATCATAGGTGTGTTCAGGTGACATCGATTTTTGAACCTTGAAACTAAAACACAATTCAAGATAAACTCTATAATTCACCTCAATTAATCTAAGGATAATTTGAAACTTATTGAAACATATAGTTGTTTAGGCTAGAGACATGTTCATGCATCTTTAAACGTAAGAGATGTCGTTGTTTTCCAGCGTTGCATTCCGGGGGTGATATCCTATTCCACGTACATAAGTGTATAGGACCATTCTCCACGTACCTACCAATATATCGGATGGCACTCCACGCATGAAAAGTATATGGGAACATTCTCATCGCACGGTTACACATTAGACAACACTACTATGTGTTGTGTTTCCAAGTACCTACGGGTATATTTTGAAAGTCCCCACTAGGTTGTTATCTCGCCGTAGGTAACCGAGTCGGTTGCCTTGTACATTGTGATACACTGAACACAAAATTTTGGGAGATTGACTTCCCATACGTAAATCCTTGGTTTACCAAGGTGATATATTGAGGTTCACAACTTTTTGGTAATTCCTTTTTTCCTAGTTACTACTTTGTTTTATTTGTGTCTTTAATTTCTAAAATCAATTAATTGACCGTGGAACGACATCCTTACCGTGGGACACCTCCTTAGTGGATCTTAGTTTGAGACTAATGGCAACATTTCCAGAGCCTACCAATCAAGGAAACCCCTATGACAGGAATCCTGGTTAGTTTCATTCTTTTGGAAATATTGGTGCTCCTTATAAGGAAACATTGTCCCTTCCCAGGTTTACCATTGGTTTACCAGTTTGGTTATTTTCAACCTCCTTGGTTTTAAATGTCCAAACTGCTTCTCAATCAAGTAGTCCTCCACCTGAATAAGTCAGTCCTAACGTTGAACCTTTGCCTTCTTCGCTTTTTCGGTCTTATTCCTCTTCGTCTGGTGAAAGCCTCAAATTTAGTAACTAGGTGGATAAGAAGAAGAAGAAAACGAAGGTTAAGAAGAAGAAAAATAAGTAAGGGGGGAACCAAGAAACCATTGCTACCAATGCAACTAGTATGTAGGAACCTTCCAATCAGCCCCGCAAAGTCAAATTCCCTTGTAGGTTATGAAAGGTGACCACCTTCTTAGGGATTCCCCTAGTATTCCAAGGTATTAGAAGTGTTTCCCACATGCTCACATCATCCTTTGTTATCAACTTCTATAGATCGTGATGGTGATAAACCATCGAATAGTGATCATAAGGTTCATGGGAAAAAGGGTAAATTCAAGTTCCATGTAGGTTGTGTGAAGGGAATCATCTTATTCACCTTTTTTTGTATATGGATGAAGCCTTAAAAGTGTTAGAAAACCTTACAAATTCTCAGCCACAACTTCCAACTAGTTACTGGAAGATTTCTCCCAATCCTCCATTAGTTGATGAAGTGATTGATTAGAATATGAATCTAATAAATCCAACTCTCTCTGAATGTGAATCCCATGAGTTTGTTCCCGAACAATTATTGCTTGAAAAAATGGTTGAATCAATTCCATTTTTAGTTGATCATAATTTTCTCGTAAAGATTGAGTCTCATACGCTCAGGTTCTTCTCGTTTCTTCAGGTTCCAATCAACTTGGAGGCAATCCTCCCATTCCCATGACATAGGGAGGATAATTCTCTCATTCCCATGGCACGGGGGGCGGGCGATTTACCCCTTCCCACAACATAAGGGGGGAGTTCTCCCATGCCTATTACATGAGGGGGGAATTCTCTTTTTCCCGCCACACCCCCTCCAAGTAGTATGGTCACTTCCTTTGATTGGAGTCGATTGGCAGGATATTGTCTTCCTCCTTACGTGCCCTTCTAGATCACATTACACGCTTATAACATGCTTGTATTTGAAACAGTCATAGATGAAGGCACATCTCTTAGTATTTATCCTAAACTACTTGGAAAAATTTAGGTTCTCTGCAACTTGTGCCAGTTACCCATAATCTGTTAGCTTTTAACATAGGAACTAGTCATCTGTTAGGAATCCTTCCTCAATTGCCTATTATTTTGGGAGGAAAGACTGTCTATATCGACGTGATGGCATTCCAAGGCCCTTTGAATTTTAATTTACTCCTTGGGTGTGTTATCATTCTATAATTTTAAGATTGGCAAGAATAATTATATAGGACAACATCAAACCACTTTGGAGTCTAGAATCTAGCCCTCCTAGACTCAGAGAGATCTCTCTTTTAGATTTAGCTTTGTTTTATGAATTTGAATTAGGCTAGCTATAATGATAGTAGAGATTGATTTTTTGATTGATTGTTTGATTGGATTAGTAGATCTGTTTAAACTAATTCCATTGGGCTATGGAGTCATAAAGGCTGGGTTGCTGCATCAAATTTTCAAGAGCATCCACAAGGCAAGCTAAATACACTTACTGGATCTTGAAACAAAATGAATTTTGAGATGGAAGAAACAGTGAATTTAGTAATGGTTAAAAAGAAATTAAGAATTTCTTAACCAGACTTCAGAAGAAAAAAAATTAAATTGCAAACACAGCCAGAAATAAGGTGCTCTAACAACAAATCTTATTCTTCCAATTTCTGTTTTACAATCAGATTTAAATAATGCACTGAGAGAAAAAAAATGGAAATATTTAGCACAGAAAAGGAATAACATCACCAGATAAACATATCTCAAGTATCATGTAAATGGTCTTTTATTATTGATGCTCTAGCTTCAAGAAAATACAATGCTCCAATAGAAAATTTTAACAATCTAGGGTCTAGCCCCTGATACTTAGAATGTATGAAGTATTTAACTGAATTCTACAACAATTTCCGTATCTACTAGGAAATAGATTATTAATTACAAAATAAACAAAATTTGACTAGTGTGACCACGAAGTGGACACGATGAAATTAATTTGACATATGGCCCTATTTTTTAGAAGGACGTTCCTGCATGATCAAATCTGGTGATGTGTTGGCTGATTTGGCTGATATGGTGCTATGTCGATCTATTTGATATGCTGGAATTTACCCTTCTTGGTATTCACATAGCTTTTCCCACTGTTGCTCATTTGGAATTTTTATCCTAGTCACCTTTCGATATATTTTATCTGTCTTTGTGAATTTAACGAAAGTGGGCTTCAACACAAAAATGTGTTTAATTTTATGCTGGATAAATCTGTTGTTTCTCATGGCCTCAAGGAAAGCTCTTCTTGTCATTGCTCCTCTAAGACCTGCAAACATGGTTGTGTCCTTGGAAATTTCTTTCAGTTTCTTTACGTAGTCTTCCCTGGTAATAAGATTATCATTTATCACGAAAAGTGAAGGTAATCCTCTTTTGGTCAATGGCTCGATTCTGTTAAAGAATCTATTGACAACAATCTCTAAATTGTGGCACTTTTCCTCCAACTGTGTGACCAAGATTTTATTGGTGAGCACCTTCTTGACTTCTAGAATTGTTGTTGTTCTGTCTTCAACTCAAATTTCATCCAATTCATACCTGCTCTTTGAATTTAGAAATCTAATGATGTTATTTGTTGTTTCAGGTATGTCCCCAAGCTCCTTGGTGACACTAGCTATTGTATCATTGAACTTTTCAATTAATTCTTTCTGTTCAAATATGATTTGAATGGAAGGCCATATTTCATTCATAGATTCAATTATACTTGTCCATATGATCTCTTTTGCCTAGCCAATGGTGTGACCAATGGAAGCTTCCTTCTCATCATTTTGAATTCTTTCAATCTATTTTTGGGCTCTTTGCAATTCTATCTCATGTGCATTGTTAGATCTTACCTTTTGATCCTTCGAGGTATTAATTTGTGCTTCCAGCATTTTTATCTCCTCTGTTTGGATGGACATATTCTCCATGGCTTTAGCCAGCTGTTATGTACCACTTGATGTACCTATAGTTGTTGATGTAGTTGAAGGGACAATTACAAGAGGAATAGCCTCTAAGGGAATGATGGCCATTTGTGCCGCTTTTTTCCTTTCCTTTACCAATTTCTCCATTTTTGTCTCCATCTGCTTTAGTTGTGGTGACTGTTCCATTATCAGCTTCACAATATTTGATTTTTGTGCATCATTCTACTCTATGTCCTTGGTTAGAGGGTCTCCAGTAGTTGACACTTTGAGCTTCTTTCTTAAGGCTGCTATGTCTGCATTTTTCTTCTTCAGGATCTCTTCTACTGCCTCTATATTTGTTGGATCATATCCAATCTTCACAACTAAATCCTCCAAGGATTTAAATATGGCATCCTTTGCAAGAGAAGAAATATTATCCATCTTGAGGTGGGACTGAATATTGGCTAGTGATACCTGCAATTTAGACAGACTCATAGAAATGCTAGTCAATGTGGATGAGATAATCTCTCTAGTATGTTTATGCATTTCCATCTAATCTATTGGGTGAATGTCCTTGACATTAAACTCAAAATATGTTTTCTTGAAACCAACTGGTGTTTTTGGCTGTGAAATCTAGGCTTCTAAGAAAGCCATGCACACCTTTCCCTTCTCTGAATCAAAAGATGATAGAAGCCTACTTTGTGAACTGGTGGTTTGCTTCCAAAATTGATTATAGGTACTAGTCTTCAATATTTCATTTTTCCTCTTGATTTCCCTGAAGGTGTCATATATTGTTTCCTCATTTTCTCCTATAACAACAGTAGATGTAGGTGTTTGAAGGCTTTGCTACTGAATTGGAATTGTAGGAGAAAATATATGTTGGTGACTTGCTCGAGAGGAACCAGGAGTGTTTATGATATTTATCACTGTCTGCTGCTCTGATTCCTTGCCTTGATCAATGTCCATATGAATTATTTCTCTCTTCCTATATTTCATCTTAAACTCCATGCTAGATGTATCAATACCCAAAGGTGACTGATCATCTCTTGGTATTTTCCTGTTGTATCTTCCTCTTGTTCTTTTCCTTTATATTGTTTATCCTCTGTATTCTGCTTCTCTTGTGGAACAAGGGTCCATATGCTTGAAGATGAAATTACCTGCTCTTTAGCCTCCTGCAAGGTGTTTGCTATCTACTCTATTTGGTTCATAAATTGTTCAATTTCGGGTCCGTGGGTGTGAATGTATGGAGTTGATTTCTTTCCTACCCTCTTCTTAGAGATAATTCCCAATGGGCCATAAGACAAAGTGAAACTGTGTTGTAAACTTCATCTCTTTCAGCATCTTGTCAGCCTCCTCTCCTGCTGTTGTACTGTTGCAAATGAAAGGACCAATTTGGGATTTTATCCTAAACTGAGAATTGGTTTCCACAATTTGTAGAATTGATTCATTATTTTGTTTTAGAAAATTACAAGATTAGTTGAATCTATTTAGATATTTCTACATGGTATCAAAACAGTAAGCGCAATAGAAGAGAAGAACCAGAGTTTGTTTTGAACATGTACATCAAATTTGCAGATTTAGTATTCAGGACCAGCAACAGATCAAGATGTCTTTCTCTAGCTTGAGACTCAAATATTCCCTTGAGGGTAATTCGAATTACATAGCATGGAAGGACAAAATGGAGGCAACGTTAAAGGAAAAAATGCTGAAGGAATTCATAGACAATGAGATCCCCCATCCTGCAGCAGCAGATGCTCAACTTCTTGATGCACGAAAGAAGAATGTAGCAAAGGTGAGAAGAATCTTGTTAGAAGGAGTTCGATATAATATTGTCTTGAAACTCCATGGGAAGGAAAATCCATATGCTATGTGGAAGTCCTTAAAAAATTTGTTTCATAATAGCAACTACCACACGAAGATGGCATTGAAGGAAAAGCTCAGAAAGATTAAGATGGAGAAGGATGACACGATTCCAAAATACTTGACGAAGTTCACTCAATGTCGAGATGATCTTGGAAGTATTGAGGTGACAGTTTTCCAGGATGATTTGGTGAGCCTAACACTTCTAGGGCCTTCCCAAGAGCTGGAATTGCTACCAGGACTCAGTGAATGGGAGGGAGAAGCTACCAGAGTGGGAGCGAATTGTATCTGACTTGGTACAATAAGAGATTCTGCAGAACACTAGCAATGGATCCTCATCAAAGACTAATGATGAGGAGAATTGTACCTTGGATGTAAAGGCGAAGAAATGGAAAGGGAAGGCTTCCCATTCCAAATTGGATTCCGGTCAGGCAGGCAAGAAGTGAGACTTGTCAAAGGTAAAATGTTTTCCTGTCATGAGCTTGGACAATATGCTACAAAGTGTCCACACAAGAAGACCTCAAGAGGAGCGGAAGGTGAAACACTTGCTTCATAGTTTGAGTTGGATTTCACTCTCATCGCATGCATGGTTTCATCAATGATGGGTTTTGTGTGTTACTTAGATAGTGGAGCTTCGTTCCATATGACCGACAACAAAGAGTTCTTTAGTAACTTGGAGGAGAAGGAACTCCAGATGCACATTGATATGGGAGATGATGGGAGGTATAACACTACCGGCATAGGTACAATTACCTTTTAGAGGGAGTGAGGTACACCTCTCACATTAAAATACGTCATGCATGTTCCTGGTTTAAAGAAAATTTTGGTTGCTATTGCTATATTGGAAGACCGTGGCTATGATGTGATATACAATTAAGGAAAGACGTTCCTTTGTCACAAAGCCATAGGATAGGTGAAGAATATTTGGGTTCGAGTAAAGAACCTCTACAAATTGGATGTAGAATACTGTGCTGCCTTGAGCACGAAAGCAAAGAAGGTGGAGAACCGAAACATTAGTGAGTTATGACATAGGATATTGGGCCATCTACACCATGGCGCTTTGAAGATCATGCAACAGATTTCTACAGGATTCCAAAGGGTGCACTTGCATAGCGAGATACATGCAAAGGGTGTACAATGGCGAAGTATACCAAATCCACCTTTCATGAGAAGGAAATCCGATCAAAGGTGATCCTTGAAAGAGTTCACTCAGACGTGTGTGGACCGTTCTCGACAACTTCCACATCAAAACACAGGTATTATGTGATTTTTGTAGATGATTTTTCATGAAAGTGTTAGATTTTATTCATGTAGAATAAAGATCAGAAGTTCTCCAAGTTTTATGAGTTCAAAACACTTGTCGAGAAAGATACAAGGAAGAAGGTGAAGGATCTAAGGAGTGAAAATGGTGGATAATATGTCTCTACCGAATTCAAGAAATTTTGTGCTTCAGAAGGAATTCAAAGGGAATTGATAACACCTCATAACCCATAGAAGAATGGGGTTGCAGAAAGGAATAACATAACTATTGTGGGAGTATCATGAGCTATGTTGCATGATCAAGGCCTACCATTGCATATGTGGGTGAAAGCATGCAATACAAAAATACTTGTGCAGAACATAAGTCCTCATCGGATACTTTGGATGAGTACACCAAAGGAAGCTTTTTTAGGTAAGAGACCAGATGTGTCGCATTTTAAAATTTTTGGCTCATCAAATTATCGCCATGTGACCAAAGATGTCAGGAAGAAGATGGAGCCAACAACTGAGTTGGGGATATTTGTGGGGTACAATGATAAACCTCACGACTATCGGGTGTACTTTACAACACACAAGATGAAAGTGGTCAGAATAGATGTGAAATTCGATGAAGAGAAGGTCATGCGAATTTCCCTTGAGGGGGAGATTTAGTTGCATGCAGTTGAGGAGCTCTTGGCTCCAAAAGAAGAACCTCAAGATGTGGAGTAGCCATAAGAAGAGGCGCAGAGAGTGGAAGCTACCACTCATGTAGAGACATCCTGAGATAGAAGGAAAAACACTAGAGAGGTTGACAAGTTTTTTCTTGATGCTAGAGACAATGTGGGAGCACCCACATCACATTGCAAGAAGAGAAGGTCCCTAGAGCGATACACTCGATACATGGCTCTTATCATCGAAGGTGTAGAGATAGAGTCATCCTCTTTTGAGGAAGCAATGCAACAACCAATTTGGGTTAATGTCATGGTTGAGGAGTATGACTCCACTATCAAAAATAGTGCATGGGAAGTTGTCCCAAGACCAGAGGGGAATTCAGTTGTAGGATCAAGGTGGATCTACAAGGTGAAGCAGGCAGCAGATGGGAGTGTGGAGAAGCACAGGTCCAGGTTTGTGGTTAGAGGGTTCTCTCAGATGGAGGGGATTGATTATGATGATACTTTTGCACAATTAGCGAGGTACTCATTAATCAGACCCATCCTTGCAATCTTAGCACAGATGGGTTGGCAGATATATCGAGTGGGTGTAAAGACAACCTTCCTCAATGGGGTGATTGAGGAAGAGGTGTACATTGAGCAACTGAAATGTTTTGATACATTCGATATGGAGTCGCATGTGTGTAGACTCAATAGAGCACTTTATGGGCTGAAGCAAGCACTTCATGCTTGGTACACCATGTTCGAAAACTATTTCACCCAATTGGGCTTCACCAAGAGTGAAGCAGATGTGAACCTTTATCATATTGTGGTAGAAGGTAAGATTTTTATTATTGTACTTTATGTCGATGATCTGATACTAACAGGTGAAGAGCAACTCATCATGTCTTGCAAAGAGGATCTTGCAAGAGAATTTTAGATGAAGGGCATACGACTCTTGCACTTTTTCTCGAGATTGGAAATATGACAAATAGATGGGGAGTTATTTGTATCTCAAGGAAATTATGCCAACGAGATCCTCAGGAAGTTCTTCATGGAGGGAAACAAACCCATGGATACTCCTCTAACAGGAAACTGGAGAAAGGAGGATGCTACTTCAAGCAAAGTAGTAGATGCTACAATTTATAGGTAGCTTGTGGGTTCACTCATATATTTGATGAATACATGACCATCCATATGCTACATGGTTAACCAACTTATTCAAGCTATGGTTAAGCCTACCAAGCTCTTTTGAAAGGAAGGAAAGCATGTGTTGAGATACCTCAAAGGCACTATAGAGTTTGGGCTATGGTACATACATACAGAGGGAGTGAGGCTTCAAGGCTTCACATATGCAAATTGGGCAGGGAGTCCATCCGATAGGAAGAGTACATCAGGGGGCATCTTCAACATAGGATCAACAATAGTTTCCTGGTACAATAGGAAATAGATATCAGTTGCACTCAGTTCAACAGAGGCAGAATACATGGTGGCCATTCAGGTAGCATGTGAGGCCATCTGGATAAGGAAGATACTTGTTAGTTTTTTGGTCGATAGATGGATCCGATGGTGATTTATTGTGATAACCAGAGCTGCGTCAAACTATTGGTTAATCCAATTTTTCATGACAGGTCCAAGCATATTCATATCCAATATCACCATCTCAAATATTGTGTGCAGAGGCAGATTATGTCATTGGAGTACATTCCCAAGGAGGAGCAGGATGCATACATCTTGATGAAGGCACTGTTAAGAAGAAAATTCGAGTTCCACAGAGACAGGATCAGGGTAGCAGACAATCCCTTCTTGTTGATAGAGAGTGTTGAAATGACACCCCAAGGGGGAATCTAGTTTAATTTTCCCTTAATCGAATTAGAAGTAAATTGTAATTCCACATCACGTGACAAATTGTACGAGGTAACTAAGTCAGGAAGACTTAGTTAGTTCAGTCAATTCGATTTAAGGGTCAAACTGGAGGCATGTAGATTCCACTATAAGTTTTAGGGGGTCTAGTTGCAATTTATTTCGAGTTGTAATTAGTTAACTCAATTATGAGTTAAAATCAATTTAACTAGTTCTAACTGAGAGATGAGCTACTGATAGGTCCAGTGAATTAAATCTGATTTAATTCACATGCATTGATCAATCTATTAACTAATAATTCGCTATAAATAGTTGTTGCATGCCAGTTCTAAGGAAGGCCCAGTTGAGATTGGGGTTAAAGGGAAGATAACTATCAGTTGTATAATTAGAAAATTGTACAGGTCATGCATGAGGTCATTAGGAAACCTTAGATGTATTGCATAATCCATTGATGGGAATTTCCTAATTAATAGGGGCTTAATTAGCCCAGGAATGCATGAGCAAGGCTAGTCAGGAAAAGGCAAGCAAGTGGTTAAATATTGGACCAAAGTTGCTTAGATCAGAGCAGGATCAGAGTGAGACAGTCAACATAGTGCATAGGTTTCTCAGGAAGGGAAATAACATTGTATTGTTTCAAGTTATTGACTTTATGCAATATACGTTTAGCGGGGTTTTTAGCTGAGGATTTCCCTAGATACATCTTGTGTTGTGCGATTGATAATTATTTCTCTTACTTGTTTATGTGATTGTGTGATCGTAATTGGTTTCCCCAATTTGTAGAATTGATTCAGTATTTTGTTTTAGTACATTACAAGATCAATTGAATCTATTTAGATATTTCTACAGGTGTTGTCGTGCATAATTTACTAGGGGAATTGGAGTTTGATCTTTCCATTGGATCTTTTGATACCTTCTAGAGTGTTGTTCTCCCATCGATGAGAACCTCCTGGAAGCCATGGCCTTTTGTAGGTCATGATCAAGGGACTTTTGCAGAGTTCCTTTTCTTGTTTCAAGCTCGTTAAAAGATGAAACATCGTCCCTTGAGCATAGTTCTTTCTCCATGTCAAGCTCATTAAAAAGTGAAACAAGTATCCCTTTAATTCGAGTCTTTGATTAGATCTCATAAATTCCCAATCGAGTCTTTCACTTGATCTTGTAAATGAACCTTCATTCCATTCACTTGTTAGTACCCAGTAGTCTACTTCGGTGCATGAAATGAAGCTTGGGGGCATGTGTCTCGAATTGAGTCATTATGTTAGGGGCATGCAAACTTATTTCAAGCATAGTTTTTCTTTGTTTCAAGCTTGTGTAAAAATGAAACTATTCTCATTCTATCTCTCATGGTTTCCATTTTTTATAAGCCTGTTTTTGTTAGATGAGCCTTGGTTTTCTCATTCCATCGTCACCATCTTCTTATCCGATCATACGCTTTCACTTGGTTATTTTACCCTTGTTGAAATTCAACAAGAAAATGCACTACATACTAGTGTGGGATTCTAGGTCACACATGAGTGAGGAATTCTAGTGACACAGTGCAGTTGTAGTTGTAGCACTAGTGTGGTGTGAGTGTAATTAGTTAACTCAAATTAATTGAGTTAAAATCAGTTTAACTAGTACTAACTGATTGATGAGCTAGTGGAAGATCAGTGAATTAAAATAGATTTAATTCAAAAGTAGTGATCTACCAAGTAACTGATGATTTACTATTAATAGCTGCATGCATGTAAATTATGATGACAACCCAGTTGAGACGAAGGTTAAAGGCAAGTAAACTATCAGTTGTATTTTTAGTGAAATTCCCAGGTGTAGTTATAAAGCCACAGGAAGCCCATGATGGATTGCACAGTCAAGGAAGGTTGGAATTCCTATTTAATAGGAATTATTTTTCCTAGGGATTGCGTGAGCAAGGCAGGTTGAATATGGGCAGGAAATTGGCTATGTATTGGTCCATTCTTTCCTAGATCAGTGTGAGACAATTGGTAGAGTGTATGAGGTTGTAGCGAGTACACATGCCTTGTATTGTTTCATGATTCCTTGGGTGATTATACAATAAATATGGAGGGGTTTTGAGCAGCTTCTTTCACCAGGAAAATCTTGTGTTGTGTGATTTATTTACTTCTTTCTCTTATTTCCATGTGATTGAGCGATCATGATTTATATTCCACAAATATTGTAGAAGGATTCATTATCTTGTTTTAATACATTGCATGGTCAGACTGAATTCATTGGTGTAATTTCTACATGGTATCAGAGTTGTGTTATAGATTTTATACATGGCATCAGAGGGCCAGGAATCACAATAGTGGAGAAGAAATTGGGTTTGTGTTGAACAATATTCAAATTTGTAGATACTTTCTTTGGATCTTGAAGCAGATCAAGATGTCTTTCAATGGAGCTAGACTCGAATATGCACTCGAGGGTAGTTCGAATTATATTGCATGGAAGGACGGGATGGATGCAATGTTGGAGGACAATGGGTTGAAGGAATTCATAGATAATGATATTCCCAAGCCTACAACAACATATGCCCAACTTCTTGATGCATGGTAGAAGAAGGTAGAAAATGCAAGGAGGATCTTGTTAGAGGGAGTTCGAGATCATATTTTCTCGAGTCTCCATGGAAAGGAAACTCCATATGCTATGTGGAAGGCCTTGACAATTCCATTTCAAAGCAACAGTGACAAAAAAAATTGGCACTCAAGGACAAGCTCAGAAAAATCAAAATGGAGAAGGGCGACACAATCCAGAAATACTTGACTAAGTTCATTCAATGTCGAGATGAGCTTGGAAGTGTTGGGATTACTATACCTGATGATGACTTGGTGAGCCTAGCACTTCTAGGCCTTCCCAAGAGATGACATAGTTCGGGACTTTGTGAATGGGAGGGAGAAGTTACAAGATTGGGAGTGACTATGGTCAGATTTGGTACAAGAAGAGTTTTGACGGAATACCAGGGATGGATCCTCATCCAAGACTGATGATGAGGAAAATTGTGCCTTACCTGGTAAGGCAAGAAGGGGAAGGGGGAGAAGTCCTATTCCAAATCTAAGATCGGAAAAGAAGGCAATAAGCGTGACATTTCAAAAGTGAAATGTTTTCACTGTCATGATCATGGACACTATGCCACAAATTTTCCACAAAAGAAGAACAAAAACAAGAAGGCTCTCGGAACTACAGTGAGTGAAGCTTTGGCCTCACAGTTTGAGTTGGAATTCTCTCTCATCGCATTCATGGTGTCAACCGTGATGGGATCTATGTGGTACTTGGACAGTGGAGCATATTTCCACATGAAGGGAAACAAAGAACTCTTTAGCATCTTGGAGGAGAAGGATCTTCAGATGCACATAGAGATTGGTGATGACAGGAGGTATAGCGCTACTAGGATTGGTACAGCTACTTTCCAGAGATAGTCAGGTGAACCTTTCATATTAAAAGATGTCATGCATGTACCAGGCTTAAAAAATTATTTAGTGATGTGGTTTTCAGTGAAGGAAAGGTGTTCATTCGTCACAAAGCCACAGGACATGTAAAGAAGATTGGGGTTCGTGTGAATAACCTCTACAAACTTGATGTAGATGGTTGCACAACATTGAGCAGTAAAGAAAGGGAAGTGGTGATCCGAGATATAGGTGAGTTATGGTACAAGATATTGGGCCATCTACACCACAGTGCTTTGAGGATCATGCAACATATTTCTACATGTCTTCCAAAGGGTACTATTTCACAGATAGACACATGAAAGGGATGTACCATGGGGAAGTATACTAAAGCCACTTTTCATGAGAAGGAGAACCGAGTAGCGAAAATCCTTGAGAGAGTTCACTCAGACGTGTGTGGACCATTCTCTACAAATTCCACAACAAAGCACTAGTATTATGTTATTTTTATCGATGATTTTTCTAGAAAGTGTTGGATCTTCTTTCTACAGAAGAAAGATCAGACGTTATCCAAGTTTTGTGAGTTCAAAGCACTGGTAGAGAAAGATACATGGAAGAAGGTGAAGGCTCTAAGGAGCGACAATGGTGGTGATTATATCTCTAATGAATTCAAGAACTTATGTGCCAAAGAAGGAATTCAGAGAGAATTTATTGCACCTCATAACCCACAACAGAATGGGGTTGCAAAAATAAAGAACATAACAATTGTGGGAGCAGCACAAGCTATATTACATGATCATGGCCTACCATTGCTTCTGTGGGTAGAGGCATGCAACACAATAGTATTTGTGCAGAACCGTAGACCTCATCGGATACTTGGCATGAGTACACCAGAGGAGGCTTTTTTAGGTAAGAAACTGGATGTTTCATAGTTTAAAATTTATGGCTCATCTGTCTATTTCCATGTGACCAAAGATGCAAGGAAGAAGCTAGAACCAACAACAAAGGTTGGGATATTTGAGGGGTACACTGATACTCCCCACAACTATCAGGTGTATTTTTCGACTAACAGGATGACAATTGTCAGGAGAGATGTTAAATTTGATGAGGATAAAGCCATGCGATTATCCCTTGAGAGACATATTTACTTGCATGCAGATGAGGAACTCTTAGTTCCAAAGGATGAACCTCAGGATGTGGAACAACCATAAGAAGAGGATAATGGACTGGCATAAACCACTCATGTAGAGCCATCCACCAGAAACGGTAGGAATTGCACCAGAGAGGCTGACAGATTGATGCTAGATGTGACAGAGCATGTAGGTGCACCTACATCACAACGTAAGCAGAGAAGGTCCCCATACAGGTATACTAGATACATGGCTCTTATGAGCGAGTGTATTGTGACAGAACCATCCTATTTCGAGGAATCAATGCAGTAGCCAACATGGGTTGATGCCATGGTTGAGGAGTATGACTCCATTATCAGAAAAAGTGCATGGGAAGTGGTCCCAAGACTAGTGGGGAAGTCAGTGGTTGGATCTATGTGGATCTACAAGGTGAAGCAAGCAGCATATGGGAGTGTGGAGAAATGTAAGGCTAGATTTGTGGCCCAAGGATTCTAATAGGTAGAGGGGATTGACTATGAGGAGACTTTTGCACCGGTTGCAAGGTACTCATTAATTAGATCCATCCTTGCACTCTAAGACAAGATGGGGTGGAAGATATATCAGATGGATGTAAAGGCAACCTTTCTCAATGGAATGATTGAGGAAGAAGTGTACATTGAGCAACCAGAAGGTTTTGAGACCTTTGACAGGGAGTCGCATGTGTGAAGACTCAAGAGAGCACTGTATGGGCTGAAGCAAGGACCTCGTGCTTGGTACACCAGGATCGACAACTATTTCACTGAGTTGGGCTTCACAAAGAGTGAAGCGGATGCAAAACTATATCATATTGTGGTTGATGGTAAGCTTTTGATTATTGTACTTTATGTTGATGATCTTGTACTGACAGGTGATGAGTAGCTAATAAATTATTGCAAAGAGGATATTGCAAGAGAGTTTGATATGAAGGACGTGGGGCTCTTGAATTATTTCCTTTTCTTGGAAATATGGCAAAGAGATGGGGATCTATTTGTATCTCAGGGCAAGTATGCTAAGGATATTCTAAGGAAGTTCCACATGGAGGGCAACAAACCCATGGAAACTCCTCTTGCAGGAAACTAGAGGAAGGAGGATGCTACTTCAGGTGAGATAGTGGATGCTACTGTTTATAGGCATCTTGTGGGTTCACTTATGTATTTGGTGAACACACGACTAGACATATGCTACACAGTTAATCAACTTAGTCAAGTTATGGTTAAGCCTACCAAGTTCTTTTGGAAGGCGAGGAAGCATGTGTTGAGATATATCAGGGGAACTATAGAGTATGGATTATGGTATAGATGGAGAGAGGGAGTGAAGCTTCAAGGCTTCACCGATGCAGATTGGGCAGGTAGTACACTGGACAGGAAGAGATCAAAGGGCATCTTCAACATAGGATCAACAACAGTTTCTTGGTACAATAGGAAGCAGAGATCACTTGCACTCAGTTCAACCAAGGCAACGTACATGGCAGCTAGTTAGGTTGCATGTGAGGTCATCTGGATGAGGAAGATACTTGTTGTTTTGTTTGGTCATCAGATGGATCCGATAGTGATACATTGTGATAACCAAAGTTGCATAAAACTCTCAGTTAATTCGGTATTCCATGACAGGTCCAAGCATATTGACATCCAGTACCACCATCTCAGATATTGTGTTCATAGGCACATTATGTTGTTGCAGTACACTCCCATGGAGGATCAGGATGCAGATATCTTGACAAAGGTACTTGCGAAGAGAAAATTCAAATACCACAGAGGCAGTATCGGGGTAGCATATAATCCCTTTCTTGTTGAGAGGGAGTGTTGAAATTCAACAAGAAAATGCACCAAATACTAGTGTGGGATTCCACGTCACACATGAGTGAGGAATTCTAGTGACACATTAGTGAGAATGTGGGCAACCAATTTTTTAAATAAATTGTAATCTTATGTCATAACAACTTGTAATAGTTAACAAAGTGTGATAGACTTAGTAAGCTCAAGAATTTCGAGTTGAGTGTCAAAGGATAGGCATGTAGAGATTATATTATTTACAGGGTCCAGTTGAAGTTGTAGGACTAGTGTGGTGTGAGTGTATCAGTTAACTCAAATTAATTGAATTAAAACCAGTGTAACTAGTTCTAACTGATTGATGAGATAGTGGAAGATCAAGTGAATTAAAATAGATTTAATTCACAAGTAGTGATCTAACAAGTAACTGATGATTCAATATTAATAGATGCATGCATGTCAACTATGATGACAACCCAGTTGAGACAAAAGTTAAAGGCAAGTAAACTATCAGTTGTATTTTTAGTGAACTGCTGTTACACTGAAATTTGTCACCATGACTGTCAAAAGCCTTGTGTGAATTTCTTTTCATAAATTTTACAATCTCATCAGTCTCCGTTAAGTTAATTGGGTGTTTTGAGTTTCTTTTTTGGATAAATTCTTAATTTTATTTCCTTTGGTCATTACTTCAAGGTTTGTCTCATTCTCTTAACAATTTTGCGTATTTTTGCTTTTGTTTTTGCAAAAAAAATTCCCCCTCAATCGCCAGGGGGGGCTAAATTGTGTCTGAGTGTTAATCGCCTTTGAGTGTTTTTATTTTTTGATCTTTGGAACTCTCACCCAATTTTCTTTACTTACACTTGATTGGTTCTTAGATTACATTAGAATCATCTTGTGTTTGAGAATTCTCTTGCATAGATCACATTTTCATAATTAGAATTCTCATTTTCAAAATATGAATGAAAAATGTGCATAGATTACATTTGCATACTTTTCAAGTGAATTGTGCATAGATTACAATTGCATAGTTTACATTATGAAAATTAAATCTTAGATTTAGATTAGTTTCTTTGATTTGAATTTACATGTTTTTATGCTTATTTTAAAAACACAAAAATAAAAAATGGAATTGATTAGCATTAGTTTTTCTTGATGAAATTAGTGCATTAGAGAATTTGTTATATTTATCAATTGTTGCATTGTTGGAAGTGAATGGAAACTCTCTCCTTACTTTAGTTAGGATTCATCGAATTGAAAATATTACATTATCATATTCGATTGAATTCAGTTTTGGGTCAGGTCATAACACCATTGGTTTCGTATCCATTTACCCTTTGAGTAATAACAACCTAAATAACACAGCGCTTAATAAAATTCATCTAGCAATTTTTACATTTTTAGGACTCTTTCCACCAACATAGCTCAGACTAGTTTCTTGGAATAGGTTTTAGTTAACTCTCCAAGACAGTAAAACAAACAAGTAGTCGATCTTGCGGTAGGGAAATTCCAATAGTAACATGTAAGCTCTGGGAAGCTCCTCTTAAAGGAGTCAAGCACGAGATCATATCCGAACCAGTGAGGTAATAAATCCTTCCTCATTGGGAAATATAGAAGATATACATGTATTAACAACAGTAAACCTCAGATTGACCATTGTCGAGGAGCCTGGGGTCACTTGTCGGTAAACCTTGGATTATTTCAAGGAGCCTTCAAGGGGATTGAGCATTGTTACTCTGCCCTTGCATGTGTATTGGATCATAGACTATTCCCCCAGGTATATTTGTTCCTGTTGGTGACCTTAGTGGCCATAAAATTTAGGATTCTTTCCCAAGGTGATGGTGGAGAGAAGATTCCATTGTACCTGGAGCAGACGTCGACTAGACTCACTTGGACTCTCCGGATGGTTCTCTTCACTCGAGATGGTTTAAGTGGAGAAACTTGCACCGTTCTGTTTCATTAAGCAGGTTGTCGGGGTAATTGTTCCAACCGCCATTTCTGCATTAAAATTCTACAATGTTGGATTTCATCACCAACTAGTGTTTTTAGTGTGGGAATCTACTATTTGTGTGTGGTTTGACTCCTAGATTTTATAGTGCGTGTTCATTTGTTTGTTTTTACTTTTACAGACCATAGTTATGAATTGTTAATTTTAGTTTTAAATTGTTAATAAAATTCACTGAAGTTGAATATAATGGCAACTGTTCTGGAATTTACCAACCAAGGAACCCCTCTTAATGAGAATCCTAGTACTTTTCCTTGATTTGGACATGTTGGTCCTCCTTATATGGCTACATTGTCATTACTTGGATTTACAATAGGTTTACCAATATGGTTATTTTCAACTTCGTTGGCCCTGAATACTCAAATTGTTCCACCTCAACCGAATGCTTCACCTCAACAGAGTTCACCATCTCAACATCACTAACCTTCTGTTGACCCTTTACCTTCTTCGCCCAATATTTCTTCCTCTTCGCTTGGTAAAATACTTGACGCTACTAACCAGGTGGCTAAGAAGAAGAAGAAAGGGAAGAAGAAGAAGAAACAATATAAGAAAGAAGTCAACCAACCAACCATGGTTGTAAGTGTTAGTAATGTTGAGGAAACCTCCAACATGCATCGTAAACCCAAATTCCCTTGCAAGCTTTGTAAGGGTGACCACTTCCTTATCAATTGTCCTAGTATTCCAAAGGTCTTGGAAGTATGGTTAGAAAAATCTCATCAAATTTCCGTTGATTCATCAACCAGTGATAGTCAGGTTCTTGGGAAAAGGGGTAAAGTTAGGTTTCCTTGTAGGTTATGCAAAGGGAGTCACCAAACTCACATTTTCCCTCACATGGATGAAGCCTCAAAATTGTTGGAAAACCTTACTGTTCCACAACAAGAACTTCCAACTAGTTACTGTAAATTTTCTCCCAACCTACCGTCAACTGACGGAGTGATTGATCTAATTCCAAGTATAGTCAATCCCACTCTTCCATTAGAGAGTGAAACTGATATCACTCAGGTTGATGATCCATTAGTTGATCAAGTGGTCGGATCAATTTCACATTCGGTCAAACCCATTCTCCCTGTAGAGAGTGAACTTCATACCGCTCAAGTTCTTCTTGTTACATCAGATTCTTCTACGCTAGGGGGCATTTCACCTGTTTCTACAAAACCCCCTCCAAGTACAGAGGTATTTTCCTTTGATTGGAATAGACTGACAGAACCTCGTCTTCCTTCCTCCATCCCTTTCTAAATCATTGTGAAGGCTTGCGGTACGAATGTGCATCACACACATGTAGATGAAGGTGCTTCTGTTAGTATTTTATCCTCAACTGCTTGGAAAGCTTTGGGTTCCCCTCAGTTTGTGCCTGTTACGCAGAATCTAAAATCTTTTAACAGAACCATTAGTGAACCTTTAGGGATCCTTCCTAAGTTTTCTATTACTTTGGAAGGTAAAACTATTTGTATTGATCTTATGGTAGTTCGAGGACCCTTGGATTTCAATTTACTCCTTGGGTGATACTATGTCTATGCAATGAAAGCTGTCATATCGACACTCTTTCGCGTGATGTCTTTCCCTCACAATGGAAACATTATAACTATAGACCAACTTTCATTCGCTAGTCATGATTCGACTACCAATAATCCGACACCCCTAAAAGTTCCTTCTACTAAAGTGGTATCTACCCCGCCACGGGTTAATTATGTGGCAACCAGTCACATGTTTTCAGTTACCGATGCAAGCGAGCCTCTCACTGTTTGCTCGACTTCCTTTGACTTAGATTCGGTAATTGACATGGAAAACTCTATGGGATTATTTGAATGCGATGTTCTTATCCCTTTTGAGTCCCTTGACATGTGTTCCTTTCATAGAACTATTCTTCCATCTGATGAAGACCTCTTGGAAGCCATGATCAAGATGCGTCCCTTGACATGTGTTTCTTCTATTTGGAAGCCATGATCAAGGAGTCTGGCGAGGATAGTTCCTATTACTGTGTCAACCTCGTTAAAAAATGAAACAAGTCTGGTGAGGAGAGTTCCTTTTACTGTGTCAACCTCGCTAAAAAATGAAACAGAGATATGAGGAGAGTTCCTTTTACTGTGTCAACCTCGTTAAAAAATGAATCAGTGGCCCATGAGGACAGTTCTTTTACTCTGTCAACCTCGTTAAAAAATTAAACAAACCCATGAGGGCAGTTCTTTTCCTGTGTCAACCTCATTAAAAAATGAATCAGTAGGTTATATAGGTATATTGTAGAGAGTAGATATGAGGATAGTTCTTTTACTGTGTCAACCTCATTAAAAAATGAAACAGACCCAAGAGGAAAGTTCCTTTTACTGTGTCAACCTCGTTAAAAAATGAATCAGTGATTAAAGAGGAAAGTTCTTTTTACTAAGTCAACCTCGTTAAAAAATGAATTAGGTCTTAGGATAGTTCCTTTTACTATGTCAACCTCATTAAAAATGAATCAGTGGCCCATGATGATAGTTATTTTCCTGTGTCAACCTCATTAAAAAATGAATCAATAGGTTATGTAGGTAGATTGTAGAGAGTAGATTGATAGTTTTTATGAGGACAGTTCTTTTACTATGTCAACCTCGTTAAAAAATGAAACAGACCCATGAGGACAGTTCTTTTCCTGTGTCAACCTCATTAAAAAATGAATCAATAGGTTATGTAGGTAGATTAGAAATAGTAGTTTATGAGGATAGTTCCTTTTACTGTGTCAACCTTGTTTAAAAATGAAACAGGTCACTATGAGCATAGTTCTTTTCTTGTGTCAAGCTCATTAAAAAATGAAACAAATCCTCTCCTATTCAAGTCGAGTCTTTCATCCAATCTCGTAAATGAACCTTCATTCCGTCTAGCTTTTAGTAACCAGTAGTCTACTTAGTTGAATGAAATGAAGCTTGGGGGCATGCGCTCTAGCAAGTTACGCTTGGGGGGCATTCAAACTTATCTCAAGCGTGATTTTTCCTTTGTTTCAAGCTTGTGTAAAAATGAAACAAACCTATCTGAAGCATCGTTTTTCTCTGTTTCAAGCTTGTGTAAAAATGAAACAAACCTATCTGAAGCATAGTTTTTCTCTGTATCAAGATTTTGTAAAAATGAAACCTATCTTGAGTCGATTTCGGTTATTATTTTCAAGACTCGTTAAACTCATGAAAATCCCCAAGATTTTTTTTCTATCTTTCATTCTCATGAAACACATGAAAATGTCGAGTTCTTTCCATCTTTTCCTTCTCATAAATTAAATTGAAAGTCGGCCATATGAGTACATTTTTATCCCTTTTGCGAACTCGCTAAAACTTATGAAAAAACGAAAATGATGAGTATACTTTTATCACTTTTTCGGGCTCTTAAAAATTTATGAAAAAGCGAAACCATAGAGTTCTCTTTTAAGCCCTTTTTAGACTCTCTAAAGATGAAAATATTGCTGAGTACTTGACTATTCGAACTCGTTAAAGGAAATGAACAATCGTCCCTTCAGTATAAGTTTACCCCTTTTTTCGGACTGAAATGGACTATTTACGAAAAAGGTATACGTTGACTAATCATGGTCAATTGAGTTCTCTCCCAGATTATTTTATCCATTTTCGGGCCTGAGAGACTAAAATTATGAAAAATTACACCCATGGAGTTTTCTTAAGTTTTTTCTTTTGACTCCCTAAAAATGAAAAACATCGAGTTTCTCCTATACTAGACTCGTTAAAATTTAACAGTAAAGGACCTGTCAATTCAAACAAGAACGGACCACTCCTTCTTAGGGTTTGATTTTAAACTAAGTTGGACTCATTCGAAGGATGAGCTTATAAACAAGAAAATGTTATCCTCCTCAAGCTTATCAAAAATAAAGAGGTACTTTCCAGAAATGGTGGGGGAAAAGAGAGAAAAAGAATTCAATTGTTACCCTTTGTTTTAAAAGCAGTAAACCACTCTTGAACACGACACTTTTTGTCACACTTCTACTTGGGTTGGGAAAATCCTTTGCCTACCAGTTAATCAAACCACATTGAAGGTCTTCAGCTAGTTTCTGGGTATTATCTTAGGGAAATTGTTACCAAACCATATGCAATGTCATTATGTGTTCAAGAGGACAGTCAAATAAACCATTCATCTACAAACATTTATCTCCATTCACGTTGACCATCCCTGAGTCAGTCCTTGCAAAATATTTCCTCAAAAACTTGATCTATGGTTTTGTGTCGTGAGCTTGCTTACGAAGGATCACTTTCTATCGACGACAAGTCATCATCTAGGAAGTTGATCTAGAATCCGTCAGTACCTTAGAATTTGCATGCCTTAATGGCAAGTTTCTCGCCTTCAATGACAGGTTTCATCATTGACCTTCGATCGAAGGATTCCGTGAAATGTTCGACTTCAGATCACTTATTCACATTTCATGGATTGTACTGAGTACTTTGAGAGCCATTTTCATTATTGGTGGTTTCTCTCACACTTTTTAACAGTTCACATCATTGAATATTAATTAAGTGGGTTCTACCATGTTCAACTTCAACACATTTAATTGCATGGATAGAACCGTACTAGATCGAGAAGAAAAAATCAAGACCCTGGATCTAGTTTCCACCATCTAGGCTGCGAGGAGTTTCATTATTCATTATGCAGTAGACTATCCATTACAGATGGCTGCATCCATGCTGTGTCTACAATATTGATGTAATATTAAAATCATTTCTGTATCAGAACAAGTTTAGTTAGTTTTGATCTGAGTATGGGAATGCCTACCTCAGTGATGATATATATATATGTGTGTGTGTGTGTGTGTGTTTTGCATTGAAT
This sequence comes from Pinus albicaulis, assembly GCA_034641835.2. NCBI lineage: Eukaryota > Viridiplantae > Streptophyta > Pinopsida > Pinales > Pinaceae > Pinus > Pinus albicaulis. The sequence goes on along the minus strand of CM076574.1, from coordinate 1,147,490,260 downwards.
GTTTTTACAGGGTTTTGACTAAGGTGTCCACAGGCTAATCCTTGAAATGATAAAGCACATCACTCTTCGAATGCTCTCAGACTTCGCACTTTAAAGGGCAATTTGTTACATTCAAATTTGTCACCATGACGTTTTAATGTCTATATGGGTTCATCATTACTCATATACTACTCCCTTAGAAGTCTAGAACATAAAAGTTCCTAAAATAAAGCCTTGAAATTGAGAGAAAAGCTCATAAAAGTCTTAAAAACACTTGTACCGCACTTTCTCTTAACATTGCCTACGGTGCCGCACCTTTTTGTTCTAAAGCATGCAGAGCTAAACACACTTTTTCTTCATTAAGGGTGCAGACCCCTGTAAAAGGTAAAATGAAGGTGGAAAGTAACATTTAGAAGCCCAACAGTCAAATCTGGATGCTTCTAGAAGCAATTATCCGGTCAAAGGTTCGCTCCTATCATGTATGTTCATCTCTCCATTATGGGAACCTACCCCTTGATTTAGGGAGCTAAATCCCTTCAAAAGAGCATTCTATCCCTTCTTATGTGGAACCATAACCTCCTCTTTTCCTATAAATTGAAGCCATAGTGCAGCTTCAAGGGAGGTTAGGGGAGTGAGTTAGTGAATTAGACTTTGAGAATTTTGAGGAGAAATGATGTAGAAACTTAGACTCTCTTAACTGATCATCATGTGGGAATGATTACACACCCATGTGAATTTTAGCTAAGAGAGTGCAAAGCTTGTAAGAGTAAAGGAAACGCCTGTTCCGGACCCCAGGAAGGCCTGTACGAAATCAAGGTGGACACGGTTGTAAAGCTCTTTCTTCATCGAAGATAATACGAATGAATACCGTTTTCTCAATGAGTTATTTAATTAAGTAGCTTGTTTATCATTTTTTTTTTCCTCGAGAAAAAAGCGTAACTTTATTACTGCAGATGAGTATAAAATTACAATGAGAAACACATAGTTGTGTGTTCAAAGGGGCAAACCCAGAAGTTTGTTTACAAGACAGATTCGAAGAGGACCTTTGCAAAACCAATATCTGGCAAAGAACAAGTCTGTTTGTAAAAAAGCCCAAGCTGTTCATCCTTTGGAAGACAGGCAGAACCTTAAAACCGTAAGAGCTGCACCTCTATTTACAAACCTTCAAGAAACTCTGCCTAGAAAAAAGAAAATAATTGTTCTTCCTGAGACAGACTACGATCATACATTCGATTAGAAGAATCGAACCAGCAAAATGTACCCAACTAATACGCTGTGTCCAGCCCACTTTTGAGGCCCGACCATTGAGAAATCCAGCGAAAATGTAATCTTCAAGCGCTATAGAGAACAGAGGATGCATATTCCAAAAAAATCAAATTACCACAGAGCAGTTCGGACAAATGCATTATGTCCACCGAACAGAAAAAGCCAAAGTAAAATCCGTTGAATTTCTCGACCATTTTCAGCCATTTGAAGTTGAGGAAGAAAATCACACCCTGTGTATGTATCCAAAGACAACAGGTTGACCATTCATCCAATGTACACAAAAAATCTCAACCTATAAAAGAATCATTTAGACTTTCTCTGATCCTCCTGAAAACTGATAATGCATGAAAACCTCTCAAAAGCTCGATAAAAAAAAAACAATCCTCAGAAATTTTTCCTGTAGAGGCAGCACATCTTTTGTGAATGAACAAAAGGCACTTTGTTGATACCATCCATCCCCATAAAAATGTAGAGACATCACACTGTCTGTTTGTAAGCTGTTGGCAAAATTTGACAGGCCACTACATAATCCAGAAACCACTTAATCAAATAAAGATGGATAGAGGTATTCAGAAGTAACACCATCCAAGTGTTCTCTGATCCTCCAAATACCTTCGTCCAGCAGCAAACCCCTCTTTGAAGCTTGATCAACCTCTTCATTATTTTCACGATAGATATGCTGGTAGGAGAAAGAGACTAAAGAACGGAGGATCTCCCCGATTGAAAGAAACATATTTTGTAAATGATGAACCCTGCAGATCTGTGTTCCTTTTATCCAATTTATCACATTCAGTGAATCCCCATAAACATTTATTTGCCTGCAGCCTTTCTCCACAGCGAACAATAGAAGAATCTTGAGGCTCAGCAATTCAGCCAAATTATTAGTCCCATCCCCAAGCCCAGCAGAGATCTCAAACCAATGAGATTCCGAGAGAAACAATAGTGCTCCACCCCCACAAAAATTTTGCTGCATGGCACCATCAAAAAAACCCCAAGGGTTCCTCCTGTCAATCTCCAGCATGAGGACCTCCCTCTGATTGGCAGCACGAATATGAATAGGGAAAGCAGAGTGCAAACCAACAGTCATGGCACCGACAATCTCCGGAGTACTGACAGAACCATAAAAAAGAAGCCGATTACGCGCCAACCAACAGCCCCAAAGAATGAGGAGCGGCAAAGCTTTAAGATTCATCTCAGCAGTAGACACCCACCACGAATCCCAGGCATGTGAAACAGAATTTCCCTCCCATCTGCATCGGATACCCAGTAACCTGTAGCACTCCAGCCAAATACCTTTGATGAAAGGGCAGCTGAGGAAAAGGTGGTTATCTGATTCAGCATCAGATTTACACAAGCAACACCAGCCAGGACCCTGAAAACATTTTTTTTGTAGCACATCCCAGGTAGCGACTTTATTTTCAAGGACACACCACATAAATAGACGAGTCTTAGGAGGAAAATTCAGTTTCCAAAGTTTCTTCCACCACCACCGCTCCTCTCCCAGGACAGCCCCAGCACTAAGTTTTGTATATCCAGCCCGAGGAGAATAGATCCCCGAAGGATCAAAATCCCAGGCAATCTTATCCTCCCTATCCAAGAGCACAAGATGTGCCTGGTTTAAAGCACAAATATAAATCGTCAGAGCCCTCTCATCAAAAGCCTCCAACCCAAAGGAGGAGGCCAGTAACCAAGACTGTATGCCCAACCTTCTCCGAACCGGATCAGCAAGTTGAGAAAGAAAAGTAATCCCCTGCTGCCTTAAGGCCTCAACCGTACGCCGAGGAAGAAGGTATTGAAGAGAACAACCCATCCAAGGATCCTCACCAACCCGGAGCTTCCTGCCATTACCCACAACCCAAGCCAGGCTATATTCCAGAATGTGAGATGATTTGACAAGAGCCTTCCAAATCACCGATCCCCCAAAAAAGGATTTCCCAGGATTCCTAATCCAGTCAACAATAGAAGAAGGAGCAATATACTTCTGAGATATCACCTGAGTCGAAAGGCTATTTCCGTTGATGAGCCTCCATCCACCCTTAGCAGCAAGAGCCTGAGCAAAAAGGAAGATATTTTTCAGTCCCCACCCACCTAAAGCTTTTGGGACAACAATCTTCTTCCACCGAACCCAAGGGGTCACCAAAGAATCCTGTTTCCCACTCCACAGAAATCTGAAGCAAATCCTCCTGGCAGCCTCCAAAATACCCTTAGGGATCCACGACAGGGACAACCAATAAACCGGAATAGCCTCCAAAACTGACTTAACTAAAGTCAACTGCCCAGCTCTAGACAGCCATTTGTGAGACCAAACTTTTAACCGTTTTTCCAGCTTTTCCAATAACCAGTTCCAATCATTTTTCCTATAATCGTTGCGTTTTAAGTGGAACCCCAGATAATTCATACCAGCATCCAGACCAATAGAATTGTAGGGAAAGATCCTCATGAACTCACGCCTCTCCTCATCCCTCAAGGAATGTGTAGAGATGGAAGACTTCCCAGCATTCACTTCCATTCCCGTAGCTTTGCCAAACAAAACCAAAATCTCACCAATGGAGATAGCATCCCGAACCGACCCAGAACAGAAAATTAAGACATCGTCAACAAAAAGAAGGTGAGTAATGAAAAGGTTTGGAGCTACCTGAATTCCCTTCAAAGAACCCTGTCTCCTAGCCTCATGTAGAGCTCTACTCAAACCTTCAGCAACCAATAAAAATAGAAGGGGAGAAAGGGGGCATCCCTGGCGCAGCCCCCTTTCAGCATGAAAAAAGGGAGATGCAGCCCCATTGAGCAGAACAGAAAAAGAGACAGTTGTAATACAGCTCATAATCCATCTAATGAAGTCGATACCAAACCCAAGGTGAGTCAGGAGCATGCGAATATATAACCAGCTTACCCGATCATATGCTTTGGATAGGTCAATCTTCAACACCGTCCCTTTGAGGTTCTTGGTCTTCATACTATGGAGAGCCTCTTGTGCAGTCTCGATAGCTTCATGAATTTGACGACCTTCCAGGAAGCCAAATTGTTCACCGGAAATGTGAATAGATAAAATGCCTTTGAGTCTTCGCGCAACCACCTTGGCTATCAATTTATAGATACAGTTGCACAAAGAGATAGGGCGGAAATCAGCCAGAGAAAGAGGGTTGTCCACTTTCGGTATAAGAGCTATGAACGTGGAATTGAAGCAAGTATGAATCTGCCCTGAAACCCTAGTATCCTCCACAACTTTCAACAAATCTGTCCCTAAAATGTCATTGAGAGCCGAAAAAAATTTGATCGACCACCCATCTGGCCCAGGGCTTTTATCTTTTTGGAAACTATGAAGAACCTCCTTCAATTCCTTCTCAAAGACCTCAGCCATCAAAGATCTGTTGTCAGCCTCTTCCACAAACCTTGGAAAATATTGAGCAACTCTAATCAATTTCGCAAGTGAAGCATGAGCTGGGGCCTTAAAAAGATCCTTGAAGTGGTCAACCCCCAATCTAGCTTTGGCCTCAAAAGAAGAATGCTCAATGCCCTGACCATCTCTTAAACTCTAGATAGTATTAGCCGACTTCCGGCCGCGTGCATAAGCATGAAAATTTTTTTTATTCTCATCCCCACTAGCTAGCCAAGTGGCACTGCTCTTCAGCCTCCACGTTTCCTCCTTATCCATAAGAAGGGAGTTCCTTATTTTTTCAAGAGAAACAAGAGTGTCTTTATCAACTTGTGATTTATAACCACCACCAATTCCCTCATAAATCAAGCGAAGATCCTCTTCCACCTGTTTAACCTCCACATCCTCCCTTTGTCTCTTAGCAGCCGACCAAACTTTGACAGCATCCTTGATGCGTTTTAAATTTTCAGCAAATTGAAAGGCAGCAGAAAGATGACTGTCCACCCTAAAGGGAATCCATCTATCGATATCCAAAGCTTTGAAAGAATCATCCCTGAGCCAAATTTTATTGAACTTTAAAGGGCTAGGAGGCTGCCTAGGCCCGATCTTTAACTCAAGAAAAATGGGAAAATGATCAGAGGCACCCCCACTGCCAATCCACTGCCTGATCTGAAAAGGCCTGTCCACAATCTGCTCAGCCACCAGGAAACGATCAAGTCTCTTTGCAATTCTGTCTTTCGCACATCTATTATTCCTCCAAGTAGGTTTCAGCTTGATGGGCTCAATGTCCAGCAAGTTATTCTCCTCCAATTTTTGAGTGAAAAAACCAGTCAGGGAATCAATTTGTGCATGAGGTCCCCAAACCTTCGACTGGCCCAAAGAAAAATTCAAATCCCCACCCAAAATCACCGAATCACTCTTGATTAAAGAGTTACTCAAGAGAGAATCCCAAAAAGGGATCTTGTCCTGATAAGGTCCATAAATATTAAACAGATTAAAAGCTTCACCAAGCTCCAACGACAGGAAATTTATTCCCAGGACCGACTCCATACCCCAGAAATTTTGAGATTTAATTGTTTTGTCATTCCATCCGATAGCCAAACCACCCGACCTACCTCTTGCATCCAAAGACTCGAAAGTCCAGCCTGGCAACCAACCCTCCAATCTAACTTTGACCACAGATCCAGCACCTAAAGTCTCTTGAAGCAGAATGATATCTGGACAATCCAAGAGGATAATTTTCCGGAAAGCAGCTTTCTTATGGGGACCTGCCAAGCCCCTGCAATTAAAAGACATTATCTTCATTACACACCCGGCTTCAGGGATTGGCTTGCTCTAAGCGCCCTATCAATCGAAATCTGCCTCCCATCATGAACATCCGACAAAGCTCGATCCTGAGATTTTTCCAAAAAAGAGATCCTGCCCCTGCCCCGAGCAGAAGGAAGTTTTCCCCTCCCAAGCCCTCCAGCACCTTTTTTAGCACTAGATCTTAGATTATATCCAGTGACCAAAGGGGCTGTAGTAACCACTGGAACCAACAGCTTTTCACCAGGGTCAAAAATCGGGACAGAATCCATCTCTTGGAGAGAAGGCAAAGAAACTGGCTGAGAAGGGATATAAGGAACAACACAAGAAAACTTACCACCAACATCCATCTAGGCCGAGACAGTAGTCAAGACAGAATGCAAAATCGAGGTTGATGAGAAATTGAAGACTGGAGAGAAAGGAAAAGAGCCCATAAGTGAAATATTCAGCACAGATAATACTTCTTTCAGCAAGACATCATCCTTTAGTTGAAAATCTGCTCCATAATGTCGACTATGGTCCTTCACAGCATCAAGCGCTCCACCCCCAACAATCTGATATAGAGCCTCTTGACGAGAAGAAGGACCAGAAACCTCACTCAACACCTGGAGATCTACAGCAGGCGGCATGCAAGAGCCAATGACATCAGATTGCACATCGTTAGAGAAGGCTGAACAAGGTTCAGAGTGTAAATGGTGAGGACCGAAGCCAGCCTCCTTCACCAGAGGTGCCTCCACAACAGGACCAGACCCCCGGCTTTTGGCAGAACGAGAGGGAGAACCACATTCGTATGCAGGGTGACCATAAACATGGCACCGACGGCAGTGAAAAGGAACCTTCTCATAGTCAAGGATCTGCTTAATATCATAGTGACCCCACCTGAGATTCATAAATTCTGCAAGGCCCTCTCTGATGTTAATCATCACCAGAATTCTTGCAACCCGCCTGAGATTTGTCTTAAGGAAGGATAGTTCTGCCTCTAAGAAAACCCCAATCGTATTGCCTATACCACATAGGTGCTCCTCTGTCCAGTAATGAAGAGGCAGACCAGGTAAATGTACCCACAATGGGACTGAGTCCACCCTTTCTCTGCTAGCATCAAAGAGGGGATGCCATGGTTTTAGGAGTAAAGGAGAATGATCTACAGACCAACTCCGTTGAGTCACCCACTGGAGATGTTCAGAGCTCAGGAAGTTGAAGGCGAACCACCCCTTAGAAAGGGACACCACCTCAGGCACATAACCCAAATCATTCTTCCAATGTGAAACAGCCCAGGCAACTACAGTTTTCAGGGAAAAATGTCTCCCCACCACCCTGCCAACCAATGTTCTACTGGCCAATAATGAAACCTGTTCCCAGCCTATGTCTTCACCCAAGACATAGTTGTACTCAGCTTTTTTAATCTTGATCCATTTTTTCTTTCTACCTCCCTTCTTCGACGCTTCAGCCTCTTTTCCTCTGTTTGGACTAGACTCTTTAGTAGTTTCAGGCACAAGAACCCCGCTCTATTCTTCCCAACTAATAGGATTAGAGGATGTACTCCGGCTCTTCTTCTCACATAATCCCTCCCCACTTCTGGACGCGAGCACAGTGGGGTCTAGTTCGATGCCAGAAACAGTGGAAAAATTGCCCGGTATGTCACCCAGATGCGTATCCTGCCCATCCTCATTCAAACAACTGCGAAAATTTTTTCCCTTCAGATCTTGAAACTGATTCAAATGCGAGCTGCTGTTAGCAGGCATACAGCCTCCCGCCCTCACATCATAACCTCCTTTGAAAACCAGAGGCGACAGCCTGCCTTCCGAGAGAATCAGGTGCTCTACCTCAACTTGAAAACTAATGCCTGTCTGCCCTTCGGACCTGGTCCAAACAGGTAGGGTTGAATCGCACCTCCCCTGCACAGAGTCGATACCATCCCAGGTCAGAACATCGAAGGCATTGTCGCGCCCATCGTCGTTCAAAAAACCATTATTCCCGCCTAGAAACATCGCTTCGCCTCCTCAAGTAGCTTGTTTATCATGTTTTATCAATGAGTTATTTAATTAATTAGCTTGTTTCTTGAATTCCTTGATCATCTTGATAGATATATGATTCGTGAATTAGTTTATACTATGCATATGCTATTGATTTTTTTCATGTTTGTGATTGCAGATATTTTGAAAACGACTCTTTCAAGCAACTGGAAAGAAGATCATTATGAATAGCGCTGGACTACAAGTAGGTCTTCAAAACCTCTGTTGTAGCTAATTCTGAATCGAATATTATCTAGAGAAAATATTTTTTGTTTGTCTATTTGTTGCTAGCTGTCCGTAGGACACTTGGGAGGTCTGTCTTGTCAGCAAGAACGACTTATCCGTCCAACAACTGCCTAGGTGTAGTCATAAAGCCACATGAAGCCCATGATGGATTGCGCAATCAAGGAAGGTTGGAATTCCTATTTAATAGGAATTATTTGCCTAGGGATTTCGTGAGCAAGGCAGGCCGAAGGTGGGTAGGAAATTGGCTATGTATTGGTACAAATTTTCCTAGATCAGTGTGAGACAATTGGTAGAGTGTATGAGGTTGTGGTGAGCACACATGGATTGTATTGTTTCATGATTCATTGGTTGATTATACAATAAATATGGAGGGGTTTTGAGCAATTTATTTCCCCAGAAAAATCTTGTGTTGTGCGATTGATTTACTTCTTTCCCTTACTTGCATGTGATTGAGTGATCGTGATTTATATTCCACAAATATTGTAGAAGGATTCAGTATCTTGTTTTAGTACATTGCATGATCGGATTGAATTAATTGGTGTAATTTCTACATGGTATCAAAGTTGTATTAGAGATTTTCTATAACCCTTTCTCAAGGAACCACTGCAATGAGTGGTCTTATTAGATATCCTCTTGACCTCTATGTGTTTTGAGAAGTTCCTTCATGACTAGAACCAATTTATATCCTTTATACCACTCGTTCCTCTAGGAAGAGTCATCTTTCAGCTATTTTCAGACTCTTTAAACATGAAAATATTGTCGAGCACTTGTATTTTCGAACTCGTTAAAGTAAATGAAAAGACATCTAATCAGTATAAGTTTAACTCTTTTTCAAACTGAGATAGACTATTTACGAAAAAGGAATACCTTAGAAAAACATGGCTAAGAGGTTCTCTTGAGTATCATTTTCTTCCTTTCCGGACTCAAGAGACAATTTTACGAAAAAGGAACCTTTGGAGTTTTTTTTCGCCTCTTTTTCAAACTCTCTAAACATGAAAAAGGAGTCAAGTTTCACCTTCGCTAGACTCCTAAAAAAATCAAACAACGATGGACTCATAGAACATGAGGGGACTAGACGAATCATTCTTAGAGTTCGTTAAATATACTCAGATGGATTCATCCGAAAGATGAAATGATAGATTAAGCATATGTTATCCTCCTCAAGCTTGTTAAAAAAAAACAAAGAGGTACTGACTAGAAATGATTGGGGAAATTGGGAAAATAGGGTACTCCACCTGTTAATGGCAGCGAGTCACTCTTGAACATGACTCTCTTTCACTTCATCTTTGTGTCTGTTGGGTTGGGAAATATGCTTGTCTTTTGGTTCAACACACCATATAAAAGCCTCTGCTTTCGATTTTGAGTCAATGCTGTCAACTCCATTCAATGTCGCTGATATGCTCAAGAGAAGTTATTCAGCTGATCTCTACTAATATACTCTTAAGCCTTCATTCCATGTTTGATGTTCCTGAACCAATTCAACATCAACATCATTCTGTCTCAAATCATGATACCCGTTTTGTGTCGTTGATGGGGGATACATCAAGGCCCTCCTGAGATGGGTCACTTCCTGTCGAAATCAACTCATTATCTAGGAAGTTGACTTAGAAACTCCCTTTGGTACCTTGGAGCTTGCATCCATCAATGGAAAGTTTCCTCGCTCTTGGCGACAAATTTTCATATTTGGCCTTCGACAATATTTTTTTGTGTGGTGTTCGACTTCAACTCATTCATTCACACCATATGGATTGTACTACAGTGCCTTGAGAGCCATTAACATCATCGGTGGTTTCTCTTGCGTCTGTTAATCTCTTACATCATTGGCCAGTTATTAGATGGTGTCTACCATTATCGACTCCAAATCATTTATTCGCATGGTTAAATTCGTACATTGGGAAATTGATTGAATGAGATAGAAGACCCCAGATCTATTTCCATCCATTCGAGTTGTGATTTTAGGATTAATACAATATTACAAAGTATGATGGTTGTGAACTTACTGACTTCTTGATCTTTGCACATGTAATGTTAGCTTATGTGTTGAGCATGGGTATGATTCCCTCAGAAAAAATATGATGATGAAAATGTATTGTAACAGATGATGATATCGATTAGTTGTTCTTGATCCAAAATTGTCACAAGGTAAAGAACTTCAGTCATCGATTTGTAGAGACCTCCAACTCGAATACCTGATGCAAATGGCTTCATATGATCCAACAAATATTTAATAATACAATGAGGCTTAAAAAATTCTACCTTAAGGTTCTGATATGTTATCATAGATACATACAGAGATCAAATTATTTTTAATTCCTGGTACATACATCACATTTTGAATATGCCTAATATTACCATCAGGTGATACCACGGGAATATTTCCATACCCCTTAATCTGGTAACCTCTTTCGTCACCAAGGTAGATATTAGCACCATTGCTGGTCTCTTTAAAATTTTCAAACCAATGTCTGTGACTTATCACGTGAGTGGAAGCTCCATAATCTACAAACCAAGTTTTAGCTTCATTATTCTCAACAGAGAGAACAAAATCATATATAAACAGTCTGAGGTTCTGATTTTGATCTTCATAAGCAAAGTGCCCTGCCTGTTTCTTTCGTCTATGCCAATTTTCATCAAACTTCTTCTTATGGAAATTCCTAGAAATATGACCATATTTACCATAGTAAAACCATTTGATCCCTGAATCATTTCTGGTCGAAGACATACCTTGAGGTGGCTTTCTTTGTGGTGTACTTATTCCTTTGTATCCTGTTGTTCCTTGAGAAACAATTCTTGGTTGTGTACAAGAATCCGTGCTCAAGACATTAAAGATTATGTCACAAAATGTATATATGTGTCTCTGTTTCTTAACCCTTCAAATGTTAGTAATATATTTCCCAAATATCAAATCTTTATTAGCTCTGCAATGCCATATTCCTTCTATATTGAAGTGAGAGAATGGAAGACGAAGAAAGAAAAAGGATTTTAACTTGTCATGTTGCTTTAAACAGAAACTGCCATCATAAAATCCTGAAGAAGTGAAAAAACAAATAAGCTAAAGAAGAGGAGCACCCATTAAGGATGTTTAATTCTTAGATATAAAAATATCAAGAAACCTGCAGCTCTAATCACTCTACTTTATTCACAGATATGGAGATGAAATGAAAACCAAGATAACTCTTCAACACAGATGAAATATTGGAAACTTGCAAAACTTTTTCATTCATTCAATATTGCTCAGTACAAAATTAGCCTTCAAAGGTTCAAAACTCGGAACCTTCTTTCTTCCTTAAGATGTCTTTAAATACAATCTGAACCAAGATGGTTTCAGTTATAAAACTGATTCTAACTAACTGCAACTGCTTAACTACTCTTTGTAACGGAGGCACATGCCTCGGAAACATTTCATTACATTTCATTACATTTGCATAACTTCACTTAAAACAAAATAAAAGATGATAACTCCTAATCTAAAGGAACTGATGTTCCTGGAATAGCAGCTGACTCAATGATTACTTGCGGCTGAACGGCTATTTGTGGCTGCTTAGCTGGAAATCCTTTTTCTGTGTCAATAGAAAATTTCTTACATTCCTTCCAGAGTTTATCTTGAGTTATTGGAGCATTCTTATAATGATGATATTCTACTGTGAAGGCAACAATATGACTGTGAGTGAGGTTACTTGTGAACAATGTTTTCACCATCCACAGCAATAGGAAATGTCTTTGTAAGAAATTGAATACTGTTTCTCCCTTCAGTATCTGCGTCTTCTCATGTCGGCCATCTGCTCTGCTTTTTGCAAATACCAATTGATCCTCATAAAACTTCCACGACATAAACTCACCTCCCTCCTTCCAGCATGAGGGAAAATCAGTTCTTATCAACTTATCAAACGAAATATCAAATTTCTTAACCATCTCTTTAATTACCTGTAGCCGCTTCTCTGATGCCTTCAGAAGGTCATTTTTAATGATCATTTTGTTTACTTCTTCGGCATAGAAATACCGATCCTGTATCCCCATATCTTGCAACTCTTCATCTGTCTTGGCATTAATAAAATTCATGAATTTCTTGGCCCAATTTGATCTTTTGATAGCGGCTTGCTTATCCGATAACAACTCTTTTTCGTGATCTGCAACAATGTTCTTCTCCCTGGAAATTAATTTTATGGAGTCCCATTTTGCTTGCATTTCAGAAATGATCTCATTCCAGATGAGGTCCTTGGCTTTGATAAGGGAAATATTTCCCTTCAATTTATCCTTGAGTTATTTGATTTCTTCCTCGGTTGTTCGTAGCTTCTGCTCGTTTTCATTCGCCTTTCCTTCCCATCCCTGCATCAATCTAAGAGCTGTGTCCAATTCAGACTGGGCTTGTTTGCAATCTCTCTCTGCCATTTTTAATTCTGTGTTCAGCTGAACAACTTGGGCTTGTGGGTCGGCTCCACCTGCAGAAAAATCAAAAGTACAAGTATGGTTCTGGATTTGATTTTGTAAGGTTATAGCAGTTTGCTTTACCTTATCAAGCTCCTCGTCCTTCTTTATCAATTGTTGTCGTAGCTCCTCTTTTTCCTTTTCTACCTCTGCTACTTCAGCTGCCAACGAATGCTCTGCAGCTGGCAATTTCAGCTTCTTCCTTAATGAAGATATTTCTGCTTCTGTGCCCTTTATTAGTTTGTGCATTGCGCTTTTATCATTTGGATCAACGCCAATCTTCATTATGATTTTCTTCAGTTCTTCATTTTGAGTAGTCAACGCTCTGGCATTGGCTTTCTCCATCTTGCACTGTTTGACAACCTTAGCAAGCATATTTTCTGTCTTGACTGATGTAGCATGAGTCTTGCCTAAATCATTAACAATTAACTGACTTGTTTGCATGTAGAGATTCATCTTGTCCCACAAGGGAATCTTTTTCACATCCATGACTATATTCAACTCCTTAAAGCTGCCTGAGGGTCCCAGAGACATTCCTGTCGGATGCGACAGCGCCATTTTAAACTGATCTTTCTCCAAATCCATCACAGTCAATAGTCTTGTTTGGTCAGCAGATATATGATGTTCTGCTTGTGTCTCTATATTGGCCTTTATTCTTTGGTTCTTTTCTTCAATTTGGGAGAACACCTGCTTCATGGAAGGAGCCTTCTCCAAATGAAGTTCTGGTCTGCTAGGAGATGAAGCACCCTGTTCTTCTCTGACCTGGAGAGTAAAACCAGGAGAATTGGAGGAGTGATCTTCTGCTAATTTAGTCCTTTTCTCCTCTCGGGGTTCCTCCTCATCGATCTCAACAACATCATCTCTCCCTCTCTTGCCCATCTTTTCCAATATTACAGGTGTTTGAATATTGATCCGTGATGAACTTGGCCCTCCCGGATTAGCCAACTTTTCTAAATCCGGTTGACTCACATGAGTAAAAGCAGCATACCCATTCTCGACCCTTCTTTGTGAAATAATCCCATGTGGGTCATAGGCCCATTTCTCTCCCAATAATAACTATGTTCCTTCCAATATCCTTGATACCTCCTCATAAGCTTGCCTTGTGTTAACAATAAAAGGGCCTACACTCATGGGCAACTTGTACATTAATCCTTTCTTCATCGGAAGAAAGTGAACTTGATCCACATTGAGACTTTTCCTTATAAATTCCAAAGCAAACAGTCTCATGGGAACAAATGTTGGAAACCTATAAGGCTCAATACTGACTCCATATAGCCTTATTTCAGAATAATCTTCAAAAACAAACCAGTCTCCATATTTACAATTAGGTCCTAATTGCAAGAACTCCTGGGCCTTTGGCAGGAAGCATGGAGGCAGAGTTCCATTAAGAATTTTATAAGCAGTGGTCATGAAATGGTCCACAAATTCAAATAAACCGGCTTCGTTCTCTTCTTTTCTGACCATATCGGTCCAAAACAAAACTGACTGTTTATTTTTATTACTATCCATTATATTCAAACCGACAGTCATGAATTATTCAACGTTCTGATATAAAAACAAGTAGACTACCAGAGAGGGAAATCTGAAATAACCTGTTAAAGGATAAGCAATCAATTGAGAATTTACCACTTCTTGCCAAAAGGATGGGATATCCAGCACCACCCCCGGTTTCATCATGAGAGCGAACATCCCTAGGGCTGCCTTGTCAATTTCGCGATCATCATCTCTCCCCAAAATCTCCATGATACAGCTGAGAACTGGTCTGTATTGAACATTAAATACCTCCAGACTGAACTTTCCCGATTCAAATTGAGTCTTCTCTGGACTTGATAGCAAAAACGACATGCATCGATTAAACTCCTCATTTGAAAGCTCCTCGAAATACTGCATCAACGAATCTTTAGAGAACTGTAAAGGGGAATCATTTTCTGGAAAACATAATTCCTGACGCATTAATTGAGTTGAAACCTGCAAAATATTTTCCCCTTGGGAATCCATAACAAAACACTTGCCGGGGTACATCGACGAAACTAACCAAGAAATAAATTCAGGAAAGACATGAGTTTTTGGAATACAAGCGAACAACACTCCCGAACTTTGCATAGCAGAAAACACAGGTGACTTCTTAATGTTCAAGGTTACTTGATAATGCAAGTGAGGGTGATTTACGGAAGACGCAGTATCACGGACATCTTTCTCACTATCTAGGAGAGGGCTCAAATTTGACAAACCAGACAGTGAAGTTCACTTGGCCATGATTGACAGGAATTTGAACACAATTCAAAACACCGAGTAGAGCAAAGGTGGCGGGACGCGGGTTTAAACAGGGCTAACAGACACAAAAAAATCATAACAGGACGGAAAAACCCTTTTTATAGATTGCGAGAATCATAATAAATGCACGGGTGACGCGGATAAACAGTGAACAGTGAATGACAGCGTGCTTGCCACCTCGACGGATGACGTAATGCGGGGGGGTCTGTGAGTACGGAGGAGAATTCCTACCCATACCCCCCGTAATTAATCAGGGCCGTCGATCAACAAAATTTTGAGATCTGACTAGTCAACTGCGGGGGGTCGGGTTTTGATAACTATCGGGCTAATTGACCCCCTGCAATTGCATATCCAAATGTGTATTTGTATGATTAAGACTTCCGCTCCGGAAGTTGCTCGAGCTATATCTTCAATACAAATATCGCTACGGTCAGCCCGCTCCATGTATCAAAATATAAATAAAAATAAATCACATTCCCTCTTTTTTATGCTAGAGTATAAAACTCCATACTATAGCACATTTTTGGATTCTTATATATTTTTTTTAATTTTCTTTTCAAAATTTCAAAATTGAAATATAAAAAGGATATGTAGATACTGATCCACAACATCTGGCTCCACCTGGGGATAGTGTTTTTACCACGAAACACTAAGAACCTGCAGATTAGTGCCTTCACCTCGGGCATGGAGTCACATATTGCTTGATGAAAATGTACAATGGACACACCGGATATATACAATGATGAATCAGCAACTGCTTAATGTCGGAAATAATGCTTGAGATATTGCCCATTCACAGGCATATCCAACACTTCTCCTTCCAGATTTTCCAACATGAACATATTATTTCCTCTGACTTCATTAATTTTGAATGGGCCATACCACAGGGGGTCAAATTTACCGTGTTTGCCTTTATCTTCCCTTCGTGTATCCCATCTCAAAACTAAATCCCCTTCCTGAAACAAAACTTCCTTTGCTTTTCTATCAAATACTGCCTTCATCTTTTGCTGATAAGTGAGCAAGCGGTCCCGAACCTGATTTCTGTTTTCACTCAGTTCCATCACATTGTTCATTCTTCGTATCATGGCATTTGGTTCTGCTTGGGCATCTTGGAGAAAAGAAATCACAGGTTTTACCAATTGTGTGGGGAATAAAGCTTGAGTGCCGTACACGAGCTCATAAGGTGACTTGCCGGTTGACCTTCTTGTAGTCATTCTTGTTGCCCACAAGGCAAAAACTAGCTTCGTGTCCCAATTCTTTAGATTCTCATTGATTGTTTTCTTCAAGATTCTAACCAATGTTTTGTTGGAGGATTCTGCTAATCCATTTCCCTGCGGATGATAAGCTATAGAGCGGGACAATATCACATTATAAGTTTGGAAAAAATTAATAAACCTGAGTGAACTGAAAACCTGAGCATTATCTGTCACAATCTTCACCGGACATCCAAACCTGCTAAAAATATTTTCTTCCAAAAACTTCATTACTACCAAATCATTTGCTTTCCTGGTGGGAATTGCCTCCACCCACTTTGTAAAATAATCTGTAGCAGTAAGAATCCATTTAAACTGCCCACTGGATGGTGGATTGATTTCTCCGATGAAATCCAATCCCCATTGTCTAAAAGGCTCTTCAACGAAAACAGGTAAAAGAGGTAGCGGAGCCAGCTTTTTCTTCTCTGCAAATAATTGACATTTTTGACAGCTTTTGACTGTTTTGTAAACATCAGAAAACACAGTCGGCCAATAAAAACCCGATTTGAATATTTTGTGAGCAGTTACCTTCCAGCTGTAATGCCCTCCACATAAGCATTCATGATATTCTTTTATCACTTCTGAAATTTCTTCCTCTGTAAGACACAACAACAACATACCAGCTGGATCCTTCCAATATAACTTTGCTTCGATTATCACATAAGGCTGAGCCTTAAGTTTCAGGGCCATGTATTTTGCTCTATTAATGGAAGGGGGACACGAAAGAAAGCACAAATAATGTACAATATCCTTATACCATTCTGAACAGAGAAATTTATACTTAACTGCTGTCTTTGACTGATTATCACGCGTTTCTTCATTGGCTTCTTCTACAGGAGCCAACAAATTGATTCCCAAAGCTTGAAAGTTGGATTCTGTCAGTAATTTGGCCAATCCTAATCCTTTAACCAGTTTGGTTGGTTTCACATCCAAATCATACTCTTGAATTTTAGTGATCCATTTTCCTCTCTTACCTTCCACATCGCTTTGTACTAGCACGTCCTTCACAGTTGAATTGGGAACGTATGCTAAAATCTGAGAATGAAGAACATAAGTTCTGAAAGCTTTCAGTGCCTTTACCAGAGCGTACACCTGTTTCTCCAATATGTTATAGTTCAATTCTGCATCTCGGAGAACTTTACTGAAATATGGAACTGGCTGTTCCTGATTTTCTTCATTTCTCTGCAATAAAACGGCTGCAATAGTTGAGGGAGAAGCAAATGAAAAAATTTGAAACGGTTTCAAATAGTCTGGACTGACTAAAACAGGGGCTTCCTTTAAAGCCTCTTTGATTCTCTGAAAAGACTCCCTCGCCTCCTTGTCCCACCTTACCTCAACATTCTTTTTTAACATGTCAGTAATCTTTTTAACGATTTCAGCATAATTAGGGACAAACCGCCTTAGGAAATTAATTTTTCCAAGGAAACGCTGAATATCTTTTTTACTTCGTGGCAGAGGGATTGTCTGAATAGCTTCGACTCTGGCCGGATCAATCTTCACTCCTTCTTTTGAAACGATGTGGCCTAGTAATTTACCCTCCTCCAGGGCAAATAAAGACTTCTTTGGATTCAGTGACAATCCAAACTTTCTGCACTTCATGAAGGCTTTCTGTAGATGTTGTAAATGTTCCTCATCAGACTTTGAAAAAATTGTGACATCATCCAAATAAACCACTACAAACGTGTCTCCCACAAATGCGATATCCATCGCTCTTTGGAATGTGGCCCCTGCGTTCATCAGGCTGAAAGGAATCCTTGCGTACATGAACGTTCCCCAAGGCGTAGTGAAAGCGGTTTTCTTCTGATCCTCCTTCTCCACTGCTACCTGATTATAACCTGAGAACCCGTCCACCATAGACAGTCTATAAGCACCGGTCACTTTCTATAAGACAAAGTCCATTTTCGGCAAAGGATAATTGTCCTTCAACGAAGCCCTGTTCAAATTCCTGAAATCCACACATATCCTTATCTCTCCGTTTTTCTTTCGGACAGGTACAAGGTTAGAAACCCAATCTGAATACCTGAGTGGGACGATTATCTTGGCTTGCAACAATTTCTTAATTTCCTTCTCGATTGGAGCCAACAACAAGGGATTAATCTGCCTAAGCTTCTGTTTATGTGACTTGACTCCATCCTTAAGTGGGATCTTGTGCTGTATGATATTCTTATCATATGTTTTCAGATCATCATACGACCAAGCAAAAACATCTTTAAATTGTTTAAACAACTCTACATACCTTTCTTTATATTCTTTCGGAAGCCCTTTGAACAATTTGACCATTTTAGGCTCTTGAGGTGTACCCAAATTGCAATCTTCCACTGGCTCATCTTGGTTCATCTTCTTTTGATCCACAGCAACATCATTCGCCCCAAACAATCTTTCAAGTGGTACTAAGCCTCTGGGTAGGACATTATCTTTTAACTGAATAATTTCTTGACCACCGATCTCCTTTTTAAAGGTCTTACCAGTCAACTCATCTTCATCACCTTCCAAATCAATCTGATGATCTTCAAAATCCTCACTCATCAGCAGAAACTGCTTAATCTGCTCATCATCTTCGAAGACCTGCCAATGTTTAATATTGTCAGGAATCGATGGCCTATGTCGCATCTCTATTTCATACCTTAGTTTCACGCTGATAGGAGGCTTGAACGTACTTGCTGCAACTGCCAATGAATCTGCCATTCTATTTTCTTATCTTGGCACAAACTGTAAATTGAATGCTTCAAAATAATTCTCAATCAGATCCCATACTTCATTCCGGTATGCTTGTAACCTGGGATGTTTGGTTTGGCATAAATTTTTGATCTGCCTTATAATCAACTCTGAATCTCCAAACACAGTCATAACTTTAATTCCCATCTGCTTAGCTGTCTGCAAACTAATAATTAATGCCTCATATTCTGCAACATTATTAGTAGATTCGAACTCCAACTTGAAAGAAAAAGGCATCAAATTACCCTCCGGAGAAACAAAGATGAAACCCGCTCCAGTACCTTCTTTGGAAAATGCTCCATCAAAATAACACTTCCACGGCTTTTCTGAATGTAACTCCTTATGTACAATTTCTGAATCAAGCTTCCCCTGAGGTTCCTCAACAAATTCTGCATCCTCCTGCAGCATGAAACATGATAGGTCATCCTTTTCTTGGCCATAAATTGGTGAATTACTTGCATCCTTCTTGGTAGCCGTTTTTTGAAATCTGGTCTCTCTATACAACCTTCTCTCTTCACCATTGAAAACGGGAATAATAGCATACGTAAAGTCTAGTTTCAAAACTCCTCCCAGCTTTGCTCCCCATGATCTAGATAATAACATTCCAAACCTGGCTGGAATATCTGCCACTACAACGTCCATCATAATGCTTTTGGCTGGGATTTGGGCCAATGAAACAACCATATCTTTAATGAGACCTACACACTTAACCCTTTTCGAGTCAAAAGAGTAAATATCTCTGTATGGCTTGGTGATTTGTAAATTTAACTCCTTCATCACACTCAATGGCATCAGATTGTGTGATGCACCAGAATCCAGCATACAGTTGTGCAAAACGAAATCATGCAAGAGAAGAGATATATAAAAAGGAGGAACAGACGAATCTACCTCTTCCACATGAGGTCCAAACGTCACCACTGGCTTTTCTTCTTGCAGATTCATTGTATCACTCACTTCGTCAGGCTGGGACAGATTGATAAATTCAGCGATTTCCTTTTTGTAACCCGGTGTTTTTATGAGTTCAAGAAGAGGTACTTGTATCTTTACTCTTTCTAACTCTTTCGACAAACTGAAAGTTTGATTTGATCTCGTCAACTTTTCAAGGTCTTCTTGATCTTTTTTGAAATTTAGATTTTGATTAGAAATCGTAACCACCTTCTCCAAAATGTTTGAATCTTTATCTTTTGTCTGGGATGTTTCAGCTTGCTGCTTACCTTTCTGCAATGGAGTCGCCTTTGGAGTAGGTGCTGCTTCTGGTTCTTTTTCTTCATTTTCTTGCGTCCTCAACCTCTTTTTTGACCTCAAGTCATACTTTTATGCAACTCGGATTGCATAAAATCTGTGAATTGTTTACAGTAATCGTCCATCTCTTCTTGATCAAATGAGGGTTCAGCTTCTTCTTCTTCCTTCTCCTCTTCTTCATCGATCTCTTCTTCTGTTTCATCGTCTTCCATATACACAGCAGAAATTCGAGCATCATCCTCTCTCTCGTCATCTTCATCTGCTGACCGGGACAGGGCTGCTTCTATGTACAAAGGTGCTTGCACCTGATCTTGATCCTTTCTTTCTCTTTGTAGAATTTGCAAAGGCTGTTTTTTGAATTGGGGATTAAAAACCCCTCTATTCTGTCTTGTAGGCTTGCTATCTATTTCCAACTTTACCAACTTATTTGAAAGGTTTTTTATGACCTTAGTCATGTCTTCAATTCTCTGATCCTGAGCTGAGGCTTCTTCTTTAGCCTTTCCTTTATCTGAAACTTTACCAGCAGCAGACATATTCGCTTCAATCTCCAAAGCATCAGTTTGAATTTGTTCCAACGTAGGAGACCTTCTTTCCCTCAGCGTAAAACTAAAATCTGGTTCAAAAGCACCAGCAAAAACAACCCTTGCTCCAATCGGAGGGGGTTTCATTTCAACAGGCAAACTATTATACAATTTGTTAAATCTTTTAACAAAATCGTTCATATTTTCATCAAATGTTTTCTTGATTGCATTAAACTCCGTCAAAGAATAACCATGGTCCCTTTTTTCGCCCCATCTCTCAATGAAACGTCTTTCCAGAGCATCCCAATCATTGATGGAACCATTCTGTAATCCTTTGAACCATTTCCTTGCCTCTCCACTCAGAGACTGAACGAAAAGTCTCATGACAACATCCAAATGTTCAACGTTTAAATTTTCTGCAAAAGTGCAAAACAGGGGCAGGTGCTGTTCTGCAGTTATTTCATCTTCACCTGTAAATCTTGGGAGTAACTTGAGGTACTCCTGAGGCAAATCATGCAATGGTTGTGGTAGATTTAAAGGTGCATATCTGTTCATCAAGAAAGCAGGGGCTGCAGGAACTGCCATGTTTGCGCTCGGGTTAACTGCTCCTTGAGCGGGGGTAAAATGAATACCAGTTGTGGGAAAAGATGAATGAGGTGAAACAACTGATATGGGAATGGGACTTTGAACAATCGCAGAAGAGCTGGCAGCTGTATGTGGCTGAGTTTCTGTAAAAGGGAAAGACACAAACTCCAAAGATTGCTCTTCTAATGTGGGTTCTTGAAAATGAATGGGTGATGGTGATGATTCTTCTTCCGAGAAAATGAGTTTCTTGGAAGCTTTGGTGGATGAGAAAACGTGTGAAATGCTGCCAGGTGCGAGCAGTGTGGTTTCAGGTGTAAATAATATTTTTGGTTTCTGGCCCTTCTTTGAAACGAGCTTCTCAGGATTTGACAAAACGGGAAATTTTTGCTGAGAGGTGTCTGACCTCGTGTGAGGTTTCTTGGGAGCCAGAGCTATTTTCAAAAATCACAGCGTACTATTTCCTCCTCTCTGAACAACCAGAGGAAATATAGAACAAAACCCAGGGAAGAACTTCGACTCTTCGTTCCCCGGCAACGGCGCCAATTAATGTTGTTCCTTGAGAAACAATTCTTGGCTGTGTACAAGAATCCGTGCTCAAGACATTAAAGATTATGTCACAAATGTATATATGTGTCTCTGTTTCTTAACCCTTCAAATGTTAGTAATATATTTCCCAAATATCAAATCTTTATTAGCTCTGCAATGCCATATTCCTTCTATATTGAAGTGAGAGAATGGAAGACGAAGAAAGAAAAAGGATTTTAACTTGTCATGCTGCTTTAAACAGAAACTGCCATCACAAAATCCTGAAGAAGTGAAAAAACAAATAAGCTAAAGAAGAGGAGCGCCCATTAAGGATGTTTAATTCTTAGATATAAAAATATCAAGAAACCTGCAGCTCTAATCACTCTACTTTATTCACAGATATGGAGATGAAATGAAAACCAAGATAACTCTTCAACACAGATGAAATATTGGAAACTTGCAAAACTTTTTCATTCATTCAATATTGCTCAGTACAAAATTAGCCTTCAAAGGTTCAAAATTCGGAACCTTCTTTCTTCCTTAAGATGTCTTTAAATACAATCTGAACCAAGATGGTTTCAGTTATAAAACTGATTCTAACTAACTGCAACTGCTTAACTACTCTTTGTAACGGAGGTACATGCCTCGGAAACATTTCATTACATTTGCATAACTTCACTTAAAACAAAATAAAAGATGATAACTCCTAATATAAAGGAACTGATGTTCCTGGAATAGCAGTTGACTCAATGATTACTTGCGGCTGAACGGCTATTTGTGGCTGCTTAGCTGGAAATCCTTTTTCTGTGTCAATAGAAAATTTCTTACATTCCTTCCAGAGTTTATCTTGAGTTATTGGAGCATTCTTATAACGATGATATTCTACTGTGAAGGAAAAAATATGACTGTGAGTGAGGTTACTTGTGAACAATGTTTTCACCATCCACAGCAGAAGGAAATGTCTTTGTAAGAAATTGAATACTGTTTCTCCCTTCAGTATCTGCATCTTCTCATGTCGGCCATCTGCTCTGCTTTTTGCAAATACCAATTGATCCTCATAAAACTTCCAGGACATAAACTCACCTCCCTCCTTCCAGCATGAGGGCAAACCGGTTCTTATCAACTTATCAAACGAAATATCAAATTTCTTAACCATCTCTTTAATTACCTGTAGCCGCTTCTCTGATGCCTTCAGAAGGTCATTTTTAATGATCATTTTGTTTACTTCTTCAGCATAAAAATACCTATCCTGTATCCCCATATCTTGCAACTCTTCATCCGTCTTGGAATTAATAAAATTCATGAATTTCTTGGCCCAATTTGATCTTTTGATAGCGGCTTGCTTATCCGATAATAGCTCTTTTTCATGATCTGCAAAAATGTTCTTCTCTCTGGCAATTACTTTTATGGAGTCCCATTTTGCATGCATTTCAGAAATGATCTCATTCCAGATGAGATCCTTAGCTTTAATAAGGGAAATATTTCCCTTCAATTTCTCCTTGAGTTCTTTGATTTCTTCCTCAGCTTTTTGTAGCTTCTGCTCGCTTTCATTTGCCTTTCCTTCCCATCCCTGCATCAGTCTAATAGCTGTGGCCAATTCAGACTGGGCCTGTTTGCAATCTCTCTCCGCCATTTTTAATTCTGTACTCAGTTGAACAACTTGGGCTTGTGGGTCGGCTCCACCTGCAGAAAAATCGAAAGTACAAGTATGGTTCTGGATTTGATTTTGTAAGGTTATAGCAGTTTGCTTTACCTTATTAAGTTCCTCGTCCTTCTTTATCAACTGTTGTCGTAGCTCCTCTTTTTCCTTTTCAACCTCTGCTACTTCGGCTGCCAACGAATGCTCTGCAGCTGGCAATTTTAGTTTTTTCCTTAATGAAGATATTTCTAATTCTGCACTCTTCATAAGTTTTTGAATTGTGCTTCTATCATTTGGATCAACCTCGATTTTCATTATGATTTTCTTCAGCTCTTCATTATGAGTAGTTAATGCTCTTGCATTGGCTTTTTCCATCTTGCATTGTTTGACCACCTTAGCAAGCATATTTTCTGTCTTAACAGCTGTAGCAGTTGTTTTGCTCAAATCATTGACAATTAACTGACCTGTTTGCATGTGTAGATTCATTTTGTCCCACAAGGGGATATTTTTCACGTCCATGACTATATTCAACTCCTTGAAGCTGCCTGAAGGTCCCAAAGACATTCTTGTCGGATGCGACAGCGCCATTTTAAACTGATCTTTCTCCAGATCCATTACAGTCAATAGTCTTGTTTGGTCAGCAGGTATATGGTGCTCTGCTTGTGTCTCTATATTGGCCTTTATTCTTTGGTTCTTTTCTTCAATCTGTGAGAATACCTGCTTCATGGAAGGAGCCTTTTCCAAATGAAATTCTGGTCTGCTCGGAGATGACGGGCCACCCTGTTCTTCACTGACCTGGAGAGTAAAACTAGGTGAATTGGAGGAGTGGTCTTCTGCTAATTTCGTTCTTTTCTCCTCTCGAGGTTCCTCTTCATCAATCTAAATAACATCATCTCTTCCTCTCTTGCCCATCTTCTCCAATATTGCAGGTGTTTGAATACTGATCCGTGATGAACTTGGCCCTCCTGGATTAGCCAACTTCTCTAAATCCGGTTTACTCACATGAGTAAAAGCAGCATACCCATTCTCGACCCTTCTTTGTGAAATAATCCCATGTGGGTCATAGGCCCATTTCTCTCCCAATAGCAACTGTGTTCCTTCCAACATATTTGATACTTCCTCAAAAGCTTGCCTAGTGTTAACAACAAAAGGGCCTACACTCATAGGCAACTTGTACATTAATCCTTTCTTCATAGGAAGAAAATGAACTTGATCCACATTAAGACTTTGCCTTATAAATTCCAAGGCAAACAGTCTCATGGGAACAAATGTTGGAAGCCTATAAGGCTCAATACTGACTCCATATAGCCTTATTTCAGAATAATCTTCAAAAACAAACCAGTCTCCATACTTACAACTAGGTCCTAATTGCAAGAACTCCTGGGCCTTTGGCAAGAAGCATGGAGGCAAAGTTCCATTAAGAATTTTATAAGCAGTGGTCATGAAATGGTCCACAAATTCAAATAAACCGGCTTTGTTCTCTTCTTTTCTGACCATATCAGTCCAAAGCAAAAATGACTGTTTATTTTTATTACTATCCATTATATTCAAACCAATAGTCATGAATTCTTCAACGTTCTGATATAAAAACAAGTAGACTACCAGAGAGGGAAATCTGAAATAACCAGTTAAAGGATAGGCAATCAATTGAGAATTTACCACTTCTTGCCAAAAGGATGGGATATCCAGCACCACCCCCGGTTTCATCATGAGAGCGAACATCCCCAGGGCTGCCTTGTCAATTTCGCGATCGTCATCTCTCCCCAAAATCTCCATAATACAGCTGAGAACTGGTCTGTATTGAACATTAAATACCTCCAGACTGAACTTTTCCGATTCAAATTAGAGTTCTCTGGACTTGATAGCAAAAACGACATGTAGCGATTAAACTCCTCATTTGAAAGCTCCTCGAAATATTGAATCAACGAATCTTCAGAGAACTGTAAAGGAGAATCATTTTCTGGAAAACATAATGCCTGACGCATTAATTGAGTTGAAATCTGCAAAATATTTTCCCCTTGGGAATCCATAACAAAACACTTGCCGGGGTACATCGACGAAACTAACCAAGAAATAAATTCAGGAAAGACATGAGTTTTTGGAATACAAGCGAACAACACTCCCGAACTTTGCATAGCAGAAAACACAGGTGACTTCTTAATGTTCAAGGTTACTTGATAATGCAAGTGAGGGTGATTTACGGAAGACGCAGTATCACGGACATCTTTCTCACTATCTAGGAGAGGGCTCAAATTTGACAAACCAGACAGTGAAGTTCACTTGGCCATGATTGACAGGAATTTGAAAACAATTCAAAACACTGAGCATAGCAAAGGTGGTGGGACGCGGGTTTAAACAGGGCTAACAAACACAATTAAAACAGAATAGGACGGAAAAACCCCCATTTATAAAAAACAAGAATCATAATAAATGCAAGGGTGACGTGGAAAGACAGCGAATAGTGAATAACAGCTTGCTTGACACCTCGACGGATGAAGTAATGCAGGGGGTCTGTGAGTACGGAGGAGAATTCCTACCTATACCCCCCGTAATTAATCAGGGCCGTCGATCAACAAAATTTTGAGATCTGACTAGTCAACTGCGGGGGGTCGGGTTTTGATAACTGTCGGGCTAATTGACCCCCCGCAATTGCATATCCAAATGTGTATTTGTATGATTAAGACTTCCGCTCCGGAAGTTGCTCGAGCTATATCTTCAATACAAATATCGCTACGGTCAGCCCGCTCCATGTATCAAAATATAAATAAAAATAAATCACATTCCCTCTTTTTTATGCTAGAGTATAAAACTCCATACTATAGCACATTTTTGGATTCTTATATATTTTTTTTAATTTTCTTTTCAAAATTTCAAAATTGAAATATAAAAAGGATATGTAGATACTGATCCACAACATATCCTACACTTGCTCTTCCTCTAAAAGACTTTTTCTTCGCCATTAATGTAAGATCTGAACTGTGGGTTTTAAAATTCATTCGCCTCTCTTCCTCTTTTATCAATATCCCTGTCAATTCTTCGAATTGGTGGATTTTGTTAGCCACCTATAAAATTTGTTATAGCAAAATGTGGCTAAGACTTTTTGGAGCCTTCAAGGAACAAATTTAATTGCTAAAAAGTGTTGTCTCTTGAAGACTCTTGAAGGTCTCATGCCTCTGTCCAAAATCGTCATTGCTGTTTCCATTTTATACTCAGAAATCCTGCTGATTTCATGAGAAGAAACTGCTACAAAATCATCATTTTTCCCTTCCTCCACTTAAAAAATAACCTTCATTTGCTCCCCATTTTCTCCATAGAATTCCTCTATTCTTCATAATTCCTCTTCTTCCATTCATTAAAATCATGTTTTCATAGTTTAAAACTTAGTTTTAAACTATACCGAAACCCCCAAATCCATTGAAAAACTTGAAAAATTTCATGAAAAATACATATTTTTGCATAAAGGCTTAATCCCCTTTAGGCTAAGTCTTAAACCACTTCCCCTCCATGTGCCCGCACCCTAGAACCAAGTGCTAGACCCGCGAAGCGCAATCGCATCAGGGAAATTCACAATGGGTTGATTGAAATACCCGCATCAAACTTTCCGATGCGATTGGGTCCCATATATATAAACCCCGCCCTTGCCGCTTTCCATTCATATAACCTACGCCCATGACTAAGAGTTTAAGTCCTGAGGCGCCTATCACATCGGAAACTTCTGCGAAGACTCTTCTGATTGCTCCCCTTTGAAACCTTCGATTGCGACCTCCCGACGCACCTCCCACTGTCGATCTGATCTGCAGATCGACGGACAACGCTCAATTGCATCGCCCTCCCTGATCTCTCAATCTCATCGCATTTTTCGATCTGTACATTTGTTTGTTCCTCCCGATCGGTCATCCCTCCGATTCATTCTCCACCGTTGATCTGGTCCTCAGATCAACGGCCCGTGCTACATCGCATCACAAGTTTTTGCCAAGAGCATTAACATTGTTTCTCCGCCGATTGCGATCCTCCGATTGGATCAGGACCATCCACGTGTCCAGATCGGACGATCCAAAATCATTCCGTCTTATTCTTCCCTCCGCTCTCCTTTTTTACCTTCTCTTGGCTAAATCTCCACCGTTGGATGTTGCCATCCAATGGCTACGCTCCTCCCCACGCCCTTTGAAGTAGTTTTTCCCCAAATACGCAGGATTTTATGATATTTTCTGTATTTTGCAGGTGTTTGATGGGTTTTCCATTATATAAAGGCTGAAGGCCGAGAATGACGATTCTCGTGCCTTCAATTCATAAAAGAGAACCATTCACGGGGCTCTACTCCACGTTTCATCAATGCTTCATGAGGCATTGATGCCATATGAGCCCTGTGCGGCCTGCACATCAACAAGACATTGTTTCAAATCACAATTAAAGAGTATCAGTGTCAAAAGATAGAACGCGGTAGAACAGAAGGATTGAAGATAATTTGGGGATGACGGCTAAGATTGATTATCAAAAGCCTAATCCCCCAAATTAAAACACAATTAAAAGAAAATCATAAATATTCAATAGAGAGAAAGGCCTCCACCGCCACATCTAAGGCAAATTGATTCCTCCCAGCTACCACAATGCCAATTGTACTTCAAAGCATTCAAATAGAGGCCAAAGTTATTGAGCAAAATTAGATATTCGCCTCAACGCATCCAGAGAGTTACTTCTGCAAGAAACTTAATGCAAAAAATATCTGCAGAGTTACTCCAACATGACATAGAGCCTCAAAAGTCAACAAAAGCTCCCACCGGGCTTAATTCATAAATGTAAATCAATTAATATAGTAACACACCTGTAAACTTCTCCATCGAGCCCCTCAAAGGCCGAGAAGTCATTAATCTGTATTAATTGTCCTGAGAGATCTTTTTCAGATCTCACCTCCTCATTCTTCTATAAATACTTCTGTAGAAGATGAGAAATTGTTGGTTGCAGAGCTTTGAAATACATTTGAGCTTAAACTTCTAATTTTAAATAGTGTTCACTGGCCCTTGGAGCTCTTCTTGTGATAGATAAGTTAGGCTGAGATGAGAAGATGACTGTCGAACTGAAACATTAGACTTGAAGACTGTAACTGGTTTGACATCAATAGAAAGATTTTTCTTGGTATCCTGGTCTATATCACTGGTGAAGTGCCCCTTTATTTGTTATTGTTTCTTCCTTCTATGTATGCCGTATCGTTCACTATTCTATGATAAAGAACAACATTTATAGAGTTAGGATTTACTATTTACTAGTACCCTTCTCTCACTGATAAGCTTTATCTCAATGTTTTCCTCCAATTTGTTTATTTAAGAATGATTCAATACAGTTTAAGCAGTTAGGAATGTTGGCGTTCCCTTGTCCTACTGTTTGCTTTAAACATTATTCTTGAAAGTTATTTTCATCATTTGCTTATTAAAGTTAGACTGGAAAAGTGATGGTTTTCCCTGTTTCTAGTTCCTATTCCCTAACGGCAGATTCTGAAGGTTTCCCTTGGTCTTGGCCAAAAGCAGATTAGGTTTAAAAGTACCTTACCTGATCTTAGGTTACATTTTGTTTCTCTTATGTGTTTTCATACTTTCTGAAGGTAATTATGCGGATTATTGGATTGTTTGTCAATTAAGCTGCTTTAATACAAAATTGCCCAAGAAGTTTATGGTTAGCCCCGGTCTTGGTTGGTTTTAAACAGTTACTTAAGAGGATTTTCTTGTTTGGACTGACTATAAATCCCTTGTGAAATTATTATCAGTTTCCTCCCCTCCAACACTTTATTGTTTCCATTCCATCATTTTAATCTCAATGATCTTGTGATATAGATGACTTGACCCTTGGATCACTCTTGATGTTGTTGTTCAATTAAAGCCCTGATATGACTCCATATCCCAATGGAATAAAAACCAGCGTTATATCTATCTTCTTAGCCAAAGCTGTTCTATTCGCTTGCAACTTCTCACCTTTGAAACTTTTTGCACTTAGAACTTTCCTCTCAAATAATATTCATGCTCAACCATCCAAAAACAAAACAAACCCTTGGCCTTCATAATTAGTCTAATATTATTACCCCAAATGTCAAAGAAAAATCCATCTTTGCACTTATTGGAGAGATCCCTCTCCGGATTCAGGAGGGCTAGATCCTAGAATCCCAAAGTGGTTGAAATAATGTTGCTTCTGTAGTTTTAGTCTCACCAATCTGCTAAAATTACAGATTCCTAACATTTCTGGCGACTCCGCTGGGGACACTTCCCTTTAAATAAATAAAAATTTGAGAGTAAAAAGCAGCCTTTTCAAGCACTACCAAACAAATGGTAATCATGATAAAACTTGTTGAATCAGTGACAAACTAGGCAAACCCTAAGATTCTCATAAAACTTTATCTAACCTTGAAAAATCAGCTGGCTTAGCCATAAGAGTAGACTGTCTTTGTCTCATGACCGTAACTAAGTTTTGAAACAGAGTTAGGATATTCTTAGAAACCACACAATTGAAAAATAACTAAAAAAACCTAAAAATATTTCAGATTGGTATTCAATAAACATGGCGGTGGACCATAAAACCTTTTACCTCTGAAAAGAGCTGAAAACTTCCACTTGGCGACTCCACAATCATTAACAGACCTTAAGACTCCACTGGGAAGAACCTTTGTCATTGTAATATCATCCAAACTCAGTTAGAGGACTGTAGGATTAAATTTTGTCTAAACAGACGAGTTAACCTCTTAAAGATTGTCATACCTGGTTGAACTTCCTCTGTTTATTTGGGTCTAAAAAACACAGCATAGTGGCTTCTAGAAAGATTCATACTAGAGCCTACCCAAACCCTGATCCACCTGAAATAGTCAGTAACCCAGAAAGTATCCTTAGGAAGTCTCCTAGGATTAAATTATCAACTTTTTTCAGATCACCCTTGAGAGCTAATTCAGTTCCCGAAAATCTTACAGCTCTACAACAATCACAAGCTGACTTAGTAAATCCATTTAGAACTAGGTCATTTGATGATATAATCTAGCTAGATTCTGAGTCTTCACTTTCATCCCCGGAGACAAGTGAACATCCTGGTAGTAGAGAAACAACACCTCCTGATTTGCATTTCCTTCACAATTTAGGTGTCTCTCATCTAAGATCAGCTCAACAATCTACTGCTACTCCATCCACATCCCTTCATCCTTCATCCACTGTTCAAACCACTCCACTTCACCCCACTTTCCCTTTTGTTAATCCACCCCTTGTGAATCCACCTACACCACATATCATGGCAGCATGGTATGCTCCCTTAGTCCTTCCTGTACCATTAGTCAATCTCCCACAGGACTATCAATCCAAAATTCCATTATATGATGTTAGTAATGTTACAACTGCATCACAACATGTGGATAAGATGAATGACTACTTTGACAGAAATGAAATTGATGATGATTTTGTCAAGCTTAAGATTATTTGCTCAGAGCTTAGGGGGAGAAGTAAGAAAATGGTTCAAAGGCTTAACCCCCCATAGTATCAAGGATCTCTAAGCCTTCCATCAAACATTCTTAAACAAATGGGAAGTAAAGAAAAACCCTCTCCAATTCCTTTCTGACTACAAGAACCTCCATAGAAACACTGGGGAAAGTGTGCAAGCTTATTGCACTAGATTTAACAATGTGTATAATGCACTTTCCCCAGAACTAAAACCTCCACAAGGCTCAGCTTTAAACAAGTTTCCTGAAGGGTTTGACCTTGAGATGGCCTATCAGCTGAGGGAAAGAGATCCTGCAACCCTTGAAGAGATGCAAAAGGGTGCTCTTTCTGTGGAAGTCAACTTAATGGAAAAGAGAGCAAGAATGAAAAATGAAAAGAGAGTGTCCTTTAGAGAGGAATCTTCACCCTCTACTTCCAACTCAAAGATGGAGAGAATGATGGAAGACATGATGAAAGAGATGAGCATAATTAAGAGAGCATAAGCCAGTCAAAACCAAACTGCTCCTCAAAATAGAAACCAGAACCAAAACCAGAATTTTAGAAGGAATCAACCTCCAAACAGACCCAGGGAAGATGATCAGCAGATCACTCTGCCCTTTCATCAAAACTATGTAAGTGAGGTTGAGGAAACAGATGAAATAACAAAGGAGGATGATATCAACATGCTGGGGGTAGATAATGATGACTTTGTGATTCATTATGATAGAAAACAAGGTCTATACACACCTTATGATGACAGAAGAGATGATGATGAAAATTATTATCAAGACATGGAAAATGTCATCATAGAATCTAAAAAAGAATATGACCTTAGAAGCAAAACCAGTCAACAAACCCCCAACAACAAAACCTCTGACAAATATTCACAAAACAGCACTACGACCAAGCCTAAAATTGTCAAAAAAATGAAAAAACAATGGCTGTAAATTCTGGTAATGATAAAGAGAAAGGCACTCAAAACAATGAAAAACAAAGTGCAGACATTAGTAGTTCTAACATCTCAGCTAGTACTCCTGTTAAAACCATTTTGTCAAATGTAAATAGGACAAATCAACGAGCTGATATTGCTGATAAAGTGACAGCTAATAAGGCTGAGACCAACACTTTAAAAGGTCAAATCCATTTCAGCCTGGAGCAGGAAATTTCCAAAATCAAAATCTCTGTTCCCTTGACTGAGTTAGCTGCCCATCATGTATATAGGACCCAAATTTTGAAGGCTTTAAATATAGAGGAAAACGAGGATACAATCAATCTTAATGATGACCAACCCGAGCTTATTTTTGGTCCAAAGATTGAAGGTATGTATCAAGAGGGACTTGTTCCTCCCTTTTATGTGAGTTTAAACGTTCATGACAAAATTTTGCACAACGCTATGCATGATTCCGGGGCTTCTCATAATTTAATGCCTAAAGCTGTGATGGAGAGCCTTGGTCTAGAAATCAGCAGACCTTATAAAGATCTGTACTCCTTTGACTCAAGAAGAGTAAAATGTTTAGGATTAATCAAAGACCTCTGTGTTAACTTAGCCCAAATTCCAGCCAAATTCTTAGTAATGGATATCGTTGTGGCTGATGTTCGCCCTAAATATGGAATGTTGTTATCAAGATCGTGGGGGGCTAAGTTACAAGGGACTATGCAGATGGACATGACCTATGCGACTATCCCTGTTTTCAATAAGACGAGACGACTTTACAGGGAGTCTCATATGCAATACACAGTTACAAGTCAAGACAGACCGCAAAACTCCCCTTTATACTCTGTAAACACATGCCTTGATTCATTTATCCTTTTTAATGATGAGATATTGGATGAACAAGTCACTTTAAATAAACTAATGGCCGACAGAGAGGAAGAAGAAAACAACGTAGGAGTGTCAAAACAGGTTGCTGCTTTTGAAAATATTTTCAAACCCAACATAGGTCTTGAGCTACAAGTCATGAGTCCATTACTCTTAAACCTTGACAGTTGAGCAAGCATCCCTCAAATAAACGAAAATCTTGGGGAATCAAAACAATTACAACTAAGTGCTGATATTACACTACAATCAAGAAACACGTTAAGTATAGAGGACAACCACCAAACAGATGCAACCGAAAATAGTCCTCTGTGGAGTATGCATTTTGACGGATCCTGCACTAGGAACAATGTTGGTGCAGGGGTTTGGATTTGCAACACTGAAAGCAACCACACAGAAAGTCTTTCCTGTAGATTAAATTTCCTGTGTTCAAATAACATAACGGAATATGAATCCCTTCTTTTAGGCTTACGATTGTTGAAGAAGTTAGGAGCCAAAAGAATTAATGTGTATGGGGATTTAGAGTTAGTCATTAGGTAAGTCAATGGGGAGTATAACGCAAATCATCCTAGACTTAGGGCCTACCGAAATGATGTCATGGACCTTTTAAAAACATTGGAGGAGTCCAAACTGATTTTTGTCCCAAGAAAAGGAAATATTGCGGCTCACAATTTAGCCTTTGCAGCTAGAACATGCTTGACGCCATATGAAACCAAAGACTGCACGACTCAGATAAAATTTAAACCAGTCGTTCCTGATAACGAAAAATATTGGCAAGTGTTCTACAGAGACAAACAAATAGAATACTTCATGCAATTCAGAAATGAATTCAAACTACACAGTTCAGATTCAGATTATGAAACAGACTGCTCTAGTGAAGAAAATTTTCTTGTTGGAGAAGAGCCGCCTCCTGAACTTTCCGATTTAAATCTATCGTCAAGCAAACTTCAAAGTAAAACATAATGGATTGCAGGGGTAGAAGCATAGAACTTAGAAACTCTGCGATCCAATGATGAAAGTTTGCCAAAGGGTCTGGTACCTTTAGAAGAGTTGTTTGATTTTAAAGATGTGGCCAATAAGCCAAAACTGGAACCTGTAGAGACTGAAGTGGAAGAGTGCAATATAGGCAGTGAACTTAAACCGAAAATGATTAAATTGTCTAAAACTTTGCCATCTCACATTAAACTTAAATACATATAGCCGTTTAAATAATTTTCTAATGTTTTTGCATGGAGTTACGAAGATCTTAAATCCTATGACACTGAAATAATACAGCACAAAATCCCTCTCAAAGAAAACCAAAAACCATTCAAACAAAAACTGCGCAGAATAAACCCTGTTCAGTTGCCTTTGGTTCAGAAGGAGATCATGAAAATTTATGATGTTGGTATTATTGTCCCTATTAGATATTCTGAGTGGGTGTTTAATCTGGTGTCAGTTAGGAAGAAAATAGGAGAGATCAGGCTTTGTATAGACTTTAGAAACTTAAACAAAGCTGCATTAAAACACAACTACCTTTACCTAAGATGGATCATATTTTACAAAGGGTGGTAGGGTCTAGGAGAATTTCTTTGCTGGATGGCTATTCGGGGTACAATCAGATCGTAGTTCACCCTGTTGATCAATTAAAGATAACCTTTACTACACCATGGGGCACTTTCATGTATGTGAAAATGCCTTTTGGTCTAATGAACGCTGGAGCAACTTTTCAAAGAGCCACGGACATAGCATTCTCGGAAGAACTGGGCTACTTCATCATTATATACCTTGATGATGTCACTGTGTTTTCAAAAACAGATGAAGAGCACTTAGAAAACTTAAGAAAAGTGTTCGAGAAATGCAGAAAGTTTGGGATATCTTTAAACCCTAAAAAGACACGATTTGGTCTCCAAGAAGGTAAACTTCTTGGGCACATCATTTCAGAAGAGGGTATTAAGATAGATCCAAAGAGGATTGAGGCCATATTGCAAATCTCTCATCCTCGGAACATCAAGGAGTTGCAATCTTTCATTGGAAAGATTAACTTTTTGAGAAGGTTCATCCCCAACTTGGCTGAGCTCCTTAGGAATATCACAAACATGTTGAAAAAGGAGCAAGGGGTGAAATGGACCTTGGAAGCAAAGAATTCCTTTGAGCTGGTGAAACAAGCGTTAACCAAAACACTGGTTCTTATAAGTCCTGATTTTTCAAAGGATTTTTATATTTTTTCATTTGCATCAGAACATACCATAGCTGCTGTCCTTCTACAAAAAAATCCACAAGGACAAGAGTAGCCTATTGCATTCTTTAGCAAGGAATTTAGGGATGCCCCTTTGAAGTATAACATTATGGAGAAGCAAGCTTTTTCTTTGGTTAAAGCTTTGAAAGACTTCAGAGTGTACATCCTTCACTCACACATCATTGCCTTTGTCCCAAACTTAGTTGTTAAATACATTCTAACACAGGACCCAGATGGTAAGAGAGGTAAGTGGATTGGTGTTATCCTTGAATATGATTTAGAGATAAAACCCACTAAACTCATCAAAGGCCAAGGTCTAGCTAGATTAATGGCTGAATCCAATTTTGAAGTTCTTGATATTAATATGATTGATGCTTTGGATGACCAAGAAGGATTCTCAACTCCTATTTTTGAAGATCATTTTATGAATTCTCCTTGGTATGCTGATATTATTTATGTTTTTCTTAATTTAAATACACCTCCTGGTTTGACAAAGACAAAGGCAAGATTCCTAAAGTTAAAAGCTGTAAACTATTACATTATTGATAAATGTCTTTATTGGAAAAATGCAAGTGGTCTATTGCTTAAATGTTTGCCTGAGTTGGATGCAGAGAAGGTTAAGCACGAGTTCCACGAAGGAGAGTGTGGAGGTCATTTATACTTGAAGACAACAACCAACAAAATTTTGAGGGCTGGTTTCTATTGGCCTACTTTTTTTCTTGATATACACAAAATGATCATTGCCTGTCATAAATGTCAACTTTTTGAAGGCAAAAGAAAACTGCTACCCCTGCCTCTGCATCCAATCACTATTGAAGCCCCTTTTCAACAGTGGGGACTTGACTTCATAGGAGAAATCCATCCACCATCTTCTGCCCAACATAGATGGACTCTTACTGCCACAGACTACTTCACTAAATGGATAGAAGCCATTCTTTGTAGACAAGCCAATGAATATGTTATTATAAAATTCATTGAGACTAACATTCTCTCCAGATTTGGCTGTCCTACAAAGATCATCACTGATAATGCAGCAACATTTGGATCAAAGAAGATGGTTGAATTTTGTCACAGATATCAGATAACATTGGGGCATTCCATGGCCTATTACCCCCAAGGTAATGGATTTGCAGAATCTTCAAACAAGAGTTTAGTGAACATAATCAAGAAACTGTTGGAGGATAACAAGAAGTCTTGGCACACAAAGCTTGTTCATGCACTTTGGGCTGATAGATTGACTTTGAAGAAATCTATTGGCATGTCACCTTTTCAGCTTGTGTATGGTACTGATGCAATTTTTCCAAATAGCCTTGGTGTACTAGTGATGAAGTTGATTCAATAGTTGCAAACTGAAGATAATGACATGATCAGAAGAATAAATCGGACCATTCATCTTCAACAAATTAGAGAGGAGGTTTATAAAAAAACATTGCAGAAGCAGATCAGCATCAAAAAGATTTTTGACAGAAGAACAAAGGCCAACAATTTCAAAGTTAGGGACAAAGTTTTAAAGTGGGACTCAAGGAGGGAAGACAAGGGCAAGCATGGAAAATTTGACAACTTATGGCTTGGCCCTTACTCTATTAATTCATCTACTGGTAACAATGCCAATTTCTTA
The DNA here is from genome assembly GCA_034641835.2 of Pinus albicaulis. NCBI lineage: Eukaryota > Viridiplantae > Streptophyta > Pinopsida > Pinales > Pinaceae > Pinus > Pinus albicaulis. The sequence continues at coordinate 1,147,453,806 of CM076574.1, read as the reverse complement.
CAAGAGTTGAATGGAGCAAAATTGTTTGGAGGTCCTGTCAATGGCAGGATGCTCAAACATTACTTCTCTTAATCCATGCTATGTTTTGAAGCCTTTTTTATCTTTTTTCCATTATAAATATTTCATCCACCATTGCATTCAAAGTTATAAAAATCAAAATACAAAAACAAAAGAAAGAAAGAAAAGAGGCAGATTGTGAAAACAAGAAAGGTACAGCCCCATACCAAAAAAGAGAAACAAATATGAAAATGTGCAAGCTCAAATGCCACTCCCGAAGAACACACTTCTAGTTAGTCAAATAGCTTAATCTTGACTAATTATCTTTAAATTTTCTGCTAATAGGATAGTGAATTCGATTTGCCAAACTGTTTAATCTTGGCTTATCAGTAGATAGTTTAGGATAGAAATTAAAGGTTCAAACATGCTCAAAATCTGAACCTAAGTTTCCAAAAAGAATGACTCAAATCTGTTTTATTTTCTGAGTCAAAAAAGATGTAAATATGGTTCTAATTAGCTCAAAATCTGAACCAGAGAACAAGGAAGAAACAACTCAAAGAAGAGTCAAAACAAAGCTGAAGAAAAGATGAAGGAAGTCCCATGAAATTTTAGATCTCAAGCCTTCCAATTTTTTTTTTTTTAATTTTGTGCAAAATAATGTCTATGTGCAGCTTGTTTTTATGCCATAGACCAGCATCAAGTTAGACTATTCAATCCTGACTTGAACACTTTTGAATTTCTGTTGTAGAATTTAGAGAATAAAAATCTGCTAGACTGTTTAATCCTAACATATTAGTAGATTAGGTAGAGAAGCATCTGAACTCAATTGTTTAATCTGAGTTCAGGGAGAAATAAGGAGTAGAAATAGATTAGATTTCCTGCTTTCAAAATAATAAAATGTTGTAAAAGAGTTTTTCAATCCAAGTGCACTCTAATGAAGAAAAAATGTTAGATCAATAGGATTGGGTAGGTAGAAAGCTTGTTGATGAAAGAACCATTGTTTTTATGGCTGCTAATATGTTTTCAAAAGAAGATCATTTAAACAAAGGAAAGCAACCCAATGGATCAGGCACAGGTCAGCCTCCCAGAGAATACAAGTCTGAAGTTCTTGATGCCTTCAAGAAGGCACCATCCCCAAGTGGAGCCACTGTTAGCCACCTATAAAATTTGTTATAGCAAAAGGTGGCTAAGACTTTTTGGAGCCTTCAAGGAACACATTTTATTGCTAAAAAGTGTTGGCTCTTGAAGACTCTTGAAGGTCTCATGCCTCTGTCCAAAATCTTCATTGCTGTTTCCATTTTATACTCAGAAATCCTGTTGATTTCATGAGAAGAAACTGCTGCAAAATCATCATTTTTCCCTTCCTCCACTTAAAAACTAACCTTCATTTGCTCCCCTTTTTCTCCATAGAATTCCTCTATTCTTCATAATTCCTCTTCTTCCATTCATGAAAATGATGTTTTCATAGTTTAAAACTTAGTTTTAAACTATACTGAAACCCCCAAATCCATTGAAAAACTTGAAAAATTTCATGAAAAATACATATTTTTGCATAAAGGCTTAAGCCCCCTTGGGCTAAGTCTTAAACCACTTCCCCTCCACGTGCCCGCACCCTAGAACTAGGTACTAGACCCACGAAGCACAATCGCATCAGGGAAATTCACAATGGGTTGATTGAAAGACCCACATCAAAATTTTCGATGCGATTGGGTTCCATATATATAAACCCCACCCCCGCCGCTTTCCATTCATATAACCTACGCCCGAGACTAAGAGTTTAAGTCCCGAGGCGCCTATCGCATCGGAAAATTCTGTGAAGACTCTTCCGATTGCTCCCCTTTGAAACCTCCGATTGCGACCTCCTGACGCACCTCCCACCGTCGATCTGATCTGCAAATCGACGGACAATGCTCAATCACATTGCCCTCCCCGATCGCTCAATCGCATCTCATTTTTCGATCAGTACATTTGTTAGTTCCTCCCGATCGACCATCCCTCCGATTCATTCTCCACCATTGATCTGGTCCTCAGATCAAAGGCCTGCGCTACATCGCATTGCAAGTTTTTGCCAAGTGCATTAACATTGTTTCTCCGCCGATTGCGATCCTCCGATTGGATCAAGACCGTCCACGTGTCCAGATCGGACGATCCAAAATCATTCCGTCTTATTCTTCCCTCTGCTCTCCTTCTTTACCTTCTCTTGGCTAAATCTCCACCGTTGGATGCTGCCATCCAATGGTTACGCTCCTCCCCACGCCCTCTGAAGTAGTTTTTTCCCAAATACGCAGGATTTTATGATATTTTTTGTATTTTGCAAGTGTTTAATGGGTTTTCCATTATATAAAGGCCGAAGGCCGAGAATGACGATTCCCGTGCATTCAATTCATAAAAGAGAACCATTCACGGGGCTTTACTCCACGTTTCATCAATGCTTCATGAGGCATTGATGCCATATGAGCCCTGTGTGGCCTGCACATCAACAAGACACTGTTTCAAATCACAATTAAAGAGTATCAGTGTTGAAAGACATAACGTGGCAGAACAGAAGGATTGAAGATAATTTGGGGATTACGACTAAGATTGATTATCAAAATCCTAATCCCCCAAATTAAAACACAGTTAAAAGAAAATCATAAATGTTCAATAGAGAGAAAGGCCTCCACCGCCACATCTGAAAAAAATTGATTCCTCCTAGCTACCACAGTGCCACTTGTACTTCAAAGCATTCAAACAGAGGCCGAAGTTATTGAGCAAAATCAGATATTCACCTGAACGCAACCAGAGAGTTACTTCTGCAAGAAACTTAATGCAAAAAATATCTGCAGAGTTACTCCAACATGACATAGAGCCTCAAAAGTCAACAAAAGCTCCCACCGAGCTTAATTCATAAATGTAAATCAATTAATACAGTAACACACATGTAAACTTCTCCATCGAACCCCTCAAAGGCTGAGAAGTCATTAATCTGTATTAATTTTCCTAAGAGATATCTTTCAGATCTCACCTCCTCATTCTTCTATAAATATTTTTGTAGAAGATGAGAAATTGTTGGTTGCAGAACGTTGAAATACATTTGAGCTTAAACTTCTGATTTTAAATAGTGTTCACTGGCCCTTGGAGCTCTACTTTTGATAGATAAGTTAGGCTGAGATGAGAAGATGACTCCTGAACTGAAACATTGGACTTGGAGACTGTAACTAGTTTTACATCAATAAAAAGCTTTTTCTTGGGATCCTAGTCTATATCGCTGGTGAAGTGCCCCTTTCTTTGTTATTGTTTCTTCCTTCTATGTATGCCATATCGTTCACTATTATCTGATAAAGAACAACATTTATAGAGTTAGAATTTACTGTTTACCAGTACCCTTCTCTCACTGATAAGCTTTATCTCAATGTTTTCCTCCAATTTGTTTATTTAAGAATGATTCAATACAGTTTAAGCAGTTAGGAATGTTGGCGTTCCCTTGTCCTACTGTTTTCTTTAAACATTATTCTTGAAAGTTATTTTCATCATTTTCTTATTAAAGTTAGACTGGAAAAGTGATGGTTTGCCCTATTTCTAGTTCCTATTCTCCAAAGGCAGATTCTGAAGGTTTCCCTTGGTGTTGGCCGAAAGCAGATTAGGTTTAAAAGTACCTTACCTGATCTTACGTTACATTTTGTTTCTCTTATGTGTTTTCATACTTTCTGAAGGTAATTATGCGGATTACTGGATTGTTTGTCAATTAAGTTGCTTTAATACAAACTTGCCAAAGAAGTTTATGGTTAGCCCCGGTCTTGGTTGGTTTTAAACAATTACTTAAGAGGATTTTCTTATTTGGATTGACTATAAATCCCTTGTGAAATTATTATCAGTTTCCTCCCCTCCAACACTTTATTATTTCCATTCCATCATTTTAATCTCAATGATCTTGTGATATAGATGACTTGCCCCTTGGATCACTCTTGATGTTGTTGTTCAATTAAGGCCCTCATATGACTCCATAGCCCAATGGACTAAAAACCAACGTTATATCTATCTTCTTAGCCAAAGATGTTCTATTCGCTTGCAACTTCTCACCTTTGAAACTTTTTGCACTTAGAACTTTCCTCTCAAATAATATTCATGCTCAACCATCCAAAAACAAAACAAACCCTTGGCCTTCATAACTAGCCTAATATTATTACCCCAAACTTCAAAGACAAATCCATATTTGCACTTATTGGAGAGATTCCTCTCTGGATTTAGGAGGGCTAGATCCTAGAATCCCAAAGTGGTTGAAATAATGTTGCTTTTGCAGTTTTAGTCTCACCAATCTGCTAAAATTACAGATTCCTAACAAATTTATCCCTTGCGTTCAGACCTATAATAAACATATGATAATCACCAACCATACCATTCATGGTAACCCTGATGAGATATGTGTTGGATATTGTCTCCCCTATATCGGCCAACTGGTTTTTCGACTCCTTGATCCAAGAGATGAATGCAACGAATGATTCACTCTCCATTTTGATGGAGATAATCTTGTTTCCTAGGAACAATAAATGATTTGTATTCTTTATCTCATACAAATTCTTGAGAGTTGTCCAAAAATCATTTGCTGACTTACACTCTCTGATGTGAGGGATAATGCAGTCTTTCATTGACAATTTCAACAACACTTCTCTTAGTTCTCCCTCTTCTCCCAATCTTGAATTGTTGCAGCTGTTCCGCCTCCAGCTGTAGTTGGATTCAATTCATCCCCATTTGCAATCACCCACACACTTTGCACCTTAAGCAAAGTCGGCAATTTGAATTTCCAATTAGAATAATTGGAATCGAGATTATTGATCTCGTTCAAGTACGCCTATGCAATCTGATTATTCATGGTGACAAGTTAATCTATAGGTCTGTCTTAAAAAAAAACTTCCAACCTCCACCAATTGATCATAAAACAAATACAATTACCAGATCCTTCTCCAATGGATCTCTCTCCAGATCCTGAAGAGTGATCTCAAATGGTCTGTATTGGAGGCCCCACGATGGGCGTGACACACCAATTCGAGCAAATGAAAATTAAAAATATGTGTTCAGTCATCCACTTACAACAAAGCGCTAGGAATTCAATACACAACACATCTTGCGGGCAGATCTAGTTCTCGGATTAATCTACCCTTGGAAGGCTCAGTTTAACAACAAACAAGCACTGAACATGCCTCCACGCAGGTTCGGGTTCGTGTTGGTGGTTCACGCTTCTGCCACGCTCACCACACCTCTGCTGAGCACTCTATGCTCACCACTCTGATATACAGATTGAGAGTGCATGACGCGTCTGCTACCATCAACCACACACAACATTGCCACTCCAAGGCGGTCACTCGACACGACACCATTTCAATGGGTGAATTGGAATCTACACCTTAAAATTAAAAGCAATACACCCTATTCTATTCTCCTTATAGAAGTGGGTTTTTCCTCTATCGAGAGCCTAGCTATGACTAGGCTCCTGTTGTATAAGCACAAAATCAATAACATGGGAGACCATAGACTTCCTAAGCTAGCTTTACATTCCAACCAAATCCACATGAGGCTTAAACAAGGTTGGTATTAAGATAACAGGGCTTGGTTAAACTATTGGGGAAAATGTTGCATTCTAAAATATTAATAACATTAAAAATATTGTTACTTTTAAGTTTATAGAGAAAATGTAGTGTGAGAAAGATTTAGAGGCTAAAAGAAAATTGAGATATTATAAGGAGGTCATCAACCCTACTCTAGAAGATCTAAAGTATCTCTCTGTTTTAACTAGCTCAAAGAAAAAAATTAATATAGCCAAGATAAGAACGAACTCTCATGAGCTCCATAGTGAAACAGGTCATTGGGCAGTTCCTAAAACACCATGGGTGGAAAGGATATGCCATCTCTGTGAGAATATGAATATTGAAGATGAAAATCACTTCCTCTCAGAGTGCCTTGCATACACCCACATTAGATCTCAGTTTCATAATCTTTTAACATGTCAAAATTATAGTGAGCTCGAGAGGCTTCTCTCCAAGCTCTTTGAGCACAGGTGTACAATTTTAAAGTAAACTAAATAATTCATTTATTTAGGTCTGATTGACCAAAGTTAAGTAAACTAAATAATTCTTTTCTTTAGGTCTAATTGACCAAAATTTGGTCTCAGTAGACATTAACCATCATCATCATCATTATCATCATCGATAGTTGAAATAGTTAATAGTTTAGTTATTAATTAAAAAATAATTAAATATTATATTAATAATTAAAAATATATATAAAATAATTTTCCTTAATTCAATTGGTAATTGGGGATATCTAAAGTCCTTGAAACTTGAAAGACCCATATTCAAATCCCCTACCTCTACCTAGAAGAACAGATCATAGCCTCCCAAAAATTTACTAACAAACAAAATATATATATATATATATATTAAATAAAAATAATTAAATATTATATTAATAATTAAAAATACATAAAATAATATAATTAAAACAAATAAAATCAATTAATTAAAAAAATGTAAAAATAAAATAAGCAGGAAAATACATAGTTGTGATTAAAGAAAACCTCTATAACGTGTGAAATGCTACTCATCTTTAAAATAATTTTAAAATTAGATTAATTTTATAAATTATAAAATAAAAATAAAATATAAAGTTAAAAATTTTATATAATGAAGTATATTTTTAAAAATAAATTGATTATTTTCAAGATTAGATTAATTTGACAGAATATAATATAAAATAAAAATAAATAAAATAGAATAACATAACGTGCTATGTAAATTGTAAATCACTTGAAAAAAATGTAACCGACGTTTACTTGTAAAGGTCCGCTGATTATTCTAATTTGGAGGTATGGTTGGAATTATACGATATTTTAACGATGAAAATATAGCTGAAAATATAAATAAATGGAAATTATCTTTTAATAAAAATAGTAGACAGCGAATAGGAAATAACCCCTAGGATTAGTGTAGAACAAGATAACATCAATTACCACTTGCCAATATAGAAGGGTTTACACTTGGGAAGAAAGAGTCCCTACTTTCCATGGAATCAATTTCCGTTGCATGCAGAAATATTTTTTATGAAATCCATTTCACCAGCAATGTGTGATCGATTTCGGACATCATCTTTTCTAACGTCTTGAATGTCGTTCATCCACTCTCACTTGATCTTCATGATATATATATAACTATAAATTGGATGTTAAATGTTGTACAAATAAACTTCATTTTTAAGTTTTGAAATATATAAATTTCGAAGCATTATTTGTTAAAATATATAATTACTTCTTGCATGCAGAAGTTAGACTAATAGTTAGGTGAATTAGTTGAGTTGAGTTACAATTAGATTTGGTGAGTGAGTTAAGCAAGTTGATCAAGTTCAATTATGTGTGAGAGTGTGTGCATGTCAATTAGATTAAATATCCTTCACGGATTCATTGTATTCAGAGAGTTTTTATAATTTAGAGTGATTTAGATTAATTGAAGAGCCGTAGCTCATTGTTTCATGTGTGAAATAATTGCGTTATTTGTGTGATTGAATCCTCTGCCTTTCCAACAGATTGGTATCAAAGCGAGGTTATAGAGAACGAAAGAAAAACGAATTAGCAGTCATCCGTGTGTGAGAAGGAATTTTTATTTATTTATTTATTTATTATTATTATTATTATTTTTTTTTCTGTTTTTTTATGCTATAACACAGCGGTTAATTATAGACACTTTGTTATAATGCCGGTTCTTACTGTAGAGAACTGCGTTAAAAACGAAAAACTTATGCCGATTTTGAGGCACGCGGGCATTTTGAAGTTCTGGTACGTTAAGGCACTAACACGGCAACATAGATCGGGAGGTGCGTTAGCATGCTATCATATTGAAATTCAGCCGTGTTACTGACTTGAAAGTCAACCAAGGTTTTAACAGTGAATTCTTGTTTGAAGAAAAATGGCTACAAACAATGACCAGCCACAAATTCCTTCTTTCATAGGGAAAGATTATGATGTGTGGGCTATTAAAATGGAGACTATGCTAAAAGCGCATGATGTATGGGATCATGTCAAGTTCGGGTTTGCAGAACCTCAAGATGATGCAGAAAAACAGACCCTCAGTAATGCAGAGAGGGAACAATGGAAGAGAGACAAGCGAAAGAATGCATAAGCATTGCTTCTAATCCAGCAGGGAGTGGACCGAGCAGTGTTCCAGAAGATAATGATAACTTCTTCAGCAAAAGAAGCATGAGAAACTTTGGCGACAAGCTATCAAGGTATGACCAAAGTTAATATTGTTAAATTGCAGAATACTAGGAGATATTTCGAAATTCTGCAGATGAAGGAGACAAAAGACATTGATTCCTTCATGAATAGGGTCATGTCTGTCGTCAATCAGTTAAAAATCCATGGTGAAAATGTTAAAGATCGAACAGTGATTGAGAAGGTTCTTCGATCTTTCTCTACCAAGTTTGATGTTGTGGTAGCAGCCATAGAAGAAGTGAAGGATTTGGAAAAACTGACAGTTGATGAATTGATGGGATCCCTTCTATCGCATGAAGCAAGGATAGACAAAAATAAGGATTCCACTTTGGAAACTGCCTTCCAAAGTCAAGTCTATATTTAAAGAGGTCGAGGCAGCAACTATGGCGGTCACAGAGATGGGCGAGACGATCATGAGCATCAAAGTGGAAGCAGCAGTAGCAGAAGCTTTCATAACAATCAAAGGTCTGACAAATTAAAGGTAAAGTGCTATTACTGTAATAGATTTGGTCATTATGCTCGTGATTGTAGGAAGAAGATTGCAGATCAAGGCAATCAGAGAGCTAATGTTAGTACAGAAAACACTGACTCTATGTTTCTAGCATGCAACACCATGCATGCACCGTCTGATAAGGTCTGGCTATTAGATAGTGGTTGCAGTAACCACATGACATGCAACAAGAATTTGGTTGCTAATTTGGATGTCTCAGTGCAGACAAAGGTAAAGTTGGGGACTGACAAGACTGTGGCTGTAGATGGCAAAGGAGTGGTCAACATTGTGACCAAGCAGGGGGAGCCAAAGACCATATCAGAGGTATACTATGTCCCTGGACTCAAACACAATTTGATTAGTATTGGCCAACTGATGTAGAAAGGATACGAAGTTATCTTTCAGGGGCAACAGTGTGTTATTTACGTCAAATCCCCAAGCAAGCAGCTGATTGCAAAGGTGCAGATGACGAGGAACAGACTCTTTCCTCTCATTATGAACTACAATGATCAGGTTAGTTCTTTTACAACTGCATGTTATGATGCATACTGGTTATGGCACATTCGGTTTGGACACTTGCCTTTTTCTAGTTTAAGATTGTTGCAGCAGAAATAGATGGTCAGAGGTTTACTCCCATCAAAGAACCTGCTAGCACTTGTGAGTGTTGCATCTTGGGAAAGCAACACTGTGAAAGTTTTTCGAAAGGAGTTTCTTACAGAGCAAAAAAACCACTTGACTTGGTGCATACAGACCTGTGTGGACCTATGAGGACACAGTCGATTGATGGAAGTTGTTACTTCCTCACCTTTATTGATGATTATAGTAGGAAGACTTGGGTTTACTTTTTGAAGCAGAAGTTTGAAACTTTTGCAAAGTTCAAAGAGTTCAAAGCTTTGGTGGAGAACCAAAGTGATCAACAGATCAAGGTATTGAGATCGGACCGTGGTGGAGAATACGATTCAAAGACTTTCCATGAGTACTGCAAACAACATGGAATCAGAAGACAGTTTACAACCAGATACACACCACAATAGAATGGTGTAGCAGAGAGGAAGAACCGAACAATCATGAACATGACAAGGAGCATGTTGAAAGCAAGACACCTGTCTAACGAGTACTGGGCAAAAGCAGTTGCATGTGTTGTTTATGTGATAAACATATATCCTACAAAGAGCATGATGAATAGAGTTCCAAAAGAAGCATGGTCAGGTATGTCATGCAGTGTGTCTCATTTCATAGTTTTTGGATGTGTAGCCTATGCAAATGTGCCTAAGCAAATAAGAGGCAAATTAGATGATCAAAGTGAAAAATGCATATTTACTGGTTATAGTGAGCAGTCAAAAGCTTACAAATTGTATAACCGTGTCACAAAGAAGACAATCATTAGCAGAGATGTTGTGTTCAAAGAACAAGAGTCATGGAATGACACTGTAGACACACTAACCAATGCTCAAACACCATTGATGGAGTATGATCTTGTAGAAAAAAAGGAGCAGCAAGAACCAAGAGAGCAGACACCAAACAGAGTCACACCAGCAAAGACTCCAAGATTTTTAGAGCAGCATGGATTTTCAAGCAGATCCACAAACCATAATTCTCCAAGCAGCAAATCAGGTAATGAATCAAGCAATGGTAAGAAAAAGATGAGAAGTTTGAAAGATATTTATGATGATTTGGATGTTAGTTCAAATTTTGCATTGTTGGCATTCCAACCTTCTTCGTTTGAAGAAGCCATTAGAGATGAAAATTGGGTGCAAGCCATGGATGAAGAGATGAATTCAATTGAAAAGAATGATACATGGGATTTAGTTGATTTACTAAACGATAAAAATCTCATTGGTGTGAAGTGGGTGTACAAGACTAAAGTGAATGAGAAAGGTGAGATTGACATATTTAAAGCAAGACTTGTAGCCAAAGGATTCTCGCAGCAACGAGGAATAGACTTTGGAGAAAATTTTTCTCTGGTCGCTAGATTGGACTGTAAGAGCAGTTTTAGCAACAACAACTCAGAACAAGTGGAAAGTATATCAGATGGATGTCAAATCAACCTTCTTGAATGGAATTTTAGAAAAATAAATTTATGTGCAGCAACCTCCAGGTTATGAAGTTGAAGGACAAGAGGATAAAGTTTATAGATTGAAGAAAGCACTCTATGGACTGAAGCAAGCACCTAGAGCATGGTATAGTAGAATCGACAGTTATATGATCAAGAATGGATTTTGCAGAAGCAACATTAAGCCTATCTTATACACAAAGGTAAATGAGCATGGACATATTTTGATAGTTTGCTTATATGTTGATGATATGATTTTTACAGGTGATCTTGAGATAGATGAATTTAAAGCAGCCATGATGAAATAATTTGAGATGACAGATCTAGGTCTCATGAAATATTTTCTTGGCATTGAAGTTGAGCAATTTGGAAAAGGCATTTTTATTTGCCAAAATAAGTATGCAACAGATTTGTTGAAAATATTCAGGATGGATAATTCCAAACCTGTACCTACACCAGTTGCAATGGGTACAAAGTTAAGTAAGGATGATGAAGGGACAGATGTCAATCCAACTCTATTCAAAATATTGGTTGGCAGCCTCATGTATCTCACAGTGACAAGACCAGATATTGGGAGTGAGTTTGATTTCCAGATTTATGGAGACTCCAAAAGACACACATTGGAGTGTTGGAAAAAGAATTCTGAGATACATAGCAGGAACAAGAGATTATGGCATAATGTATGCAAGTACATAAAAGAAAGAATTGATTGGATATACAAATAGTGATTTTGCAGGAAGTTTGGATGATCGGAAGAGCACATCCGGTTATGTGTTCCATCTCGGTTCAGGTGTGATAGCATGGGCATCTAAGAAGCAACCTATTGTGACATTATCCTCAGCAGAAGCAGAATATGTAGCAGCAACTTCAGCAACATGTCAAGCAGTATGGTTAAGAAGAGTACTGGATGGACTCAAGCAGAAAAAAACAAGGATCAATAGCGATATACTGTGACAACACATCAGCGATTGCACTATCTAAGAATAGTGTGTTTCATCAAAAGAGCAAGCATATTGATACTAGATATCATTTTATTCAAGAACTTGTGAGCAATGGAGAAGTTCACTTGAAGCCTTGTAGAACGAGTGATCAATTGGCTGATATCTTTACAAAGCCATTAGCAATAGAGTTGTTTGAGTTTCACAAAAGAAACTTGGGTGTTGTAAGCCCAGCTGAGATATAGACCAGCAGGCATGTTTGAGTTGTCATGAGTTATGTTTTTATTTTAGCGGTCGTAATTAAAGGGGAGTGTTAAAATATATAATTACTTCCCGCATGCAGAAGTTAGACAAATAGTTAGGTGAATTAGTTGAGTTGAGTTACAGTTAGATTTCGTGAGTGAGTTAAGCGAGTTGATCAAGTTCAGTTATGTGTGAGAGTGTGTGCATGTCAATTAGATTAAATACCCTTCACGGGTTCATTGTATTCAGAGAGTTTTATGATTCAGAGTGATTTAGATTAATTGAAGAGCCGCAACTCATTGTTTCATGTGTGAAATAATTGCGTTATTTGTGTGATTGAATCCTCTGCCTTTCCAACATTATTTACCAGAAATGAGATAATATGGTTTAGCTGATCATTTATATTATATTCGAAAAAATATTTTTGGAGGTATTCAATGAAAATTTTCGTTGGAATTCTTGAATTTCTTTTACAAAAGAGCTATTCTCCTTCACTCTAACCAAATCTCCTCCATAATGACATTGTGGACCTCTCCTGCAACGCTTTCCACGAAAGCTCTGATACAAATTCTTCTGACGACGCCGTCTTCAAAATGCTCAGCAGCAATAATGGGGAAATGGGGTTGAGAGAATGAAAGATCTTTGGAGTGCACAAATTCTTTAGGTCATTAATACAAATCCAAGAATCCTAATGAGAGAGAAAATTTGGCTTAATCGTATTCTTAACTAATTTTGTACAGCAAGGGCAGAATATTCAAACAAATTCTGTAACGGAGAACTTACTCTTATGGCATCGGCTCCTGCGGTGAATTGAACTCGTGCCCTTCTCCTACAGGCCACTTTAACAACCCTCACGCTAGGGAGGACTCAAGGTCAGGAGGGTCGAAGAAGAGCTCGTCGTGAGCTAAAATATCTGTACAGACCTACATATCTGCGTTGAACTCACACTTCCACACATCTTAATTTTAAATTGAATCTTGGCAATGATCATGGTTTTAAATAAATGTTGGCATAATGTTCATGGTTTATAAATTTAAATATTCACAAATTTTTTTTAAGAAATATTGTTTTGGTTGTTTTTTTAAACATATAATTTTTTTATAATTTTTAATATTTAATATATATTTTTACAATTATTATTTTTTTAATTATATTATTAACTTTAATCTAAATTTTTTTAAAATCCATACCAAAAACATTTCAAAATACAAATAAACTTAAATTCATTTATAACAATTTAAAATAAATATTATATAAACAATTTAATAATAAATTAAATTTTATATAATATTAATATATATAAAATATATTTAGATAATAGTTTAGCTGTATAATTTTTTTTAAATGACATTAAAAGATAAAATAAACTATTTCAATAACAAATTTATATATATATTTAATTTACTAGTATATATATATATATATATATATATATATATATATATTATATATATATATATATATCATGTTACATTATTATTAGATTAAAAATAGTTACATGATATTAAATTAAATTGCACCACTAAAATTAATATTAATATCAATATAGTATTAATAATTTAATTATTTCCCGGATGCGGGTGGTCGCTGTGTTTAATGCGGAACAGGGAGTCAGGTGGGTTGGCGCGTGGCTCACCACCACCGCCACCCATCCTCACATGCTCTGGCCCTTAAATGTTTTAGTTCGGCAATTCAATGCTAATTTATGGGAGCTCTCTCCCCGAAACCAACACATTTCTACATTGGCGATGGCGAACTCTGGTAATTTCGTGTTTGTTCATCCCCTCAGCGTCTGTTGCATCCCTGCTGCGGCTGAGCGTAGCTCTCGCACCAGTACTGGGTCTCGATGTGTTCTAAATTGCTGTATGGAAATTCTGCCCGGCCTTCACATCTCCAATTGTGCCTCCTGCACTCTTCTGCGCCCGTCTGTCATCGATTCTGGTCGCCTTCAAGCTCATCCTGCTCTCACTATTCTCTCTGATCATCAAACCATGCCCCGCTTACGCCCGAGAATGCGCTGCAGGCGTGGGGGAGTCATTGGGCGCGCTATCAATCGTTCCTCTCCCTCTAACTCCGATTCCTCGTCATATTCTTCTGAGTTTGGTCATGTCCGTCTTCCAGCTCCGCGCAGAGGTCGTGGAAGGGGTCGGAATCGTTTCAATCCCGCTGGGCATTTTCGTTTGTCGTCTAGGGCGCATTCTCACCACGCCCGTTTTCATTTCCCCTGCAGCATTGATAACACCCCTCTCCTTGCTACGGTGACCATAGACCTTCGGGTTGCTCCCTCTGATCAGATTTCTTCGGCCCAGGCTTGCGCCACCACTGAGGCTGCTCGGGAGACCTTCACGGAGACAGAGCACAACGTGCCCCAGGCGGATATCGGGAAGAATGTATCTTCGGGCATTGAGGCCAACTTGGGTGCTCAGGCGAGTCCTTCGGCTCCAATTGATGGCGGTCCAGAACGCAAGGTTGATCCCCCTCTTGATGATGAGGATCCTTACAAATATGCCTGCCTCATTGTCGAGGAAGACCCTCCCTCTGCTCAGTAAGCTGGTTCCAGGTTCGCGCACCTGTGTTTTGGTTCTCATTGGCCTGAAGGTGTTAATCTACAGTCTTATGCATCTGCTTAATTCTGCTACTGTTCTTTTGGTCTCTTTCCTGCTTTATGGTCGGTCTCCCCTGCGTGGGAGTTATATTTTGCATTATGTCCATGTTCCTGCTCTAATCACAGGTTCTAGAATTGTCGTTTTTGTTTTTACTATGGATCGAAATCGTAAAAATTCAGCCATTCTGGCTCACTCCACAGGAGTCATTTTGTCAAGGTCTGTTCATGTCACAGTTACAGTCACAGTTGTAAGTCTTTTGATAGGAACAGATAGTCTCAAAGCTCTTCAAAGCTTTCATGGTCTCTCTCCTAATTGTTATGATGATCAATTACCTGCTGGTAAAGCTAGAATGCCTCAGAAATGGGCTGGAATTCTCGAGGCTACGGCCTCCATGTAATACTATTTTTGTATCAATATAGAAGTAGCCATATTCAGAAAAAAATAATAATTTAATTATTAATTATTTATATTAAATATATAATAATATTTTTCCATTATAGTTTCATATATACATAATTTTCTAGTAAGTTTTAAACTTAAATTAAAATGAATTTAATATATATATATATATATATATATATATATATATATATATATATATATATATATAATTGTTTTTAAAAATTAATGGATCATCTTAAAAAAAATTGATTTGATAAAATATAATATAAAAATAAAATTAAAAAATTATGTAACATAGTTTGTAAAGGTCAGCTGCAGCCTATTATCCTAATTTAGTCAGGTACTTTTTGAATTAAACTTATGTCCAATATTTTTATACGTTGCTGTAGGATGAAAGTCGTAGTTCAAAATAAATATTTGGAAATTGTTTTTTTTTTAATAATCTATATCGAATGGGAGATCTGCCAAGGGTTGTCTTAGGACATCTACCATGGGTTGTCTTAGGATTGCCCAACAAGAGATCTAAACCAAGATAGCCGGAAACTTGTCAACCAATAATGAGTTGTCTTAGGATTGCCCAGCTAGTAATCTAAAACAAGATAACCTGAAACCAGTTGTCAACCAATAAGGCTTTAAATCCGAACAAATCTGGAAGAATATATGGAAAAAAGAGTCCCTCCCTTCCATAGAAGGATAGAATCAATTTCCATCTCACGCAGAAATTTCTATTCTGTATAAAGTTTAAATCAATACAATTATTTTTTCCAAAAAAACCCTACAATAACAAGCATTAACTCACATTTGCATTTCTTTCACCTAAACCTGGATAATCAAGAGAATACTCACCATCAATAAATGATGGATTTCGCACATAATCTTTTCTCACATTTCTTTTAGGAGATACAAATTTGGAATCCTAGTCCCAATTCCATTGTAAAAACTTCTCTTCCTCGACCTGTATTTTCCTGAACCCCAATGCTCGTCAGCACCAGTTTTTACGGTAACGGCATAACGGTCAAATTATTCACACCCTGGGACTACCCATCGCTGCGGAATGATGTAACGATGATGCATATCGTTACAATGCCACGTCATTAAAGCTCCTTTTATTTTGAATTGCTTTAAAGCCATCCATTCACTTCAATGGATCGATCCAATAGTGGTATCAATGGTCGTGGGTAACTTTATTTTTCGCATAGAACATTTGAACGTAAACTGTTGATGCCTAACATCTATAACATTGTGTGAACACATTGAAAATTGTTGATTTTTTGTTTTGTTTTTGAATTTGCTATTTTAATTAGTACAAACAAACTAAATTAACTAAATTATTTATAAAATTAAATTTAAATATAAGTAGATATTTTAAAACTTACAATATAATAAAGTTTACACACTAAATAAATACTATTTAATTTAATAACAAAATTTATCTCATAAATGAAATAACAAAATTTATATTAAAAATGTATCGTATTAATATAAACAAAACCTAATTTATATAGTATTAATATATACTAAATATAATTAAATAATAGTTTTAGTTGTATAATAACTTTTAAATGACATTAAAAGATCAAGTGTGTTACTTTTAAATTACATTAAAAAAATCAAGTGCACCATCTTAATAAAAAAATTAAGTTACATTTATAGATTATGTAAAGTTTGCATAGAAAAATAATCTAATATTATATTTTATATAAGTTTAACATATAATGTATCAATGTAAAATATAATTATATATAAATTATGATAATTTTTCACAACAAATTAATTAATTATTATGTTTTATATGGTGTTAAACCATGTAAAATATAGTTATTGCTATAAACACAACAATTTTTTATTGACTTGTATAAAAATAGTTACGCTGTAAAGCGCCACTATTTGAAAACAACTCTTCTTAAATGCCATTTGTAAGATTGGGCAACATTGATTTTAATGTTAGAGAATTGAAAGAATTTCTACCCTTGAATTAAATACAGTTATTAAATAAGTTAATTGAATAGATATTAGTTGGATTTACAGTTATCACTGGGAACGACCATTACATCTTGGCTTGGAGCTTCACAACCAAAGGAACTGCGTCGGAAAGAATATTATCATTCGAATCCAAGAACAAAAAGCTGCCGAGATTCTTTATCGATGGCGGAATGGTGCCTAATAGGCGATTTTTGGCAAGATTGAGTTGTTTTAAGCTCTGTAGATTGCCCATGGAATCGGGAATTCGGCCACTGAGGGGGTTGCTGTTCAGGGAAACCGTCTCGAGCAGCGATAATTTTCCGATGGATGGAGGAATTAGGTCGGAGAGCTTATTGTTCTCAAGATAAAGCTGCTTGAGATGTGAAAGATTTCTGATCGTGGCGGGAATTGATCCCCTGATCTCCTTGAATCCACTGATTACCAACACTGGGAGGAAAGCGAGGTTTCCTAGGGAAGGAGACAAAGTTCCTCGCATGTATATAGTGTTGTTACTTGATTCGTGGTTCTGTAATTCCAGCTTCACGACGCGCTCATTCTGGAAATCACATTCTACGCCTTCCCAGCCAGCACAACAATGGTTCCCGCTCCATGAATTAAAGATTTCCGATTTGTCTTCGACGATGTGAAATTTAAAGCTCACGAGGGCCACCAGATCTGCTTCCATGCACTTTCCATCCATTTCGACATCTTCGTCTACGGAATAAACACAACCGATAAAGAACAATAATACAATCCAGGATCCATACCGGACCTTCATTCTCAGGCTTTGAAATAAACAAAAGACTTTGGGATTTTTCTTTGGCTTTGCATTTCGTGGCTCAAGAACGGCTTTGTGAATTGCTGAGGCTCAACTTTAACTGTCTGAACTGAACCGAAGAATGTATATAGAATAATGGAAAATGGAATGAAGATGACAGGCACATGCTCTGCGTTCCGGATGTTAATCCAGAGGCTGCATTTTGTCAGAGATGCTTGTCAATGGAGGGACAACAATTGCATGGAAATGGATGATGAACCTGCAACCGTTCTTCAAACAGAGGCAGGCCCTTCCCCCATATTATCTGATATAATTGATGGAGGCTTCAAAAAGTTTTTCAAATTTTGAGTTAGTTTGTGATTTGAAAAACTTGATCGTTGAAACAAAAGTCGGTGTTAATTGTATTCATGTTTTGGCCATGGATTGGGCTGCTCATCAATTCGCATTCATAGATTACATCCTTCATCCTTACAAGCTAGTCGTTCATGGCGCAACGGTCTCAATCTCCGCAGTTTGAACCTGTACCAGAGGAATCTGAAAAAACAAGAAATCACCAATTTTGGTGGATTTACAAGTGGTGAAATTTATACCGAGATTTTATTTATCGCTTGCAGTCACAAATACGGAAAAGTTAGAAAATTATTTATTTAATAATAAATATGTTATTTGTTTTATTTAAAAAAAATATCTTTATTAGATCGATAGGCCTTCTATTAAATCAATTTATCATCAACACTTTTCCTAAGCTATCTACATCTGTCTCTTCAATAGCTACTGAAACATTTCAGTTATGAGCGGAATGGTGGGTACTGTATTGGATCGTGGCAGAAATGGCGGGCATTACTTCAGCTTATGAAGTAAATTTAAGTTGTTTTTCCTTGACCTGGAAGCTCGTAATGGCGAGTATTCTATTCTGTCGCGTGGAAAGGCAAGGGCAGGCATTATTTCTATTTTCCAACCCGGAATGGTGGGTCGTCTGTTGCGCTGTGTAAAGGAAAGGGCATGCATTATTTCTGTGCGGTAGAGCGAACAGAAGAATAGTCAATTCTGAATACTCTATTCCTCACCATCGCCATCAGAACCAGCGATGGGATCAAGATCAGGAGTCATTGGGGGAGAGTGGCAGTGTGAGATTCATGTGCAGTTACGGAAGCCGAATCGTCCCTCGCCTCCACAAAAATCTGTTGTGTTATGAGGGTGGAGATACCTGAATCATGGTTATGGCTCACAATTTTTATCACTAGTTTCTCATATCCAAGTTCTCCAAGCTCTGCGGGTGCGAGTTACCTTGAAATACCAGTTTTTTAAAGGTTGAATTGTATAATGTTGATGTAATAATTACTCCACAAAACAATAGGAGTACGCAATTTGAT
The DNA here is from genome assembly GCA_034641835.2 of Pinus albicaulis. Classification (NCBI taxonomy): domain Eukaryota; kingdom Viridiplantae; phylum Streptophyta; class Pinopsida; order Pinales; family Pinaceae; genus Pinus; species Pinus albicaulis. The sequence continues at coordinate 1,147,434,728 of CM076574.1, read as the reverse complement.
TCTTCCGTTAATATCTTCCTATTCATCTCTAAACCACCAAGATGCTTGTGTTTAGGTTTATGGCATAAATCAATTCTTTTTTAAGATATGTTCGAATATTTTTATTTATTCATTACTATATTGAATTAGATAGTTTAGGTGGATAATTAATTTTGAAAAGATACCGGCAAGTTTTAAAAAGTAGTGCAGTATATAAATTATATAGTTAATATGGATATTTAAGCTTGTTTGTACATTAAACAAAAATGATTATTAATGTTTATTTAAATTATTTTGTTTTGTTTTTAGATTATTATATTATTATTATTATCTAATAATCATTATTTATTTATTTATATAGTTTTAATAATTTCTTTGTATATCATACAGCTTTATTTTTTAATTATATTATTAAAAATATAATTTAATATTTTTAATGGCATCATTGTTTTTTTAAAATGTGTTTGGTTTTTAATATTTTGCTTTATATGTTATAAATTTTAATTAGCATAAGATAAGGTATTTTATTTTATTTTTCTATATAATATTATTGAAGAAAGTTTAGACCAAGAAAATTTAGGGTACGTAGTTTAAATTTAGGTTAAATGTGATATAGAATTAGTGGTTTGTTCAATTTAGCTTTAAGTGAAAGGGGTTTAATTAATCCAACATTAAAGTGAAAAATCTTATTTTGTTTCACTTGATACCAACATAGTTAAAAGGCATTTTAATTTGATAATGTTAGAGACAAAGTATAGGATATATATACACAATAGTGATAGTGTTTTGTCTTTATTCATTAAAATTTAATCATATAAGTTTTGATGAGATTTCGTTCTTATATAATATGGTGGTTTAAATCTCTAATCATATAAGTTTTGGTGAGATTTTGTGCTTATATAATATGGTGGTTTAAGTGTTTTTGGATTTTTTTATTAAAATGTGATTATATATATATATATATATAATTTAAATTTATTGTAATAATATTTTTTATTGATATAGTCTTGTTTATAGACTAAATATTACATTTTTTCTGGTTAATTTTAACTAATATTTAAGAGATTTTAATATATAGAATTCAAATGTTTATAGGGGTTTTCAAGGCATTGAATCCATTTCTGAATTCAAAAAACTATTTTAAACAACAAAAAGCTCACAATCTTGTTTGAAAATGTATTGCCCAAGGGGTTTTTGAAGGTTTTGAATCCATTTATGAATTCAAAAATCTATTTTAAATAACAAAAAATCATAATGTTGTTTGAAACTGATTTCGATGAAAAAGATTGTTTTGTCTATTTTGTCAATAAATTAGACTATGTCATTTTTATCAAATTTTATATAAAAAAAATTAATAAATTAGAATCTTTATCTTTTAATTATTTTGATATTTATTAGTTTTTTTTTTTTTTTTTGAAATTTGTTAATTTTTTTAGTATTTTGAAATTTGTTTATTTATTTTGTGATTGCTGCATTTTTTTTTGTTAAAAATGGTTTTTCCTTAGATTATTTCCTATTTCCAATTAAGTTCAATAATTAAAGAATAATAATATGCCAAAAAAATAAAAATTAATTATGTGTGTAATGTTCTACATTAACAAATAGGTAAATGTTTAGTTAAATCGGACAAATCTATCCAAGATTGTCAAACTCATGGACATAATCTTTTATGTGTAATGTTGCATTATCATTTTGAGTAAAGTGATCTATGATGTACTATGAAAACCTACAGATATGCTTTGTTGGCTTCACCATTTTCACTAAGTGCACTCCCCTCAAATTTATGACCACCATTTTATTAAAAAAAAATGTGATACACAACAATCACAAAAATCATTGATGTGAAGCTCAAAGACAATTGCATCATTCAAAATTCAATGTTCCAAACCAAAGTTCACTTATTATTTGCTTGATTATGAAAGCCAAAATACAATTTTTTTAATTTAAAAATCCTATCGACCTCTCTTTGGACCTTTTGGGGCAGTTAATATCCTACTAGGTTATAAAAAACCAATTTCTTTATCCAATGAATTCTCTAAACTTATAATTTTTTTAAATAAAATAATTCATATTTATAAGTTAAATATTCAATTAAATCACATAACATATAACATATTTTTTTGTCTATACTACTCATTACCTCTATACTACTAACTAGGTTATAAAAAAACCAATTTCTTTATCCAAACAATTCTCCAAACTTATAATTTTTTTAAAATAAAATAATTCATATTTATTAGTTGAATTAAATCACGTAACATATTTTTCCCTCTATACTACTCATTTCCTCTGTACTATTCATTCTTATGTTATTGCTTTACAGCGTTTCCTTTGCAACATATGGTGCAATTGCTAGTTACATAACAATTAGAATAATATAAGGTAACATTCATCCATATTAAACTTACCATTACTGCAATAAACACAACAACATCCATTCATGTTATACTTACAATTACTATAATAAACAATACATTTTTTTTACTTGCATAGTAATTATTATCAATTTACAAAGCCACTCCAAGTTATTCACTTAATTTGTCAGCCATCAAAGAGATAAGCTCATAGTTATTAAAAGCAAAAAAATATAACACATTACTAATCCCTACCTTTCCTATGACCTTGACATAACACATACACATATAAAATCAAACTTACCACTTATAAGTATTTTAGATTCAAAATTAAAACCAACTAATTTACATGGTTGCATGTAACACTCACTAAAACACAAATTAAAAAAAAATTACTTACCTTACCTTAAGGTAATGATCACATATACTTGGATGAGTTTTCATTTGTCAAAATTTACATTATTGTTCTACCCATATTCAAAACAATTAATATAAAACTATATATTAATACAATTGTTTATATAGTTATGAGTCATAGCACAAAACTAAGGTTTATATGATTGATGTATCGATATTACAACACATTTACATTGCCACCAAATCTCTTACCAACGTTCGTAACACTTGTCCATTCATTTTAATGGGTTTACAGTTGGACGATACTAGTGTATTTATGGTTAATCCTAAACTCGGATTTGCTCAGCGATAGCTGTATTGTTTTTATGATTGACGAAGATCTCATAGTACCTCCACTTGGTTCTAAGTCATTGATTCGGCTCCTCGGGAAATTGACGGATGAGGCTTTGGCGGGAGTCTTGCCTTGGCAACCCTGCCAAGCCCTAGATCTGCTCTACTGCTTGGCTTGCAATCTGTTGTTTCTCTGTGTGCTAGACTGTTTGCTTCTCAGCTAGTTTCCACCGGGGTTCGAAACTCCTGGTTGTTGTATCGTCCATGAATGTCTTGGAAGACACCGAGCCAGTTCCAAAGCATCGACCATGATTGTTCCGGAAGACACCGAGCTAGTTTCAAAGGTAAAATTTGTGAATAAAACCCGCTTGTCAACGAACTTTCTGTTATTACTTACGCTCAATCTTCATGCATTGTTTCGTTCAGGCTTACTATTCATCTTTGCTGTGTCTATTTAGCTTTGTTTTAGCTTTCGGCCTATAAGCCCATTTACTTAACTTACATTTCTTGTTATGTAGAGGTTTACTCATTTATTACTTCTCTATCTGGTAGGAAAATGGTGAGGCGACATTCCATTTCTCGATGGCTAGACTTCTCAGGTAATTGTCGGTTCTGGTTTTCACGCTTTGGTTGTTATCTTTGCATTAGGTTATGATTTCTTATTCCATATGCTTGTCACCGAAATCTTGTATTGTTTGAGTAGGTACGCCCTCGAATTTCTCGTGGCCATCCTTACCTGCAGAAACCCTCCATTTTGCTAAATACATCTTCTCCTGTTTTCGTTTGAAATGTCTCCATGTATGAACGAGTGTTTACCCTCGCGGCCTAAATTTCATTTTGTATGAATGGACCTCCGTTCTAAGGATACCCTTACGAGGTTTTTCATTCCACAAAGACCAATACTGTAGCATGCTACAAGGGTTTACTGTGTATAACTTATTAGATAATCTTATGAAGGTGTTTTGTTTTTTAAAAAGAGGGTTTGGTTAAGACTCGAACATTGAATCACTTATGATAGTTTTCTTATATATAAAAATTTTCTGGGTTCAATCCATTTCATACAGTACTATTCTGGTTCCCCCAAACCATACTTTTCTTATATGTCACTTTCTCATGAATATAGGAAGAGAATGATTAGCTATTTTCGCCTTTTGATTTCTGTCTAGTTTGAATTTAAATAAGGTTTTCACAGTAATATTCATTCTTCACAGTAGAAAATATAAATGGTAATTTACTACAGTTCTCTGTATTATCGATTCTACGTTTTATGGCCGAGGATGAAATATTCAGACTATTGTCTGCTATCTTTATGATTTTATAGTATTTTATCTGGAAAAGTTATATTTGCATTCTCATCTTATACTACGGCTATTAATTTGAATGAAATATTCGGAATACTTTCCAGTATCGATTTTCTGTGTGAAATTTCTGCTTCCAGATCTGTGGGTGACCGGACCACCACTTATTCCACTGTCCGTGTGAATAGAATTTTTTTACCCGAAAGACAACTAGGTCTGGGTCTGGGTCTTTGCCCTAACCCTCACTTTACAGTCTACTGGGTGTTATCACTATTTGTTTCGCACTTGTACAATTCTTAACGATATTCTTACAACTTGTAGAAATTATATAACTGATATGTTATACATTCGAGATTCTCCTGATCACACACTATTTGACTTCATGCACAATACACAATCTCTTCTACCATTGATCATTAATTGTGGAAATAAAATCAATTGCATGCACACATTAAAACCATAAAAATTCACACATATGAACACAGTATTTTATGGGAAAGGTTAAAGCTGAAAACCCCTAAATATCTGTATATTATATGTCATAAATATCATGTAATAATCATCATACAAAGCTCCTCACAAGCTCTTAGAACAATCTCCAATTGCTACACACTAATCAGGTTCGATCTAGCAAATCTCAAGCTCCAATCTCTGCCACCTGCTAGCCTGCCTCTACTGCGCAATCACTGCTGAAGAATGGCTCCGAATGAACTCGAATTGGTCCAGCCTTGCTCATGCAATCCTCATTGGCATATCCAACCACTGTGTGTTGCAAATCATGCAACACTATAGTCACAACTGATAGTCACACTGCTCTTTCACCTACCTCTTCACTGGTCTCCACTGAAACTGTCCATGCACTGTAGTTAACTGATGTATTCTTCAGTTGATTAATGAATTAATAATTAGTGAATTAATTAATAATTAATTCACACCACTCTCACTAGTGTATCAATCAGTTAGACTAGATACAACTAGCTCAACTGTGTCTAACTGAGTTAAACTGAACACAACTCCACCAACTACCTCGATAACTCCACCAAACTCTGTCACATGAGTTCTAAGCGAAGAAAGTCTCAATACAGCTAGCTAACTTGACACTAGAATAGTATAAAATTTCAGCAAATGACTCTGTGCCACATCTGTGCCATGGCGAAGTGCTCGAGAGGCAGATATTTATAGGTAAATATTGTTAAGGCTAATAATATTGAGCACTCTATTTTTAGGCCGTCAAAAATGATTCTTAATATACAAAAATAGAGGTCATATATTTTTTTCCAACTTGATAACCATCCTGACAGCATCCTGCAACTCATAGAATATGATCGTCATGTCTAAAAATAGACATAGTCTAAAAATTGACTTGTGCCAAAAATAGCCCGCGGGCCCACTTAGTGAAGGCGAATCTTTTCACTAATCCCATCATCTTGTTGTAATCTCAACACTCCCTCTCAACAAGATAGGGATTATCTGCCACCCTGATCCTGCCCCTGTGGTATTCGAATTTTCTCTTGGTGAGCACCTTCGTCAAGATATCAGCATCCTGATCCTCTGTGGGAATGTATAAAAGTAACATGATCTTCCGCTGCACACAATCTCTAATATGATGATACCGGATGTCAATGTGTTTAGATATATCATGAAATACTAGATTAACCGAGAGTTTGATGCAACTCTGATTATCAAAATATATCACAGTAGGATCTAAGTGTGAACCGAACAACCCGATCAGGATCTTCCTCATCCATATAGCCTCACATACGTGGCTTCAGCGCCGTAGCAACCTCAACGAGCCCGAGTGCACGGATCTCTTGCTTCATCTTTGTACTGACTGGCATTGACCCGGTGCGAAAAATCCCTCCAGATGTGCTCTTTCTGTCCATTGGGCTCCCTGCCCAATCTGCATCCGTGAAGCCACACAACTTCACCTCATCTGACTGTCTGTACCATAATCCATATCCTGATGTGCCTCTAAGATATCTCAATAAATGCTTTCCTGCCTTCTAGTATAGCTTGGTTGGCTTAACCATAGCTTGTGAAAGCTGGTTAACAGCATAGCATATGTCGGGTCGTGTATTGACCAGATACATAAGCGACCCCACCAACTGTCGATAAACAGTGGCATCCACTACCTCCGCTGAAGTAGCATCCTCCTTCCTCCAACCACCAGGAAGAGGAGTATCAACAAGCTTGCAGCCATGCATGTTGAACTTCTCCAGTATCTCCCGAGCATACTTACCCTGAGAAACAAACAATCCACCACTGCGCTGCCAAATTTCCAATCCCAGGAAATAATGAAGGAGGCCCAAGTCCTTCATCTCAAACTCCTTTGCAAGATCGGCCTTGCATGAGTGTATCAACAGTTCATCACCTGTCAAAATCAAATCATCTACATAAAGTACAATGATCAGCAACTTACCCTCCACCACAATATGGTATAGGTTCGGATCCGCCTCACTCTTGGAGAATCCAAGTCCAGTGAAATAACTGTCTATCCGTGTGTACCAAGCACGAGGTGCTTGTTTCAACCCATACAACGCTCTCTTGACCCTGTAGACATGCGACTCACTGCTTAAGATCTCGAAACCTTCGGACTGCTCTATGTACACCTCCTCTCCTCCGTCACTCTGTTGAGGAAGCGCAAATCCTTCCATCATGATGAGTGTGCACCCCATCTCTGTTGAGAGCAAAATCGTTCGTGGAAGAATACCTTGCGACGGTGCAAGTTTCCTCACTGTCGGTCCCCTCAGTACGCGAGAAGCCTCGAGCAAAAAATCTTGCCTTGTGCTTCTCCACACTCCCGTCAGCCACCTGCTTCACTTTGTAGATCCATCTCGAACCCACCACTGATTTCCCCTCTGGTCTTGGGACAATCTTCCATGCACTGTTTCTGAAAATCGAATCATACTCTTCCACCATGGCATCTACCCATGTGGGGTCCTCCACAGCTTCCTCGAAAGAGGATGGCTCCGTCACGACACATTTTCTCACAAGAGCCATGTCCGATGTCTTCCCAGTGGGTTACTATCTCTCTTCATTTGTTGTGATGTGGGTGCTCCTTCAATCTTCTGCATCTGATTGGGTCGCTCGGCTTCGCGGGTGCGCTTCTGCCCTCTGATGGTTGGTGTTGCATGAGTGGTCTCTTCCACTCCATGAACCTCCTCTTATGGCTGATCCACATCCAGAGAATCATCCTTAGGAAATAATAGCTCCTCATCTACATGCAAGTGTGGCACCCTCTCAAGAAAACACTTCATGGCTTTCTCGTCATGAAATTTGATATCCCATCGCACAACAGTCTTGTGACTATCTGGAAAATACACACGATAGTTGTGAGGTGTATCATTGTACCCAACAAATATCCTTCTCTGAGGTGGCTCCAAATTCTTCTTGGAATCCTTCGTCATAGATATAAACGAATGAACCAAAAATCCTCAAATGAGGAAATAGCCAGGCCTCATATACAACCTTCTCAAGGTGTACTCATGCCAAGTATCCTATGAGGACAACGGTTTTGCACATAAACGCGGTATTGCATGTGACCTGAAGTGTATGGAAGGCCCACGATCATGCAACATCGCCCGTGCAACACCCACGATCGTTCTGTTCTTCCGCTCAGCAACCCCATTCTGCTGTGGGTTATGAGGTGCTATGAGCTCTCTTCGAATTCCTTCTGCGCTGAAAAAGTCCTTGAATTTTCCAGAGATGAATTCACCACCATTGTCGCTCCTAAGAGCCTTCACCTGCTTCCCCAATTCTTTCTCAACTAGTGCCTTGAACTCACAGAACTTTGAGTATGTCTCGCTTTTCTTCTGCATGAAGAAGATCCAACACTTCCGAGAAAAATCATCAACAAATATCACATAGTACCTGTGCTTTGTTGTCGAAGCTACTGAGAAAGATCCACACACGTCTGTGTGAATTCTCTCAAGGATCGTCATGGCGCAACTATCCTTCTCGTGAAAGGTGGCTTTCACAATTTTTCCCAAAGTACATCCCTTGCACTGATCTAACTGCACAAGTGTACCTTTGGGAAGCCCAGTAGAAATCTGTTGTAGTATCTTCAAAGCTCCATGGTGAAGGTGGCCCAATCTCCGGTGCCACAACTCGCCATCATCCCAGCTCACCACTCCTTCTGCCTTGCCTGCCATTGCTGCACAACCATCTACACAATGATAAAGGTTCTTAAAAGGAACCCTATCCTCCCGAGGTAACTTTCTTGCCTTACTGCGGGGAAAACCTTTTTCCCTGCGCTAAGTATATCCTGCTCCATGTCTTCTAACATCGCCACAAAGATAAGATTCTTCTTCAATCCTGGAACATGCATCACTTCCTTTAATACGAAGGGTTTACCAGACTCCCTCTCAAAGGAAATGGTATCGATACCGGTCGCACTGTATCTACCATCATCTCCCATCTCGATGTGAAATCCAAGATCTTTCTCATCTGATCGATGGCGCAATGTTGTCTAGGTCGTGACGAAAGATGCCTTGTGAAAACCACCTTGATCATCACCGCAAGAGCATAGCATGCAATCGGTGAAAAATCCCGACAATACATGAGGCTAAGGCTCAACCACCTACTCAATGGCTTTGCTTATTTTCAGCTATTACCGGACAATTAGTGGCGTAATATCCCAGTGTTGGTGACGAGTGCCGACACTTCACCTTGGACATGTCCTGCTTCTTGCCTTTCGCACCGGATTGAGAAACATTCTTCTTGCTCTTCCCCTTCCTTGCTTTGTGACCAAAGCGAAATTTTATTCATACGCATTCTTTGATGAAGATCCTTCACAGTACTCCACCTTATCTCCTCTTTTAAGATCCAACCAAAGTCGCTCCCATCTGACAATTTCCTCCAACCATTGACGGAGTCACGATAGGAATGCCAGCTCTTTGGAAGCCCAGGAAGAGCCAATACCAAGTCCTTGTCATCCTAGTGCTCCCCCACTCTTCCCGGCTCATCCTGCCTTGGAAAGAATTCGTGAGGAGACGCGGGTATCTTGTCGCCTTTCTCCATTTTTTATGTTCCTAGGTTTTATCCTTGAGCGCCAACTTCTTCTGGTCGCTCTTGCTTTGGAATACATCTGTCAAGGCTTTCCACATCAGGAATGGAGAAGCCTTACCATGCAAGCTGGACACTATGTGATCCTTCATGCCCTCCAACAGAATCCTTTGACACTTTGTTGTCTTCTTTTTCCATGCGTCGAGTGCGGCGACGCCGCTCGGCTTGAGGATTGGGATACCTCTACATCTATGAACTCCTTCAACCCATTGTCATCCAACACCGCCTCCATCCTGTCCTTCCATGCAATATAATTCGAGCTGCCCTCAAGGGCATACTCCAATCACAATCCATTGAAAGACATCTCAACTTCGACACCAAGAAAACATTGCTGCAAATTTGAATTCCACCAACAAAAAACTCAACCGCTTCAATGTTTTGCAATTGCTCCAATGATCAATATTGCTCTGATACCATGTAGAAATTTGAATAACTAATATATTATTCACCGAGATGCTCCTGATCACACACTATTTTAACTTCATGCACAATATAGAATCTCTTCTACCATTGATCATTAATTGCGGAAATAAAAACAATCGCATGCGCACATTAAAACAATAAAAAATCACACATATGAACACAGTATTTATGGGAAAGCTTAAAGCTGAAAACCCCCAACTATCTGTATATTATATGTCATAGAGATCATGTAACAATCATTATACAAAGCTCCTCACAAGCTCTCAGTACAATCTCCAATTGCTACACACTAATCAGGTCCGATCTAGCGAGTACCGATCTAGCGAATCTCATGCTCCAATCACAACACGCAGCTTTGCCTCTCTTGCGCAATCACTACTAAAGAATGGCTACGAATGAACTCGAATTACTTAACTTTGCTCACACAATCCTCATTGGCATCTCCAACCAATGTGTGTTGCAAATCATGCAACACTATAGTCACAACTGATAGTCACACTGCTCTTTCACCTACCTCTTCACTGGTCTCCACTGAAACTGTCCATGCACTGTAGTTAACTGATGTATTCTTTAGTTGATTAATAAGTTAATAATTAGTGAATTAATTAATAATTAATTCACACCACTCTCACTAGTGTATCAATCAGTTAGACTAGATACAACTAGCTCAACTATGTTTAACTCAGTTAAACTGAACACAACTCCACCAACTACCTCAATAACTCCACCAAACTCTGTCACATGAGTTCTAACTGAAGTATCCATGCAATAGCTCCACTTAACCCTCGGGAATAGCGTAATTCCTTCTGTCAGCTCCTGTGCCACATCTGTGCACTTAACTGAAGTGCTCCAAGAGAATAAGATAATGTTTATAGTCCAAATATTAATAAGAGCTAATAATATTCGACATATCTATTTTTAGACTGGCAATCTAAAAATAGATTCCGCCCAATATGTCTAAAAATAGAAGTCCATCTATTTTTTCCAACTTGACCAACCATCCACAAATAACATCCTGCAACTCATAGAATATGATCGTCATGTCTAAAAATAGACATAGTCTAAAAATAGACTTGCACCAAAAATAGCCTGTGGGCCCACTTAGTGAAGGCGACTCTTTTCACTAAGCTCATCATCTTGTTGCAATCTCAACACAACTTTGAAAAGATAAAAATCATTACTACTTAGTCTTTCAAGTCATGAATATATGTATTGTTGACCTTGTGTAGATATTTGTAAACAAAAGAAAAGGGCTGTGTAGATTATACTTCTTTGATTTATGTAAAACCATTTTCCTTAAGATTAATTGGATTCTACTGTCCGTCGTAAATCTATAATAAGTATATGTAGACTAGACTTTGATCCAATTCGTTTTCTTTGTTTTCTAGATTCTGTTTTCTTTTCCATGAAATGCTGCTAAATATTTTCCAGAATTTCATCATACTTTCATACTAAGATTATAGGAAATATTTTCAGTATAAAGCTCTAGAAGAAATTCATTTCTAGCAGTAAATTGTAAAATTCTTCACAGAAAACAGTTGAAACACTGAACATATCGTATCACTGTACTTTTCATTCAGATAACAATATATAGAAAGTTTAAATAGCATAAACTAACAAAAATGGAATTGTGTGTATACTTATCTGAAATAAAAGTAATTGAGCTGTGGTCCTCCCAACCATCAAGTGAGGCTATTCTGTCCTCCTTGCCCCCATGCTCCAAACTGAACGGTATGGGTTAACAATGGAATCTATTTCTGCTGTGACCTCAGGACATCCAGTCTAGTCAGTACCATAAACTTCAAGAAATTTTCTGAGTGCAATTCCACTGGGTACAACCAGCTCAAGAATCTATCACTCTTTCCCTTCTTTCAAAACACAGAACCCCTACTCCTCTCTGGAATTAGTCCTTTATCCTAGAGGAGTAGGTAACTGTTTCTAATTGTTCCCCCAACCTCCTTTTAGTTCTTGGAAACATTTACCATCATCTTTTTACTTTTCATATCTATTTATTTTTATAATAGTCTTTAAAAAAAAAAACATTAATTGTCTCAGTTTTGTCATTAACAAAACAATAAAATTACTTAACAAGTAATTCAGCTAGTTAGAACTAATGTAGCTGTCACAAATTCCCCGTGGAAGTAACACCATCCCTGGTGTTTCACTTTAGCTCTGAAAAGAGTTCTGGGTAAGCCTTCCGTATGAACCCTTCATCCTCCCAAGTAGCTTCATCCGGGCTGAAGTGCCTCCATTACACTTTCACCTGGGTGATACCTCGCTTCTGGTGTATGATTTCCCTTTGGTCAAGTATGTGTTGTGGCTCGACCAGGAATTCTCCGTCCGGTTCTGCCTGAAACAATAAACAATATCCTGGTCAATTTATCGTAAAGGAAATCACATTGCAAGTTAGGATTTCATTACTATCCTACCTCTATATGCTGCCAATGAATTACATGCTTTGAATCATGTAAATAACACTTCAACAGGGACACATGAAATATGTTGTGTACTCAAATATGGCTGGGTAATGCTAGCTGATAGGTTACAGGTCCTACCCTCTCCAAAATTTCAAAGGGTCCACAAAATCTGGGAGCCAATTTGGCACAAGAGGCCCACTACAAGGTACTCCTTTTTGGCTTGATCCTTACGTACACATGGTCTCCTACTACGAACTCATGATAAGACCTTTTCTTATCTGCATAGATTTTCTGTCGATCTTGTGCAACCTTCATATTTTGTCTTATTTTTCTCATCTCTGCTTCCATTTCCGCAAGCATTTCAATCCCCAACATTAGCTTTGTCTCGGGGCTGCTCCAATTTATGGACGTGCGACACTGCCTCCTGTACAAAGCCTCGAAAGGACTCATTTTCAGAGATTCTTGGTAGCCGTTGTTGAAAGCAAATTCAACAAGGTGCAGGTAATCTTCCCACTTAGTTGGCTGCTTCATCACATACATGCGCAACATGTCTTCTAGAATTTGGTTCACTCGCTCTGTTTGACCATCGGTCTGCGGGTGATAAGTAGTACTGAAGTTTATCTGAATTCCCAATCCTAAAAATAGGGTTTTCCAAAAAGCAGAAGTAAATTTAACATCTCGATTTGAACTGACAGTCTTTGGAATTCCATGCAGCCTAAAAATTTCCTTCATAAAAATATCAACTATTTGTACAGTCTTGTAAGTAGACTGTAAGGGTATAAAATGTACAGATTTACTCAATATATCCATCACAACCATTATGGAATCATTTTGTCTTTTCGTTCGCAGTAAGCCTGTGATAAATTCTAAGGATATGACCTCCCACTTCCACTCGGGTATGGGTATGGGCTGCAACAATCCTGCAGGATGTTGATGCTCTACCTTCACCTGCTGACATTCCAAATACTTACTTAGATATTCAACAATGTTTTTTCGCATACTCGGCCAAAAAAAATACCTTTCTAATTGTGGTCAACATCTTCTGGTAACCCGGATGACCTACATAATTGCTGCGATGATATTCATTCATTATCAGCTCTTTCAGGTCCAACCGATTAGGCACATATACTTTACCTTTGAAGGTTAACATTTGATCTTCATTTATTCCATACTCAGATGTGCCTCCATTTTTTTTTCTTTCTTCCATTTGCTGCCACAAAAACTGGTACTCGGGATCTTTTTGTGCTTCTATCTTTACTTGCTCTGAAAATCTATTTTCCAGCTGATTGTAATATAGCTCATAAATACCATGTAATTTTCTACTTAATGCATCAGCTACTCGATTTTCTTTCCCACAAACATCAGAGTGGACTCTTTCCAAGATTGCATGTGCTTTGCTGTTGACGGGTCCCATTAATAGGTATATTTTGAGGTTCATTATGCTATCCTCCAGCCCTTAAAATTATCCTTTTCTCACATTAATTCACATTTTTAGTCATAATATGCTTAGAAAGAAGAGTAAAAGGTGGTTTTCATAGTATGTGGCCTAATGTGATTAAATTGTAGGAAAAGGAAGCATGTTTGAGAGATTTACTATGCAGGGGCTTGATGGAGACAACTAGGAGAGAATATAGGGGAGCTTGTCCACCTCCTTAACTCTCTAACTTAACTTGAGATCACTAAATCCTCACTCACAAGATCGAATTCATTGAAAACTGAGTAACTTTAAGTGCAAGTGAAGCTCAAGAAGGACTAGAGCCACAATTTTCAAGATCAAGGAGGAAATTACTTCTATTTTCAAGGGAGATGCTATCAACTACCTTTTTGTATAAATAAACCAGCTGAAAGGCTCATTAGGATTCAAATTTTTGATTCAGTTGGGAGTAGATATCGAGCCTAGTGCTTGAATTGTTATTGTTAACATTCATGTGATGTATGAGACTAGTATTTTTTGATAATGTGAAGCTTAATATTGAGCTGCATTTGAGCTAGTTTTAGAGGCTAAAAACCCTTGGGCTTGTGCGCAACCCAGAGGCTTTAGTACCTCTTCTATATTCTTGTATTTTTCTTGTTTATAAGCATTTAATGTATTTATTTTTTTCAATAGATGTTAAGCTATAAAAACTTTTGATTGTAGGGTTCCCTGTCACCTCTCTGTTGGGAAGAATGATTGGAAGGATTTACAATATCAGTCCAAAAAAAATTGTTTATGGTTTCTTGGAAATAGATAAATGTCAGTTACCCCTTTTGCATGTTTATTTTATACAACCTAGAATTTGGTTCAGTGATCAAATTAGTATTGTGGAATAGGATAAATGTTAGTTAAATTCAACTCATCTTTTCCATGACAATTTATCTCACAGTGTTATTGACCATTTAATGCATGCATTTGGCTATTTATAGGGTTATGTTGATCTGCAGGTGTGGGCACATCTTCCATATCCACTTGGACATTTCCATCGTCTCGCTTTACACCTCACACTACTCCGAAAATTTGTTTCCATCGTCACTCTGTTTAGGCAATTAAGGACATCATGGGCATCCACCTTGGTGCAAGACATACCTATAAGAGGTCTTGGGCTTGCCTAGGAGGCTTCCCCAACCTTCATTCAGTCCCTCCTACCTTTTTCCATCTTCTTCTGCCCTAAAGACACCATCTCCTCCCTCAAAAGGCTCTCGGAACCCCTCCCATGGCAATACATGGCCTCTTATAGCAATACAAGACCTCCTGTAGCAGCACCTATAGCAAGTCTGTAGCACTATTTTCCTCCACATGTTTTGCTCCACACTTCAACCTTATCTTAGTCAAGATGAATAATGACACCCAATTGGTTATTTTATGATTAAGAGAAGATCTTAGACCACTCCAACTTCCTCTTTTCCTCACTGCAAAATAGAGTTAGAATTAGTTTTTTAACAAGCATGCTAAAGTTAGATTTCTGAGTTTCAAGAAAATGTAAAAGTAGATAAATTATACATGCAAGTAGGTTACTGATTTGGTTGGATGTGAAAGATAAAGTAGCTTTATTTGTGCAAGTAGACTAGTCCTTTCTCTTTCATGCAATGCTAATTAGCATCTACACCTGAAT
Source organism: Pinus albicaulis (assembly GCA_034641835.2). NCBI lineage: Eukaryota > Viridiplantae > Streptophyta > Pinopsida > Pinales > Pinaceae > Pinus > Pinus albicaulis. The sequence goes on along the minus strand of CM076574.1, from coordinate 1,147,419,417 downwards.
GAATGGCATTTTCACTTTCATAGTTAGAATCAGGTTCAAATATGTTTTCATAAGAATTTTTCACTATAGTTAAGTTGGAGGAATGGTCTGAACACCTTGATCTGATGGCATGACTGAGGGTGACATGAGTAGAACATAATCTACTGTGCATATAGCACTGTCACCTCTAAGTTTGTACGAACCTTGGGTTGATAATTTGAGTTGGGGAGTCCTTGGGAGTTGCAACACTCTTGGTGTAATACCAGGGCTCACCAATTTTTGGTGTCGTTGTTAGGGAGGTGTCTAAGTAGGTGTTGTTTATGCTTGATCATTGTTTTGTTTTTTCTATTTTGCATCAATATTATTTCTTTAAAAAGTGAAAATTCAAAAAAAATGTTCCTTCATGCCTCATAGGAGGAGATAGATATAACCAAGGAAAATTCTTACCAAAAACCCCCACACCCTCAAGCAACCAACCTTCATTTTTCTTCGGTGGCTCTGAACTTCCCTCTCTAACTACAGGGGAGTTAGAAGACCTCTAGGTGAGAAACATGAAATTTATTAAGAACCTACTCGGATAGAAGAAGAAGAACCCACCTCACCAACCCCAAATATGGCTGAAAAAATGAACAATGAGATTTTCCCCATCAAAGAAGATAATGGAGAGGCCAAAATGAATAATATAAGCCCTGCTTCCCTTCCACATTTCCATCGCTTGACCTATTAGGATCCTGACACCTTCATGTTTGAGTTTTTTGTTGTCTGTAGGTCCTATGACTATGCCTATGATGAGCAGACGCTGAAGTTGTTTCTTTCTACCCTTAAAAATGCAACCTTGCGCTAGTTTATGGGTCTACCTGGAGGAAGCATCACCACTTGGGCCCAAATGCAACAAGCCTTCAATGAAAAGTACCGAGACTACTGTAGGTCCAAAGAAACAAAGGAAAAAATCTTTAGGATGACTCTTGGACCAGATGAATCCCTATAGGACTATGAGGAAATATTTCAAATCAATTATAGGAGGGCTAACCGTACCCTTGACCCTGAGTCACTCAAGCTAGTTCTTCTCCGAGGGATCAGGGAATATTTGATGGAAACCCTCAACATGCTACCTGGAGGAGATATCTACCAATTACCTTATGATGAATTCAAAAATGTATTCAAGAATCACTCTAGGATTGCTATGAGAAAGGGTAGGTCTAACCAAAAATTGGTCAATTCCTCTCCCTCCACAACATCCATCAAGCATGAGATAGGGAATATATTGGAGGATGTCAAGAGTGAATTTTGCATACCTTTGCCTTGCAAATGGACATTATGCAAATCAAAAGAAATCAAGAGGAAGGAGAAAGGGCGCTAGCTATTTTCTACACTAGATTTACTAAAAAACATCCTAGGAATGAATTCCCATTGAATGTCATAGAAGTATGCCTAGTCTGTGAAGAGAATCATGCAACAGACAAATGCCCCTCTCTGTCAGGCCTAAAAGTTGTATACTAGGGAGGAGTAGAGAGTGGGTTAGAACAATTGTGTTTCATTAACCAAAGGAGACGCTCAGAGACCTCGTCCATATGAACAAGGCAAGCAAGGTGCACAATATCCTCACTACAATCCAAATCAGAATGCACCTTTAACAATGTAAACTTTGAAAAAGGAACTATAAACTCAAAACAAGAAATGTAGCAAAAAAAATTCCAAAAAAACATGAAAAACAACCTAAAAACAAAAAATGTTGATGCAATGTTGGAAAACCTTAAAATCTCAACAAATTTTCAACCACGACATTATGGAAAATGTTTTTGACTAAAAAAACTTAAAAAATAAACACCTAAATGAAGAGTCAATATTCAAGGAGCAATTTATTTTTTAAATGTTAAAAATATGACGACTTTAAAATCTTAGCCCTAAGACAACTTGACACATTGCAACAAAAAATTAAAATTCAACCATCAAATTGACACATAGTGTAGGAAAAATCAACCCATTGTAACGAAAACTTAAATACCAACCATGAAATTGACACATTGTGTAGGTACACTTGATCTTTTACAACGGAAATTTTAAAATCAACAATCAAATTGACACATAATGGGATCAAGTTGCTAGTCGAGGATTGACACAGACCCTTTAGGAAAAATAAAATAAAACAAAATAATAAATAAATATATAAAAATGAAAAATATAAAAGAAAACAAAATTTGAAAAATTGAAAAAAATAAAAAAAAAAAAACACAAAAAAGTTAAAAAATTAATACTAAATAAATAAAAATATATATTAAAAAAAAATGAGAAAAAGAAAAACACAAAAAAAAAAAAATATATTAATTAGATAATAATATATATTAGAACATAAAAAAAATTAAAAAGCATGACAAAAGAAAAACAAATATAAAAAACATGTTAAAAAAAACACAAATATGAAAACATATATAAAAATGAAAAAAAGTAAATCAAACATAAAAATTGTACAAAAAAAACAAATTAACTTAAAACAAAACTATAAAAAAGTAAATAAAAATACAAAAACATATTTCGAAACAAACATAAGTAAAAAAAAAAATTAGAAGATTAACAAAAAAAAATCAATTTTCGATAATAAAAATGAAATTTGCTCGATCGTTGGGCTATGCAGCTGTGGCAACTATGTGCACAGCTTCCACGACTGCCCAGCCTAGTAGCTGAGCGACCTTGGGCTGGGCGGTCGTGGCAGCTGTGCGGACAACTTCCACGACCACTCAACCTAGCGGCCGGGCAACTCTGGGCTAGCAAGCCGATTTTGAGAATCAACCAGGCTGCTTGGTCGTTGGGTTGGGCGGGAAAGACTGATTTTTTTTTTTTTTTTAAATTTTATAAATGTTTTTTATTTTTATTTATGTTTTTAATTTTTATTTTTTTAGATAGTTTTTTTTAATAATTATTTATTTATTTATTTATTATATAATGTTTTAAATTAATTTTAATGTTTTTAATTTTTTTTTGTTTATTTTTTATTTTAATTTTTTAATTATTTAAAATTGTTTTTTTGGGTTAATTTTTATTTATTTTTGTTTCGTTTTAGATTATGTTTGTTTTGATTTTTTTTTTAAATTTTTTTAAATTTTTTTTAGTTTTAATTTTAATTTTTTTTTTTTTTCAAGTTAATTTTGTTTTGTATTTTTTTTACATTTTTTATGTTTTTTTTTGCCCCATATAAATATATATATATATATATATATATATATATATATATATATATATATATATATATATAAACATATTTTTAATGTTATTTTTTCTTTTATATTTATTTTGCAAAATAAATAAAAAATTTCATTATAAAAAAACATTGCAAAGAAAAACAAAAAAATACGTATTTGAAAAACCCTTAAACAACTAACATCCTAGGATGAAAAACTAGAAGAGACATAAGGCAACTTGAAAATTTGTTAAATAGTCAACATTTAAAAAAAAATTGTGCATACTTGGGACATAAGAACATTTAAAGTGTCAAAAATGTCTTAAAAAAATAAATGTTGATGCTTTTCAAAATGTGCATGAAAATCATCAACATTTAAAAAAAATATCGACATTAATACATTAGAAAATTTGAAGTGTAAAAAATAAGCTCTCCAAAAAAAGGGGTCGATGTTGCATCAACACTTTTCGAAATCATATTACTTTTTTGCTACCTCAAAAAAGCGGGTACTCGTTTAGTTCCCGTTTCAAAGTTTACATTTTTGAATGCAAATAAACTGAATTTGTTCATTTTTTATCATTTGATTATTATTATTATAGTGATGGTTATTTCATAAGGTAATTATTTTTCACTAATCATGGCTTAAAATTGATAGCTTTCAAATTATTAAAAATTAAATGTGGTTTACTATGGATAAATATGTTCAAGTTATGGTTGAAGAGGGTTTATTATGAAAAATATTTAGTTGACTATTGATGAGCATGGTTCTCCACATTAAACTTTAATTATCTATGATGGATTATGGTTCACTATGGTTCATTACGGTTGTTCATATTTGATCATGTTGAATGTGATCAACCAAGGTTCACAACAACCAACCATGGTGACAACAGTTGACTATAGTTGACCATCGTTGATTATGGTTGACTATCCATTACCTATAAAATCTAGTAAACATAGATCAATCGAGTAAACCTATATCAACGTTAAACGTAAGTCAAACTAGTAAACCTAATAAACTTAGGTCAACCTAATAAACTTAGGTTGACCTAGTAAATGTAGGTCAACGTAGTAACACTAGGTCAACATCGAAAATCTAGGTCAACGTAGTAAATAAATGAAGTTAACATGCCTTGCAACCTTTTAAAATTCTTGTTCATTGATATATCATTTGATTGCCAATATGAAAACATACTTTCTTTATTTTCATAACGAAGTGTCCATTTCCTCCTGAGTTGTCACCACTGTAATAGTGAGTTTCCCCCACTATAACAGGGAGTTATCACCATAGTAATAGGGAGTTGTCTACATTGTAATAGTGAGTTGTAGCCATTGTAGCATGGAGTTTTTTCCACTATAACAGTGAGTTTCCACAACTGTAACGGTGAGTTTCCACAACTGTAACAATGAGTTGTAGCCACTGCAATTATGAGTTGTTGCAATGTAATTTGAACAAATTATAACAATATTTCATTAAATTGTTTTCTTGTTTTGTAGATGGTGAAAAATTGGACCTCGATCATTCAGGTTTGGTGCCATCCAAACCCAGGTCAAGCACAAACTAGATTTGTGCTTCACAATGATGCACTAAGCCAAGTCTATCAAAACAACAAAGAAATTTCTAGAAGAACAACCAACAATGAAACTAATTATCTTGCCCTAATTTATGGGCTAAGAGAAACAAAGAATTATGGTGCAAGTGACATTGTCACTTACACCAATTCAGAATTGATAATCAATCAATGATTGGAATTTACCAAGTTAGAAAATAAAATTTGATACCCCTCCATGAACAAGAAAAAAAATTTCTTCAGAATTTCAAAGCTTTAACATAACTTACTAATCATATGTTCAAAGGGTTGTTGATGATATACTCTGTGAATCAACATCCAATGGATGTGGATGTGCAAGATTTGTGGAGGAGTCATCATGTGCTCCACAAATTGTCATTCACAGACATCGATATATGTGGCATGTTAATGAACGCATTGTTCTTGTGATTGTTATAGGGGTTATTATGTTGTTCTTATTTTTTATGATGTTATTATAGCATCATAAACAACCATTATGTCCATTATTTTTTATGTATTTATATGAGCTCACTTTATTTTTTGGTACAGTTTTTTATATCTCAACATAACGTGTATGTAAGGAATGCATTTTTCAATCAATGTTATTAATGGAATCACATTGTGATTACAATTCATATGTGTCATTTTGATTACAGTTCAGTTGTGTCATATAGTTCATTTCATTTTAGTTGTGTCATTTGGATTATAATTCAGTTTTGTCTATATGTTGGAAATACTCAGAGGGGTGGGGGCTAAATCAATGTTTTCTTTTACAAATGTTATTTCCTTTTACATTTTATAATATATATAAACTTATAGTATTTTGGCCACCTAAAGATAAAGTGCTCCTTGGTCTGCACTTTATGTGAGGGAAAATATCGCAAATTTGTTCCAGTAGCAACAGGTGTGAGCGCACTTGAAGTTGTGCAAGAGGAAAATAAAGCCCGTGTAACAAATGGAATTGAGGGAATTTTGGCTCAATCAAGATCTGAAACTTAAAATTGGTTGGATCTGTAAACATGCTTCACTTTTATCATAAATATTAAATATCCATCCCAAAAGAAGACCCACTAGCCACCTTTCAAAGATAAAATTTAACAGAATATGATAAAACTAATTAATCACTATTTTCATATCCATTAATATTCCATACAAATTAGAACTACTAGCTGCAATAAGCACATTTTTCAATTTAGATTATGTGAACTCACAACAAAATTAATGACATAATTAACTATGTAGTTAGACTTCAAAACCATTTCTAGAATATAATATCACAAAAAATGAAGGTCCAAATTTCATTTAATACAATCTAGTCTTTACATACTTGAAAATGAAGTATTCAAATCTAGACTTCTATGCATTTGAAAAAAATTATATACCTCTACAGGGGTCAAACACCTTTGTATATTTTAGTTTACGTTATGGAAGGGAGAGAAAAGGTTCAAGTGTGACTAAAATTGAACAAAAGTTATAATGAGTAGATTAGCCCTTTTTTGGATGGAGTTGATACGCTTAGGGAACTTAGAGAAATGAAAGATGGTATCCGGTTGCCCGCAATTGTTGTTAGGGAAATGAAGTGTGCCATAGTTTCTTGTAGGGATTAGCCTCCCAATAGGGGCAGGGATTTATACATGGAATCACTCTTCCAAACCTTTTACCTCGTTCACACAGGATATTGACATTGTGAAAGGTATAAAAATCCTAAAGGCGTTAAAAGGGGTATCATCTTTAACAATGAAAGGGTTTTTACCTAGGGTTTTTCACTCAGGTTTTTCTACTTGAAAATGCACCTAGAGTTTTGCACTTGGGGTTTTCTTATAGACAATTCACCATGGGGCTTACACCTAGGGGTTTGAACTTGTTGCTAGGGTTTGAACTTGTATCTATGGTTTTTCCATCATATTGACATGCCTTGGACAATGTGAGTGCTTATTATATATGCTTTCTCACATTGTCTTGCTAGGGAAACTTTCATACTATGTGTTCTTCATCCATTAACATTGTATTTATCACAGGTTTTCTTCATCCATTATGGTAAGGGAATATTTAATACTTACTATTTCATGCACTTATCAAATTCATTTAGTGATTCATTCATGCATTCATTGCGTAGGTCATTTTACGGTTTCATCAATGCATATTAGGGCTTGCTTTACCAAGGGATTTTCAATGAACCTAGGGTTTTTATCTTCAATAAGAACTGCTAGGGTTTCATCACCTAAGGTTATCATCTTTAACAATGCAAGGGTTTTCACTTAGGGTTTTCTCCTAGACAACACACCTAGGGTTTTTCAATTAATGTTTTCTCATAGAAAATGCACCTAGGGTTTTGAATCTAGGTTTTTGAATTAGGGTTTCGAACTTGTAGCTAGGGTTTTTCTATCATATTGACATGCCTTGGAGAATGTTAGTGCTTCTTATATATGCTTCATGATATTGTCTTGTTAGATCATATTTCATGCTAGCGTTACAAATCTTTCATGCTAGGGTTACAAATATTTCATGCTAGGGTTACCAAGATAGCTTACAAATAAATCATTATTATTTAATTTGTCCTTTACACATGGTGATATGAAAAATGCAATTGTGATATCTTGCATTTTTCCAATTCATAGATCCAACCTCAATTAAGGAACAAAATTGTACAAATAACCAAACAAACCATTGAATTCTTGTGAATTTCTCCATTATCAACATCTTTGGCCATAAGACAGGTGAATTTAATTGAAGCACGTTTTGACATACATGACAAAAACAACAACTAAGCTTGCAAAATAGTGAAAATAATATGAACAACCTATAAGTCAATGAAGCAAACTTGATAATCCTGCAAAATTATAATATGCATTCAAGGATAACTAATAAAATATAAACAATAAGGTCTAAGACAAGTAATTTAAGGAGTGAGTGTAATGGTGCACATAAGCAAACTTTAAATTATTATGATGGAAAATCAGGGCTGCCGCAAATTAATTGCATCGGTTGCGAAAACTCGCCCTCCCATTCTAATGGTCACTGTTGTGAAAACTTCTTACTATTTACAAGGGGAATCTTTTGTGATCACGACATCAACGAACATGTTGGTGCCAAATGGTCGACAACTCGCCCTCCCATTCCAATGGTCACTGTTGCGGAAACTTCTGATTGTGTATAACGAGAATCTTCCGTGATCACAGTAGCAATGAACGATTAGTTCCAAAGGACCGAGAACTCGCTCTCTGATTCCAATGGTCATCGTTGCAACAATTCCTGACAGTGTACAATTTAACCACCTATGATCATGACAACAACGAATGATTGATGCAAAATGGTCGCTGCAATAGATGATGCCATGTGATTACATTATTACTGGACTACATTATTACATGCTTACCCTCAACTCCTCGATTACTTGATGTTATCCCACATTCAAATTGTTTCACTTTCAAAACACAACCATAGCCAATCTAAACTCTGACTAAATATGGGAGGCCCAAGAATTCGCAGAGAACCTGCCAAAGAATTGCTACACAAATTTAAACACATTAAACGATTTTTTGAACAGGCCGGCTGAATGTAGTATATTCACAGGTTGAAAGGGTATGACGACGACATAGCTCTATAATTTTTTATGCATTATAGGGAGGGAAAATCAAAGGTAATAGGGACAATGGTGCATGTGATAGAAGAAGCAATTGCAGAAGTGACAGGGTTACCCCAAACGGAAGCCCAAAAAACCCCAACTTGATGTTTTGTGGCAATTTCTTGAGGTAGGTGAACAACTGTAGAATATAAGCACATGATTTGACAGGAAGGAATTACCACAACCTTGGAATGATGTTGCACTCCTTGTCCAAATATATTTCACGTGCAAAGGAAGGTATGTCATTATTTATTACCAGCACCTCCAGTTGTTATACCACTTACATCATGGCCGGTTGGTTAGTATACCTTTATTTCTTTCAAAAACCCTAGAGCATATGGCCCGATCGGTGCAGAAATCAAAGCGGCCATTGGAAACCATGTCCCACCATTGCCTCATTAAAATTTTGGTGGTTACTGCACTACAAAGGGAAGGAATAACTTGGGATGAACTAGTTTGAAGGCCATTGCATGTTGAAGTTTCTACCCCGACAGAGGATGCCTTAGCAACTACAACTCTGCCCCATGACATCCTAGTTGCAAAATTTTTCACATAACCTTTCCATATTGCAGCCAAGATGCCCAATGTTCAAACTACGATGGTTTCTAAGGATTCTGCTGCTAAATCCCTAAATAAAGGAGATGAACAAGAAGATGATGAAGAATTAGAAATATAGGGGAGTAAAATTTCCACCAGAAGATTGAGAGGATACATGAAGCACTCGAAAGTGGTGCAAAAAGCCAAAAAGAAGAGGATAAAGTGAGTTCGTTTTGTTGTAGTTCCTGAAACCCTCCTTGTTGTTACATAAGAAACAATGAAAGAGCAAGAGCAAGAGAATAACATGTGTAGATGAATACCATGGGTTGATGCCATTTTCCATTCGGATCAATGTATTGATGGAAGGAGTAATGGAGAAAGGATGCATGCAACAAGGATTCATGGAACAAGAATTTGGCCACCTTATTGACACATAAGAACAAGTTGGGAACGTTCCCTCCGCCGATTTTGAATATAAGTACATACAAGGAGTAGCCGAATGGTATCAATCAGAGGGCCTTACCTCAATTTTAATTTTGTATGGGGATGATGAAGAGGACCAAGAAAATGCACCACTAGAATTGACAAAGAAGTACGTTAAAAGAGTAATTACCCATTCATATCCTCCTATGTATATTTCATTGTTAAGGAAGAATAGGGTTCTCCAAATGAGAAATAGACAACTACAAGAAAATTTTAGAACCCTAACAAATGAGATCAAACAAAAATAAAGTTTTGAAAGATGAAATTGCTTGGACCAAGCTGCAGAGTACCTACCCATTGGTGCCATAGATATACCTTCTCCAGGGGTCCAAGAAAATGAACCCCTTGGAAAAAAAATGACTGATGACATTGTTGTGCAAACAGAGGACCAGAAACCAAAGATGAAATTGACCAAAGGCACAAATGTGCAAATAGAGGAACATGAACTAGAGATGAAATTGACAAAAGAAACGAATGTACAAATAGAGGATAAGGAACTAGAGATGAAACCAACCATAGAAATTGTTATTCAAATAAAGGATCAAGAGCCAGAGATCAAACTAACCAAAGACACTGCTGTGCAAATAGAGGATGAGGAACCAAAGGATAAATTAGCCCTATGTATACCCTATTATAAAGGAAAGCTAATACCTTTCCATTTACACAAAAACTTAATTTGTGACCTTTGGAAGACATGGGAAGAATATATAAACAAAGTTGAAGGAAAACATAAAAAAAAGTGGTTGAACTATAAACGAAGGTGAACAAGATGGAATATGATAAGAAACAACTTGGAAAAATAATGGATGGTGTTCTTAATTGCAAAGCTACTTCAACCAATTACAATGTGTACTTGGAAAAAATATTGCCGATGTTTAAAAAGAATGTTATCATCAACAATAAGTCTTTCCACGCTGAATATATAAATCGTTTCATAGAAGCATACATGGCCTGTATGAATCTAGGAAAATAATTGCTTTATGAACATGGCCTATATTTAATCCCAACCCTTATGTAGGGGATTTCCAATTGAGAGCCTTTTTATTGTATTTGAGAAATCATGCCAGTTGGGTGGAAGCTCTTAAAATTTTTAAACAAAATTTCGAGAACATTCTATGGGTTAGAGGAGAATATGAAATAACTATACAGGTGATAGTAGAATATCAAGAGTTGGCTAGTTTCTCAAGGGAAGCAGAGAATATCGCCAGGAACATGCATCAAATCATTGCATTTTTCATAGACAACATTCAAATATTGGAGACTTTCGCACAAGAAGGATATAAATCAAGGTGGAATGCCTTAGGAAAGCAAGCCCAAAATAAAGATCCATTTAACTACCTAAAATTAAATATAACATTAACAAGGGTTGCTCACTATATTACTTCCATGGAACAATGTGGAAATAACTGGATCGGTCTTAGATTTTGCTATCCAATGATCTGGCTGCCAACAAGGATATATAAAAATTCCTATACCCTGAAAAAAAAAGAAGAGTTTGAATGCTGGAATGAAATTATGGAAACAACATGGTATCTTCGTCCTGGTGAAGTAGGGAACAATGATTATTGTATCAACAATCTTCATGAAAAACCCCCTTCATACACATATTCATAATGAACCCTGTGTTCTTGCTAATATTCCCTCCCTCACTATTGTTGGAATTCTCCCACTCACCATTGCTGACACACTGGATCATTGTTGCTGACACAGTATCTCACCGTTGTTGACACACATTTCCACTAGTGTGACAACTCATAGTTAGAAAAAAATTAATATTTAATGTTTTAATATATATTATTCTCCAATAGTATGTCACCATTAGCATTGATCATTTATAAAAAACTGGTATAATTGTGTTTTACATGTTTTGTTACAATTTTGTTGCATTTCTGCTACAAATTTTGTTACATTTCCATTGCTTTGATTCCAATTTATATATCAGATTCATGATTAGACACCAATTCATGCAAGAATAATGAAAGTATGGAACGACCCTGTGAAAGTTATCTTCCATAACATAAAAAATAATCAATGTATTGAAAGGCTGAGTGTAAATGCATGGAGTATTTACTGACCTTAAATGACAATTAATTTCCCAAATCAACAAACATATCCTCACCACCTATCAAACATACATGAACATATTCAACAAAACAATAATACATTAAATATGTCTAATACTCTAATAAACATTAAAATCAAATTGAAAACAAATATATCACAACAAACCTAGAAAACCATGCATTGTTGGAGTGAGGGCAACAGGCTCGCTTATTGAGTTGTTCAAACACAAATGGTTCATCTTCATATGCAGTGATATTCAAGTCAGTTTCCAATCTTGCATTTTGTTTTCTTGTTTATATTCTCTTTTTGAGGCCTAGAAAACTATTCTTCCTCTTCAAAGACGACTCAAAAGAACCCAAACCACACGTGAATTCATAATCCATAATATGAATATTGTTGGCATCATCCAATTTTTTTTTAACCAAAGCAATCAATTGTTCAATATTGTTCAAAGTAGCAGGGGGGTTGTTTCGAACCAGGTCTATGTAGCCAAATACCTCCTCTTTGGCGAACTCAAGTCCTTCAACATTTACATCAACATTGTGACTATCCATGGAAAATGTGTTTGCATCTTCACCAAGCTCCGATATTGCCTCTATATTTATCTCAGGAGGGTCATTGTATGAATAAGTTGTGTTTTGATGATTTAGTAATTGGTTTGAAGCCATTGAACAGGGAGAAAACCAACCCACCTTTAAGTTATTCTTGCAAATTTTACCACGAATAGACCATGGACAATCACAAGTTAAGAAATTTGTGCGATGACAAGTGAAAAGATATTGCTTATTAGGTTTAGATTGACTCCTCACTGAAAAAACATGAGATTTTTGTTCATGAGGGCTGTAATCACTATCTGGAATTATTTTTTCTTTTTCCATTGATGGTTCAAACTGTTTCTCTTTCTTCTAATTATTCAAAATTCATTCATTTTTTAGAATTTCCTAAAAATCGACAATAGGGTTCAACATTTGTTAGAAGAACATGTATCAACCAATCCATCCTACAAGCACATTTATTTCTTTTATCAGATATAATTTTTTTCTTTAGGTAACAATGATATGACTCCAGAACATTGTTTGTCTCCTGATTTGCATGGGGAAAATCCCGACAACCTTTTACCCACATCCCTAATTGCAGAAAAATTGGGCTAATGAAGATATTTCATCTATATGAAAGCCAAAAAGAGAAATGTAAGAAAGAGTTTGTCAACTTACAAATCTTGTCACCAACAACCCAATTCTTGTGGAAATATTCTAGGAACTTCTCCTCATTAGACAATTTGTTGAAGAAATCATTAATTTCAAAGCTCACTTCAGCACTAGAACAATAATTTATAATTAAACCCAAATCACTAAAAATATCTTTTGATATGTCTGGACTACTGGCCAATCGATTCACATTTTTTATCCATGCTTGATGTATGTGCCAAACACACATGATAACATTGCACCTTGTGAGTCTCCTGCCACATTCAATTCATTTCAAGCATGTTATTTTTGTAATAAATACAAGTTGTACTTTAAAATAAGAATATTTCAAAGTTACCTTAAAGAACCAATTTTAGCCCATGCATCATCAACCATGAAGGTATTAACTTTCCAACTATGATCAACTTTGTGAAACCTATGCATGAGGTGCTCCAACCATAGTGAAATGTCATGTGATGTATTATGTTATGCCACCACCCATGCAACTGGAACCCCGCTTCGTTTCTCATCAAACACCACTAGTATGTACAATTGATACTATCACATTCAAAAAACATATGAAGTCTATTCAGCTCATTAATCATTACAAATCAAATTATTATAGTAGATAAATCATTCCTAATACACTCACCCTATATTTATTTGTGTTGAATATTGAATCCATGAATATTAGGGTATTATTATATATCTTCACTATGGTCTCTAACATCCACTTTGTCTGAATTCCAACTATAAAAAGGATCCCTCCACCATTGGGCTCTTGATAAAAGAAAAAATCATCTTGGTGTTTTATATACCAAAGGTTCACATGCATTTCATCCTTCTTATGCAAATGATACTTTCCTTTCATTAGACGATTATAGATGTTAACATCTTTCCTAGACAAAAAGAAATCCCTATATCGAGCTGTGGCATCCATGTCAACATATTTTTTAACATGCATTTTGCAAACCAAGTCAATCAACACTTCCAAGAAGAAACAAATCTCTACATAGGAAAACATGTCCCTTGATAATTTTGGTTGATGCAGGGACCTAGCATCACCCAAAGTGTCATGTTGGCCATGACAAGGCTATACTTGGCTATCTTTGTTCTCATACCTATTATATGTTATTATTTCTATCTTAGGTATTTGAACCATAACTTTTACAATAAAATGGCATTGGCAACCTCTCATTTACAAAAATGAGGATCTTCGCTTCATTTCATTTTTTCCTTTTCTGTCCTCAAGGCCATATGAACAAGCATATATGCATAAAAATGTTTGAAAATTCAACACTTATGAAAAATGATCAAGCACTTTTAATACCAACAGCTAAATAATGCATCTCTAAAAAAATTACACTTTATATCGCAAGGAAGCAGTAGGCCTTGACCTTGGGCGTTTATATTGTACTCGGGTGAAAGAACGTGGAGCACCTAGGTTCATTTCCTCTCCTCTAATAAAGTCTCCAATTCCATTTGAAGGGATTTTTCAATTCAATCTATCTCCATGTTTTTTCCATGTACTTCAGACTAATCTAAATCCTTTCAAGAAAATATGATATTTTCTTTAGGGTCTTGCACTAGAAGGGAAATGATTGTTTCCCATTTGATTTGATTTACCATTTTTTGATCCAAGGAGTTGCTACAACAGTAACCCATAAATGTGAAGCAACAGTGACCCAACAAGTTGCCATGATGGTGACCCAATGAGTTTCCACAACTGTAAATCATCGAGTTGTTGCAGAGTTGAACCAACGTGTTGCCACAATGGTCAACCAACAATTGCAGCAATGGTAAACCAAAAATATTCTGCAACGATCAACCAGTGAGTGGCCACAATAGTAAAAAAACGAGTTGCCGCAATAGTTAACTAACGAGTTTTCACAATGGTTAACTAGTGAGTTGCCACAAGGGTTAACAAGAGAGTTGCCACAATGGTTAACTAGTGAGTTTTTGCAATGGTTAACTAGAAATTTGTTGTAATGTTTAACTATTGAGTTGCCATAATGGTTAACTAGCGAGTTTCCGCAATGGTTAACCAACTAGTTAACGCACTAGTCAACCAACAAGTTTCCGCAATGGTGAAACAATTTGATGCTACAACAATGAACTAATGGATTTTTTGCAATCAAGTTTGGTTCTCTCCTAACCCTTCACAAGCAACAACTTAGTTGTGTGCTCTCCTATTTCTGCTAGGGAACTGGTAAAAAAGTCCAATATTGTTTGCATAAATAAAGAAAGAAAACAAGAATGACATTTCCTTTATATAATAATCTGTATAAATTATATAATAGTCTGCTAATAAACTATATAATAGTATAAGCACAAAGATATACACTGAGATTTATTTGCAGAACCTAGATTAGTAATGTGGAGGATGAAGGGTTTTACAAATTGGGTTTTGACCAACACCATAAAAAGACAGAAAAACAAACATTATGATTATAACCAGAGCTGGAATCCCAGTAGGTAGGACTCTGCGTGGGTTTTGACATGCATACGAATAAAATTATTCTTATAACCGGATTTGGAATCTACGTAGGTAGGACAAGAAAGGAACTACATGTTTATGATCCTGCTTTCATTTTAACTCCACTAAAGAAATTTAAAGCTAAATGTAAATTTCCTATTTCGAGCTTACAATATAAGAAACGCTGAAATTCAATGCTTGCGTCCCGGGTACTAAATAAATGTTTGGAGAAATTTTTGCATGTTCTTTACAAATCGGTACAAAATTTGGCCTGAACATTAGAGCGATTTTTGCAATCTGATCAATGAAAACACTGTGTAGGGGTTTCAAAATGATGAGGGAGTGAATGGAATTTATAATAACAAAAGCGGGAAAGGGAGGCTCATTAGATGATTACAGAATCCCCATTAATTTGTTGTGTGGCTGCGTGAGTTAGGTGAGTCGGCGTGTCGTAGCTGACAAGCGTGTAGAGGAAAATCCATGGACGATGACAATAATGGTTTAGCGAACATAGACGTGGACGAAGAGTTGTAACGAAGAAAAATTCATTTGGAAACAAAGAAGATCAAGGGGCCCACGTTGTGGAAAATATTTTCAGAGGGACCTCGCCGACGATGAGGGGGCTTGAAACATGAAAGGTGTTTCGTCAACCCATTAGCTTACTCCCAAATTAATCACACAATCGATAAGGTGGCATCGTAAACCCATCTGCCCAATTTTTTTTGTAAAGTGATAGAAAGTTTTAGAATGCCACATCATTACAACTCTTCTGCTTTTGAATTACTGAGGTCATCCACTCACTTCAATAGTATTAAAATTGGCTTCACGAGATGGGAATTAAACAACTATACATGTCAATCACCAACATCATGTGGGTATATTTGAGTTATTTTAACTTATTTAATTAATAAGTGATACCTAAGTAGTGTATATTTGAGTTATATTAATTTTTAGGCCATTAGGCCTTTATTTTGAATCAGGTCACCTCTCATTTTCGTCAACCTTTCTCCTCGTTGATTCACATTTGTGTAGGGGTCTCCATCTTCCTCTCAGCTTAACAATTTTGCACCAATCCTTGGTCTCTAAAGTGGGCATATTTCCCAGGTCTCTAAAGTTCGTACCTGTCAAAAGATGCGATGAGTGAGTTCGATTCACCCACCTCCAGTCTGAATTGTCGATACACCTACGAAGGGTAGGGTTTCTTAATTCCTCTTCATGGTTACTAAACCGTCAATACAACGGTTGTTTCCAACAAATACACCTATTTTATTAATAAAAATAAATAGAAATAAAAATAAAACAAAACAAAATATATTAATTATTATTCTAAAAATAAAAATAAAAATATATATAAATAGTAAACATTTAATTTATTCTTCAAGAATATATTAAATAATTCTTATTTTTATTAAAAATAAATATAAATAAATAAAATTCAAACTATAAACATTAAGCATTTAATTTATTCCTTAAAAAATAAATAAGTTTAGCCAAACTAGCCATTATTTTACAAACGGCTAGTTGGAAATTTTCTTATCTATTTAAATGAGTTACCTGATCAGATTTTTATCTTGTCTTGATGATGAACCACATTTTCTTATCTATTTAAATGAGTTACTTGATCAGATTTTTATCTTACCTGATCAGATTTTTATCTTGTCTTGATGATGAACCACATTTTCTTATCTATTTAAATGAGTTACTTGATCAGATTTTTATCTTGTCTTGATGATGAACCACACTGGATGGTTCGAAACGCGTCGACCAAATTGAACATGTGAACAAGTTTTATGATGCATAACTAATTGTATATTGCATGCTACTCAAAAAATAATTATGGTTGTATGCTCTACGGTAAATGACAGGCCTAATTTTCAAACAATCGTAAATACTGCACCATGGATTTTTACTGCTGGAGTGACCTCAATCGACAAGGAATTCCTGTCAAATGTTGTGTTAGGCAACAACCCAATTATTGAGGTGATAACAGGGGAAAACAAACCCAAAAGTATAATGTTTCTTAATTTTACATAATAATTAGTACTTACATTTTTTCAGCATTTTCCTAATATATTTCACCAATATTCAAGAGGATGCCTTTTTTTTTAGAGATAACAAAGAGAATTCCATGCCATGTTTCTAATGGTATTAAAGACTATTTAATAACGAAGTCGACTAAACGTGCAATAAAATACAGTTTTGTGTCAATTTATTGAATTGGGGCAACAATTTTGGAAACCAGACAAATGTACATAGGTTCTACAACAAACATTTTGTAAAATGCATATAAATTATTTAACATTTTTCATGAGTTCTAAACCCATTACTTTGGGAATCTTGCTGAAAATATTTGTACTGTGTATTTAGGGTAAGGGAATCACCTTTTAGAATCTCATCTAGTCGGGCGTGCACCTGCTTGTGTACGCAAGAAGCATTCCTGAGAAGTCCAGTGACAGAGTAGCTACAAGGTAAATTACATTATTTTTCAACACAGATTGGTCTTAGGGACATAATTAAACTATACAATGTAGGAAATTTTATAATCATATTTTTCATGAGGGGAAATTTTAAGGAAGGTATTCTGCAACAATTTTCTTCTAAAATCCTTAGACGCAAGCAACACGAAGGAAAGTTTGTACTATGTATTTAAAATGCCACAGCTACATCGAATAAAATAATGAAAATAACAGTCTAGGACGTTGGAGGCACATGCATGATTTTTGTGGACGTTTATAGATATTTGAAGCATATGACTCATGTACCTTTGCAGCGACTACGGTAAGTACATCGTCTGCAACAAAGATCATTTCTTACATAAACTCAACCAGGTGCGTTTAATCCCATTCTCTGTCACATGTTAATACTGATGAATTATTCATTTGGATAATCAATTTTAGTGTGGCTGTTTATAATCTTGTAAGGTGTGGATGTTTATGATCTTGTAAGCCTTGTCATTATAGAAATCCTGTTGCAACAATTACTCCAATAGAGGTTGTCACAAATTACAAGCTTGCTCCTGTTATTGCATATTTTTCATCAAGAGTACCTCGAGGGCTAACCCAGAACATTCTCAAGTTAAGTACTCACTGATTAAGAGTCCATTTAGCTTAATTAATGTTCATAAACTACTTATGAGATATCATCACAACATGAATGCTTTAATTGATATTTGCAACCAGACATCAACGCGCCAAGCGTGAATATCATTGCTGCATCGGATCCTCCTAATACATTTATAGACAGATATTTCAGAGTGTGCTTTCAAGGACGATGTCTACTACTTTCTACATGATATCAGGAACATTTGTAACAGTTCCTCATGTTAGCGGAGCTACTACATTTGTAAAATCTATAAATCCTACTTGGAGCTCCTCTACTATCAGATCAACCCTGATGACTACAGGTACTTTTCAGGTTTTATTCTTGAAATGCATCGTGTAATAGTGCAAATATTACATTGACGAAATCCTGGAGACCTTTTTACCCTTATTTTGAATGACTAGATATTTATGATTTCAATAATGCCTAAATTGAATTTAGTACTTTGAAATGCATAATCTCTGACATAATTTTTTTTCTAGGGGTTAGTTCAGGACAATCCTTGAAGTCAAGTGTTGATTCACAATCATTTACACAGGGAATTAGTTCAACTAGTGATTGTAGTCAATGTTAATGGTAATGGATACATGGCTGATTCAATGTAAGCATAATGTCCTCTTTCAAAAAATTCCTTTTACAATACCATAGCTACCATTTTTTCTAACATCTGCACTCTAATGTATATGGTAGCTACTGTAAGGAACAATATGAGGAACTATTGACTAATGAATAAAATATCTTTGGGACGCCATTTGATTTTGGATCCAGAGTCGTAAATCCAATAGGAGCTCTGCAACCAAGACTTGTATATGAAACATCAATGGATGATTACTTAAGCTTTCTACGTAATTACGGTCTGGGACACAAGAATATCAAGCTCATTGCAACGAATGAATGCTATAGATGTCATGGAACTGAAATGTACGTTTAACCTCATATTTTTTATATGATCTAGCTACATGCCATCAATGTTTACAAGATTATAAATTTTGCCACATATTACACATATTGATGGTTTAAAGAAAAGAAAGAAGTAATAGAGCTTTTGGTTAGTCTGTAAAATGGAGGAATAGACAAGATTTTTATAAATGTAGATCTGATACACAATTTAACAGGGGTAATTGAACATATCTCATATAAGGAAATGCAATGAAACAACCTTACACAATCAATCAATGATGGTATACATGCATGTAGGTGCAACAATAATGAAGGGAAATAATAGAGGGTAACTTATATTGATAAAAAAATAGATAAACAAAACTTTGAGCTTCTTTCTTCATTGATTTTGCAGGTCCCACTAATTTTTCAAAGTCAGAGGAATTCTAACCCAAAAATAATGTAATTAGTTCACATTTTTATTTTATTTTGATTGCAATTTTTTTCTTTTTACATAAATGTTGCGCATCCAACGAGCATAAAGTTGTTGGACACCCAAATGCAGATTCAAGGCAATTAATTAAATCAATTGTAAATTCTAAATTATGTGCACCCATTATGTGCATCCAATGGGACAGCCCATTGCATCCAATGTTATCTATCACATGTGTTACAAGATGTAGATTTCAGTGAAATTTATTTCTAAGCAGGTCAAACGTGGCATACATTTAATTTTATTTTTTATTTTTTTGGGTTGAGAGAACGATTTCGATTCCTGATATCCGCATGTTAAAGCGTCGCTCTATATTTTTCTGCTTTTTATGCTAATAAAATGCCACTCCAAGTTCCCCAAGATCACTGTCGAGGGGATTGAACGATGATTCTGTCAGCAATGAGGTCGGTCTGCGTGTATTGTATATTAGCCAATTATGTTGTTACTGATGTAACCACAAATATGTACATTATCTATTATTGTACTGTTTATATGTTCGAACTAAGAGATGTTTTCCAAATCTTTCTAGGGATTAAGGAGGTGTCAACTATACTTGCTGCAAGATTCTCATTGTTTGGTAACTATTCTCGCAAGAGACAGGTGAATATCTCAAGTAATATTGTGTAAATTGAAATGTTAAGATACACGACATTATTTATGCAAGCATCTCCTTATAGGAGTGCTAGGACACACTCCATTATTTATGAAAGGATGTATTTAGCGGAGTTTTAGGATGTTAAGGTAAACTTGATTTGGTTATAGAGTTAATTTATTATTGACTTGGTTATAAAGTTAATTTATTATTTAGTGAAATACAAATGTTCTAAACATCTAAGATGTTAAGGATCTCTTTTTCACTTAGTAGTGCTTGTCTAATTAACACATTTGTAGTGTTTTATAAGGTGATATAGTCTGTCCAACCATTGAATTCCAACATTCTGGTTTTGTTAGGTGGCATGGCAGTCATAGTAAATTCATGCAAAATTCCTTCTTTGAATCTAGAGAGTGAGCCAGCATTGCAAAATTTTGTGATGGTGTTATCTCTGGCATGGTAGGTTTGACATTAAGTTCATTTGTCCTAATTGTTTGTATAGAATTACTACTATTGGTAGTCATGTGTCTTAAGAAATTATTTGTTTTCTTTAATAATTTTGAAATGAAATACAAATTTGTATTTTTCATTCACACTTCAATTGATTGGAATTTTTTTAATGAAAGCATTTCTCTTTGAATGGAAATCAAAATTTTTTCCCAATTTTAATTTTGAAATTTGATCCACGGGTCCATCTCACTCTATATATTAAGGCTCAAATGAAAGACAAACAAAAAAACCCAATTAAGTAAGAGAAAATGTGCCCAGATATTTCTGAGGATACATTGTGTTGATAAACTAGCCTATTTCCAATACTTCAACTGAATGAATTCTATTTCCACTACTTCAAATGGATGAATAATTTTTTTTTTCCTCTTTTGGATTGGAAAACATATAATAATAACATGATCCACTGTTTTAAGATCTATATAAATAGGGCATAGATACATAACTTAATTGGTCAAATCATGCACCCATTTCAACCCCAGTAAAATTGGTTGAGCTCTGTTCTTGGTAGGAGTTCACCATAATAGACCTGATTTTATTCAATTGTTTAAAAGATGAAAAACAATATTCCTGCGAAGGAATAACTTCTAGCAATAAAAATGGGTGGTTTCTGTAAAAACAACCCCCAGATAAACCCTGCACGTAACCCTTTTGCTCTGCATATCTTTTCAAGAACATGACATTTTTCTTATTAGCGTGTTTTTAGTGTGACGTCAAAGATTGATTTTCAATAGTGTGGATAATTGAATGTCTGTTTGGATTTAATTGTACAAGAGATCTCTCCCTGTATAATTAATTGAATTTCGTTGTACTTTTGAAAATAATTCACTCGAGTGCAAAATTGTTGTCTCTATTGTTCAGTTGCAAAACAAAATTAAAGATAAGTTTTAACTTTTATTTGTTTCCTAGATTAAACTAGCATGAAAAACTTTTGGTTTAAAGTTACCATATGAATGAAAGTTTGCAAGGGATTGCAAATGATTGTTTTGGAAAATATTGATATGTAAAATTGTGAAAATCTTAATTATTAAATTTAAAATTTTATATTTAGAATTAAATATGGTTTAATATTTAGAAATTTTTTTATTACAAATTTTGTATGCATGTAAAATTTTAGTAAAAATATATTTTTGTCCTTGAATATAATTAAATTTATTGAATTACTTGTATTTTATAAATACAAATTTATAATTATTTATGTTATTAAAAATCTTTTTGAAATTATGTAAGTAACTCCCAATTCTATAATTATGAACATGCATTCAGCAGTTGTTTCTATTCTTGGCCAGATAATCTTCGACGTATCTTTGCAATTTCCAATGTATCATAGCCATTTCGATGTAGGTTTTACACCAAGTTCCAAGGTTGGCACCAAAGGATATGTTTTCGATACACTCGCGTGGAGCCATGGAAATCATAATGTTTGTAGTCCTTTTGCTGACGAAAGTATAAGGGACAACTTTAGAGATGGTAAAGTAATAAAACAAATGAAAAATATTCCTTGCATAGACTATAAAGCAATAAAAGCAGCAAAACCTTATTGTGAGGTCACTAAGATATAACTGTTTATGGTTAGATATAATAATTTCTGGGAGTTTCTAATATTGGAAGTTTCTAATATTCATCTACATTAGTATAGTATTCGTTATCTACATTATTATCAGGGGAAAATAATTCAGTTCCTAGGAACACATAAACAATTAACGATAAATTGACTTTATGACTTTACCTTAATTACCCTAACACAACACAACATGCATCCAGAAACAGTGAATATCGTGAATATAAGCGAACATAAAGCAGGCTGCTTTATATGAATTTGGGTGAGGTGGAATTTGAAATTCTATGAGTGAATCGTTCAATGTATGAAATTGAGGAAGAAACCAACCGTTCTTTCATTTTCGTTGTCCTTTGATAAGCTAGACTGAGCAATTCCTGTCTTTATGATGTGCTAGTAGATACTGGCAAACTAATTTCGGTGGTGATAATGTGCTTATAAATAAATACTTGCAAACAAGTTGCATTATAGATTTAAATATTTTTACAAGATTTGGTGAAACATTTTATAATGCAAATTTAAATATTTTTATAAGATTTAGTCGATTTTATATTGAAAATTAGTAATATTCTTTTAATTTTTAAAACTTCAATATAATTTTTCATCAGTAATATTTTTCAAATTTTTATAAATTTTTAGATTTACCATTTTAAAATGCATTCTTCTTACAACTTTTTCAATTAAACAAACTTATAGGAATTTCTTTGTATTTTTGGGGCAATTGCTAGTTTAAATTGATAAGTTATACTTGGTAATGGGATTAATTTAGTTTCCTTAGCAAATTTATAAAAATGACTTTCTAGCGAGTTTATAAAAATAACTTTCTATGTTCTATATGAACCAAAAAAAAAAAAAAACACAAATACATTCTAAAATAATAATAAGATGTTATAAATTATTTATTAAGAAGTTTTAATGATAAATACTTTCTCATTTATGATTGTATTAAAATATTGTGGTTTTTTTATAGTAAAAATAATGTATTATTCAAAAAAATATAATAGTCAAAGTAATTTTATTTATCCATATTAGTAAGAAATAATTAATACTTTATTTATTAAATAAAAATAATTAAATATTATATTAATAATTAAAAAAATATAAATTAATATAATTAATATAGTTAATATGCTAAGTCTTACTAGCACAATCGGTTGAGGATGGGTCATCTTAGCGGGTGGTTGTGCCCCTAGGGTGCAAGGGGGAGGAGACATGCTAAAAAATCCATTTAGCTGCGATCTCCAAGTCACTTTGAGGGATTAGGGTGCAATCTCCAAGTCATTTTGAGGGATTAGGGTGCAATCTCAAAGTCACTTTGAGGGATTAGATGCCCCTAGGTCGAGGCTCCTAAGTTATAGGTCAAGCCTGGAGAATCACAAACAACTTGACAAATCAAAAAAATATAATTATTATAAATAAAATCAATTAATTAAAAAAATATGTAAACATAAATAACCACTAAAATACATAATCAACAACTATGGAAAACCACTTTAAAATGTGAAATCTTAATATCTTCAAACTTTAAAATTACCAAAAGTGACCTTTCAAGTTTGAAGCATTTTGGCTGAGAGACCCATCCTTTATCGAAAAAGTAAGAGGATAGTGGATGTCAAGTTCAGTGCAAGGCAGAAACACCATGCATACTTTCCAACTCCGCGTGAAAGAGCTAAAGAAAAAGATAAAGAAGTGGAACAAACTGGAGTTTTGACACATTCATCAGGATCAAGAACAACTCCAGGCCCACATGAAACAGGTACATCAACAAATGATAACACATGGATGCACATGCAACCTAGTGGTGGAAGAAGGTAAGCTACTAACCAAGATAGAAGAGAGAATGAAGCAGGAGGAAATATCGTGGAAACAGTGTTAAGAATCCAATGGCTCCGAGAAGGCGAAAAAAACACTCATTTTTTTCCATAAAGCCATGATCCAACATAGAAAAAACAATAGAATATTCTCACTAAAGGACTCAACAGACAACTGACTAGTACAAAATGAGGAAATGGGAAACCTCATGATGGAACATTTTAGAAATATGTTGTCAGAATCGAACCCTGACATGACAGAGGCTATTGACAGGATAAAGAGGCATATACCTCAAATAGTTAGTAGAGACCAAAAGCTGGCACTCATGCGAGCTACCACCATATAAGAGGTAGAGGGAGTCATCAAAGGGTTGGCGAAAAATAAAGCACCTGGACCAGATGGATTTACAACAGAATTCTTCCAGGTGGCCTGGCCAATCATGGGCACAGATATTCTAGAAGTCATGGAGGAATCAATAATAACAAGGAAGGTATACCCTGCTCTAAATTCTACCTTCTTAACTTTAAAACCAAAATATGAGCACTCGGATGAGCCCAAAGGGTTTAGACCAATTGAAAATTATGAAATGTAATTTATAAAATCCTCTCAACAATCATGGTGAACCGCCTTAAACCCATCCTAGCGACTTTGATCTCCCTAGAGCAGACCAGTTTTGTGAAAGGTAGACAAATCCTTGATGGCATTATAACAGCCTAGGAAGTCATACACTCTCTTAAAAATATCAAAGCTAAAGGCATGATGATAAAAATAGAATTATTAAAGGTCTACAACCGACTTAGCTGCGCTTACCTACAAAATATTCTCCAAGAATTCAACTTTGATTCCAGATGGATCCAATGGATGTCCTCTCTCATCTCCTCTCTTGTATTCTCCATTCTGCTCAATGGCTCCCCTTCCACTCCATTTAATGCCTCCTGAGGCCTTAGATAAGGAGATCCAATTTCCCCCTTCCTGTTTATCCTCACAACCGAAGGTCCGGGGAGATACATCAAAGAAAAGGTTGAGGAAGGACACCTAAAAGGGCTTTGCTTATGGGGAAATGGCCTCACCCTAACAAGCCAACAATTTTTGGATGACCTTATTCTTTTTTGTCAAACCACTCCCAAAGAAGCCAAAGCCATAGTGTCCATGCTCCAAGACTTCATGAAAGCCTCAAGAAATCAAATAAATAATGAAAAGTCTAATATATTTTTCTTCAACACTCATGAGATCCAATCCCAAGCATTTCTGGCCAGAACACTAGACTTCCATATTGGATCCCTACCAACTAAATATTTGGGTATGCCTCTTTGCCTCAATTACCTTAGAGTATCATGTTGGAAATCTCTCCTTGATCGTATTCAATCACATCTCTAGAACCGGTCTTTTTGAGCATTTAATTTAGTTAGTAGAGTCATACTGTTGAAAGAAATGTTACAGTCAATCCCCATATGCCAAATTTCGGGCCTTGTAACGCCTAAAACCACTTGTGCAAAAATGGAAAACATATTCAAGAAATTCCTCTGGCAAGGGGCCCAAAAAGAAAAAATAAGGGTGCTCCTCTCATGGGAAATATTGACTAAATTGAAATTGGCATGAGGACTAGGGATGCAAGACCCATATATACTGAATCAAGTTATGGGAGAAAAACCCTGGTGGTAGTGGGTGCAGGGAGGAAGAGATCTATGGAAACACATTTGGGAATGAAAATACAATATGCCAACATTCACGAAAGGGAGGATACCTGTACAAGGAACTCCAAAATGATCTTCCATTTGGAACCTAGCAACGATAATAGGGATATAATCAGGAACCATAACTTCTGGAAGATAAGAGATGGAAATAAAGCATTGTTCTGACAAGACTCATGGAAACAAAGGGAGAAACTGTTTAGTATACATGACCTAGCAGAGATTTTAATGTTTACCAATAGAACGACGAACATGAAATTCAATCAGTTTTGTTAAGGAGGGGAAAGAACCCTGTGGCGAGAATGGAAAAAACGAGAACATTGGGAAAATGCACCGGTCACACAACAATGGGAATCATATGATCAAGAACTCAATTCAAGAAGAATCACAATATCTGAAGACACATATATTCTGAGATGGGGATATAAAATGAAAGGAATGTTCATAATCTAGGAAGGCTACTAGCTGAAAGCAGAAAATTACCAGAATCAAATATACCCTCTTTGGAATAAAATATGGCTGGGGAAACAATGGCCAAAAGTCACGTTTTTCCTTTCGCTGGTAAGTCATGGACGTGCACTTACTTGGGACCAAATCCAAAAATGAGTTGTTCAAGGTCCATCCGAGTGTAGGATGTGTGGATCTTAGTTAGAAACAATGGAGCACTTGCTGAATTCCTGCCCATTTATCGAACAACTTTGGCAACACTTGAGCCTTCTCTTTGGACAAATAGACAAAGATCAATCTAGTATCAAGAAAACCATAGAAATGTGGAGGAAAGGAGGATTCCAAAGCCCAGTCCTTAATAGAGCATGGTCCATACATTTGGATTTCTCCTATGGGTGGTGTGGAAGGAAAGAAACATGAGGATATTCAAGGATCAACTAAAATCAGTGACAGATATGTGGCAAACAATTCTTCAAAATATTCGCGAAACAATCTGAGCAGATAGATGGAAACAAGAAGACTAGAAAGCCCCATCTCAGGAGGCGAGAATAATGGCAATGCTAAATCTATATGCACAGTTGCTAGCGCCTCATTCATGGAAAATGAACACCCCCCCCCCCCCCCCCCGGGCCCCCCAGTACATCACCATCGAAATTCATCTATCCACCACACGATTTCTTGAAATAGAATTATGATGGAGCCTCCAAAGGGAATACAGGTGCAGTTAGTTTAGGTGGCTTATTCCGAGATTCTAAGGCCCGGGTAGTGAGGCTATATGCAATGAATTTAGGCATAGCAAGTAACAATGAATTGGAACTCAACACAGTGAAACATGGATTACTAGCAGTAAGAAGTGAACGACTCAACAAATTAGTCGTGGAAGGTGATTTTTCCCTAGAAATAGGGATCATCCAAAAGCTCCAGCAGGGATCCAACTGGGAACAAATTAGTAGAAGCTGGAGAACTGCGAGACTAATTTAGGAAATAAAGGATATGATCTCAGAGATAGAATACATAATCTCCTCCCATGTCCGCAAAGCAGGAAACGTTGCAGCAGATTTCCTAGCGAATTAGGGGTGTAATCACCCTGGTAAACAGTTAGAAGGGTATTGGGATAGGACAACATAAGAAGAAGGTTTAGAACCATTGCAGAGGATCTTGGACAGAGACATGAATCCAAACCAAGGTCCCCAATCAGGGTGTGATGTGAACAAGGATCAAAATGTGGATCAAGGAAATGAGTAAAGTGATAGGGGGCAGGGTTGGTGGGTGACCCAACCCACGCCACCACACATCGGGAGTGAATGAAGGCAGGAGGGGCAGTAATGGAATTTTAGCAGTATATGGGGATGCAGGCCACACACCGAGACAAGTGGTAAGAGAGATAGGTTACATGCATAGTATGGTAAAGGGTTATTCCATACCGTTGTTGATTGTAGAGAAGGATGATACGTTCACTGGAACACTGGTGCAAGGGCTCAACAGAGAATAGGACAACGCAACTGAGCTACAACAACACACGTATGTATTCAGGCTCATATGACAACGATAATGGGGGTTTTATCTCTGGGCAGGGATAATGATTTGAAGAGTTCACTAAAATTGAGCCATTTGATTGCTGAAACTTCGTCTAATTTTTTTACGCTGAATCTTGTCGTGTCAATGTCCCTGTTGTTTGGTAAGCTGTTGGCCCAAATGGGTATGTACTGGTCTTTCAATCCTAGTACAATCTGTAATTTGATTAGTGGAGTCTGAAAATTGTCCAAACTACTACTTCATATGGCTCGTTGTGTGAAGGGTGGTGTCTGTGGTTTCTTAAGACCAACCAGGTGTGGTTTCTATGCTTGATGTGGTTATATATGGCTCGACGTGTCAATTTCCCTATTGTATAGTAGGTTGATGTCCCAAATGGGCGTGTACTAGTTTTATAATCCTATTTTTGTCTGTAATCTGATTACTGGAGTCTGCAAATGGTTCAAAATGTTGCTTCATATGGCTCGTCGTGTGAAAGGAAGTTTCTGTGGTTACTGTGGCTCCATATGGCTTAATGTTTAGTTTTTGAGGTTACTTAAGACCAACCAAGGGTTGGAACGCTCCTGCGTAGGGGTTTTTAGGGATGCAAATATTCGTAACTCAAGCAGTAGATTCATCGAGGTAGAGGCTGAATGCAAGCCCAATTGGGTGAAAGTCTGGAGGAAAATGCGGATACGACCGAAAGGGATTAACAATCCTGTTTGTTTTGACATTACAGGTCCACCTAGATTATATATCTCTCTAGATTCTGCACAGAGGGTGATAACTCTGGTGCAGATTTGATTGAATTCACAGTCACTGGGTGGTCCGGTAAAGAGGAAAATGGTTAAGGCACAACTAGGTAAAGGCAATGGAGGATGTGGTGACAAGCCCGTGCGAGAGAAAGGAAAGGAAAAGGGAGTTTCCACAAGCAACCTTTAGCACAGAAGGGGAAGGAAAACATACTAAGAAAATATGCAAAATTTATTGCACGAATATGGGGTTGGTACTCCGGCCCAAGTTAAGTCTATGATCTCTGTATGGGAGAAAAGGCTAAATACAAAGGTGGAGACAGACGTCTCAGATGGTGAAATGGAACCCCAGGTGACAGACCTAAGAAAAATTGGAGGTCGTCTGACTCTGTTCAAATAGTCAATACACCTTTACCGGTCCATGAAATGTTTGATGGCGAAGGCTATTATGGCAGTGCAAGAAGCAGGAGGAAACCCAAGGGCAGAATCAAGTCTTGTAGAGATTCACTGAGGTATTCAAGCCATCCAGTTGCAGCTTAACCATCAAAATGTGTGTCTTAGTAGCATAGAAAGGCAACTCCAGAATTTGCATCAAGTGGACATGCCTGGGTCGAATGCCAAAGACCCGACATCGATTGAATCATTTGATGAATAAGTGTATGGAGAATTGTATAATTTTGTTTTTGGTTATCTAATGTGGTCAGCTAGCATTTATTTTTATAGTAGTATGTTTAATAAGATAGTAGATATCATAGTATATAAGGCTTAGAAAGACATAATCAAACAATTTAAAATTTGGTTGACTTATAATTAAAATGAATAAATAGAAAAGCACTACCAAACTTAATTTTTATTTTTATTTTTATTTTTTAAATAAATTAATTTAATAACATATAAAATTAAAATAAAATATAAATTTAAAAAATATATATAATTAAATATATCTCTAAAAATAAATTCATTATTCTAACAATTAGATTAATTTGATAGAAAATAATATGAAAAAAAAATAACATAACCTGCCATGTAAATTGTAAATTTATACATTTGAAAAACTAAAAAAATGTAACCAAGTTTACTGGTAAAGGTCAGCTGCAGCTGATAATTTTAAATTTAGAGGTACAGTTGGAATTAAATTTTTATGGATTTTGTTTACAAACTCGTGTTGTACTGTATTTTAATGATGAAAGCCATCGCTGAAAATAAATAAGTGGAAACTATGTTTAAAAAAATAACATACAGCGAATGAGAGATAACCCCTAGAATTAGTCGAGAACAAGATAAGTTGCCAATAAAGAAGGGTTTACATCTAACAAATTCTAAAGTATATTGGGAAGAAAGAGTCCCCGCTTTCCATAGAATCATTTTCCATCGCATCCACAAATATTTTATATGAAATATAAGGGTTTAGAATTTGTATCCCTGAAATTGAATTTTACTTAAAAAAAAAATTCCCCAAAATTAACCTGCATTAGCTAGCATTTGCATTACTTGAACATCTACCTAAACCTGGATATCGAGAGAATACTGACCAGCCTATTTCGCACATCATCTTTTCTAACGTCCTTAATGCGGATCATACACTCTTACGCTTACGCCTACTTGATCAGCAAAATATATAAATATAAAATGGATCTTAAATGTTGCACAATTAAAACTTATTTCAATGGATATTAAATTGCTTTTATGCCATCCACCCACTTCAATGGATCGATCCATCCAATGTTGGCATAATGGTCATGGTTACATTTTATAATTTTGGATGATATTTTTTTGGGTTCTGTGTTTTTTTTTTTTAACTATAAGGTTTGGTTTTACAATTTTTTCCCACACTTTTTGATTTTTATAATGTTTTTTAAATATATTAATTTTATTTTTACTTAATTTTTTTTCAAATTTTATTACTAATTTTAAATTTAAAAAATTTCAAAATTATTTTTTACCAAAAAACATTCAAAACACAAATAAAATTAATTCCATAAACTTTTATTTAATATTATAAATTTATTTATAATAACATTTGGACTTAAACTAGAGATGCTCAATAGATAGACAAACTTAAGCATATTATATGATATTGTGTAAATACATTTTCAAGTAGTTGAAATATTTTTATTTTGAATTCGTATTTTTAAATATTACAAATAACTAAATCAATTATGTTATTTATAAAATTTATTTCACATTAAATTTATTTATATAAAATAACAATTATATATTTTAAAAATTATAAAAAATGTTATTTAATCAATACAATAGTTTGTATATAATAAATTAGATTATATATATAAATTATATTAAAAAAGAAGTAAAACCTCTTTCAATAAGAATTTTAAGTTTATATTTGATTTACCAGTATAAAATATAATTATATATAAATTAAAAAAAAAAAAACTATATAATAAATTAATCAATTACTTGTCTTATATGATATCAAGTTATGTAAAATAAAGTTACATTACATTGAATTAAGATGTGTCAATTGATAATTTATTTTTTAATTAATTATAGTAAATTTATAATAATATCAATTTAGTATTGAAAACAATTATAGTAATTTTGTAATAATATTATTTTTATTAAAATTTAAATAATGTTAGCTGTCAAAAAATTATATATATGATCAAGGAGGTTTTCCTTATCAACAATAACCACAAAAATATATAATTATAACCATAAAAAAAACCTCTATAACATATAAATATAAAAATAAATGCAATTTCCAATTTAAATTAATATGAAGTTAAAAAAATTTAAATATAAAAATAAAATTAAAAATTAGAAAAATAAGTAAATTTATTTTTAAAAATTAATTGATTTTCCAAAAAATTAACAAAGTTTCTCAATTTAGGTCGGATGAATATGATTATTCTTACTTAGAGGTATTGTAACGCCCACGTAAGCTAATGCAAATTACAATTTTTACCATGTTTTACAAAACCAGTTAAATCAAGAATTGGTTGAAAACCGAATTCTTGAATCAGTTGAGAAAAATAGGCGATTGATATTGTGTTGGATTATTATCCAGTTAAAGCAGTGATATGGATGAAGATAGGTAGGAAGCTAAAAGGTTCGATTGGATTCCACCGCCAGTGTTGGGGGTTGTCACGAGAGTTTGATGTGCTTCCTGTTTTCTTTTCTTTTCTTTGGGCATGGACGGACAGACAGTGCCACTAGTGCATTCATGGCGCCTCAGAAGGAATTAGGGCCCTTACACTGCTCTGCATTCATACATAACTATGTGAATAATGACACTATCTAGCACTGCAACCAGTAGAGCCCTCTGCTCGCTGTTGTTAGGGCTAGACCGCCATTATATTATTCGGGTGTAGGGTAGCACGGATTCTGATGGATGGATTTTGCACAGTGGAAACAGATCTAAAGCCGAGGCCAGTGGTCACTTCACACTCTGGACTGCATTTCCCAATGAAAATTAAATGATTCTGCAATCTGTTTTGGCATCTGTGGTTTTGCAGGGAAAGTTGGAGGATATATTTTTTAAGTTATTCAGGAGCTTGTTGGCAAAGCCAGAAAGAACGCCTCCCAACACATGTAGAGGCGGTGATTTGAACTCACCACACGCGAAGGAGGAAGGAGCTGCGTTCCTCTTTGTCTCCTTCGTTCTACCCTTCAAGCTGGTGAGTTGTCATGCGATTTCTCCCCTTTAGCCAGCTTCTCATTATATCACGTGAACTAGGACTGCATGGAGAGACGATGGAGCTTTAAGAGGGAAAAAGATAAGTAATGGTTTCTTATTTTCTAGAGATCATTTTCTTGAAAATAATTTTCATGTTTACTTGTTGATGTGCACAACTAGATTTTACTTAATTTACTATGTTATATATAATGTAGAGAGGTTTTAAGTACCCCGTGCATAAGCCAGATTTTACTTAACATTTACTATGCTACATCTCTTGAAAATAATATGTGGAAAACCTTACACATAGGAAGGCAAGAAATCATGAAAATACTAGATATGGAACATATTTCTTGGAAAGTACATACATTTTAATAGTTTTTCTTTTGAGAAACAAGAACATGTATAAGTTTTCTCATATTAATATTTTTAGAAGAGTTTCTATAAATCTGTATGCAAGAGCTATCTCTCTTGCATGCACAAAGAATAGCCAGTGTGTTGTAAAGGCATGTTCTTTGCATGTATAAAGAAATGTTGAGCTATCTTAATATTTAGGAAGATATACTAATAAGATTTATCAACTAATGATATTACAATGGTAAAGATTAGTTATTCAATAAATCCATGGATAGTTTCATAAAACCATGGGTAGTTTTTCCATGGTGTTGACAAAGATTAATTATTTCATAAAACCATGGGTAGATTACCATGGTGTTTGCAAATATTAGTCAATTAATAAATCTATGGATTGTTTACCATGGTGTTGGTAAAGTTAAGTTATTTAATAAATTCCTGGTTAAAGGAACTAATCAGTTTCATTCCTTAGATGAATAAACTAAGAGATTATTTTATATTAACATGATTATGATGTTAAATTCCTTTTTAAGGAAGATCTTGCATATACATGCAATATATGTATTAGCTTATATTGAAAATAATATACATTTTTGTACGTAGAAAGATAGCTTGTAGTATTAAAACTACATTGAATATGATTGATATAATCTTGAAAACGAGACATGTATTTATATTCATAATTGTGTATTTTTACATATGATTACATGCTTACTAGCATTGAGATTTTCTTTGGAAAGACTCGTGAAGGAGGTTATGTGCTTCGTTGTGTAAGCACTCCTTTAGGGAGAGTCTTTTGGAATCGGTATGCATTCACATGCATGGAAGAAACAATTGTTATGTTAACTTGCATTCCATGCACTAAAGGTAATAGCTTAAAGGTTAGCTATTTTTATTAAATGTATGTAAGTCACATGCATAAATATCTTAGCTTATGTATCAGTTTATTTTAAAGAAAGGCTTGGGAGATGTAGCCATCGTCTTGCAAGAATGTGTGCTTATGCGACGGAAACAATTAGTTATTGTGATGACTTATAACCAGCACATATGAGGTATGTGTTATTATAGAGAGAATGACAAGGTACTTTACTTGCTTGTCATGATTATACATGAGTAGATGGAGAAACTACTATAGTGATTGATTAATACTTTATGAATCTTGACATCATTTTATGTTGAAGGCATCATAGCAGGGAATGATGGTGACATATACAAAGGAAGATTATGCTTGACATGGTGGTAGGGAAATGATTAATGATCGTGCGGATGAGTGCGAGTTGTAGGAAGGTCCAATGTACGATGGTCCATTGGAGGTACATCCATGCCACCAAGATGTGACGATATGAAGACCAGAGGGTAAATGGTATCATATTTATTGTAATGGCTTTAAGCTAGAAATTACATATTTCCTTGTAAGATTATATAAACGATGGTTAAGGGATGGTCTCCCTTATAAGCCATTGAGTGATGGGCTGAACACCCTCACGAGCGTTTAATAATAAAACTAAACGTTTGTTGGTTTTCACCCTACGGGGTTTCCAGGGTATATTTGTGTTCAATGATGTGATTGATTATTGTGTCCAGATGATGAGGTTGATTCCTTTCTTGTTATGATGTTCATAATGGCAATTATGTGATGACTATATGAGTAATGAGATGAATGGATGGTTACATCATATAGTATTAAGTTAATATACTGTAATGGAGGTTATTAAGGGTTAAGAAGTTTACTACTCTTATTTATAAAATCACACTGTGAACTGTAAAACATTCTATGTAATGATGAGTAACTTGTATAATTTTTTTTTAACTCCTTACATTTCCCTGTGAAGTTAATGGTGTATGTTAAAAGTGGTATCAAAGCTAAAGGTTCAAAAACTGGCACCTTTTGGATTTAGCGAAAAGGAATTGAGGGATCTGAGATGAAATGCGCTTATGTGAAGGAAGGCATCGTAATTCGGGTTGAATAAAGAGTTTCAAGAGATAAGTATTATTATCTTTCTTTTCTTGAAACAATAGTTATTGCATTTATGGAAAATACACTGCTTACAAAGTAAATAACTGTTGAGTTAGAGTTTCCTTAAAAAGGATATGTATTTTCCGTGTGCGTAAAAACTTCTATTATTGTATTGAAGTTTCCTTGAAAGGAGTAAATAATTGTTGAGTTAGAGTTTCCTTAAAAAGGATATGTATTTTCCGTGTGCGTAAAAACTTCTATTGTTGTATTGAAGTTTCCTTGAAAGGAGTCGGGAATTTGGTTTCTTGAAAAAGAACCATGTGCGTGCTTGAAAAGTTAACTAATATACATTTGATCCTTCTTGAGAGAAATATGTCTATCTTGAAAATAAATCTTGTATGTAGAATATTGCAACTAAAAGAGAAAAATATAGAGTAAAATGTGGTTTTACTTAATATGCAAGATTGTGCTAGTTCTTTTGGAAAGTAAGAAAGCATTTCTAATATGACAATCATTTAGAAAGATATACCATGGTAAAAGACCAAACTACTATGCTAGTTTTGCTGAGAAAAATCCATGTGAGTTCTTGTAAAGATTACTAGTATGTATCTTGAAAGGTGTGAGCAATAGTAAAACTGTGAGCAGTAGTAAAACACAAATAAGTAAACTTGCTTGCCTTTATATATATCTTATTTAAGAAAAGATAAGAAGATTGATTTCTTTTAAAATGGATTCCGTACTTGTGTGTTAAATAATAAGGAATCCAAGTTCTTTTCTTGAAAATAAATATAGGCTAAAGAGAATAACCTCTTGAATATACCACATTGCTAGATGGATTATGTCAATTTCTTGATTTAGGTATATTAAAGGTTAAGTTAACCTCGTTAGTGTTGCATAATTTTTTTTATGCATACAAGAGGCTATTTATGGTAAATTCCTAGAAGTTCTTTGCATGCAGTAGTTGTATTAGATTTCATCGGAAAGAACATAAGTCTATATGTGGAAATGATAACATGTTTTGTTATCATACTTTAGAAAAGGTTCTTTGGCAAAGAAGACGAATTACATGTACAAAACTAAAGTAATGTTTTGGTTTCCTTAAAATATATACATGGTTAATGTGGGTATAATATTTCAAGAATAAGGTATGTATTCTTATGTTTTATTCCATTAGTTTTATGGAAAAGAAAACCATGTTTTGCATAACTATTATGTTATATGTCCTTGAAGAGGAATCATGAATTTGCCTACTCGATTATGTTAAGTACTCTGTTGGGAAATTAAGATTAGAATCTTTATGCATGGTATGCATAGGAACAACAACCAATGTGTTAGCTTTATTATATTTGCATGCTCCAAAGGCAAAAGTTGAAGTGGTGGTTCTTTTGTTAAAGTTAAAGTAAAGCAAATGCACATTGTGTCATTTTCCATTAAAGGAATTTCTGAACACATACGTGTGTGAAAAATGTCATAATAATGTGGGAGTAACATGAATTGATAATTAGATACTCACATTAATGTAGAGATATTAGAAGAAATCATGTTGTGACATTGCATTCACATCTTATATATGCACATGAATAGGTGTTAAAAGATCACTCAAAGATTGATTATTTATTGATTAAGGCTTTATCTAATCATGCTATAAAATCTTGTCGATGTTGCTAAAAAAAAAAAAACATTGTTGTGGAGGAGCAATGTGAATTCCTGATGAGGATGAGTATTGCAGTAGGGAGAGAAGTCCTTCAAATGAAATAGACATAAGTATTTTATTTTATTTTATTTTAAGAAGTCTATGCATATGCATGTTGATTCTTTTAAAAATGAATTGTTACATACATGGCATTGCATGAGATTAGCTTCCATTTAAGAGAATTCTTAAAAAAGTACATGCTATGCATATGAGAATAATATGTGTATTATGCTTTATTTCTTTAGGAAAGAAAGTATAAAAGCATGAAAGAAAAATAGTTACTTTTCATTTGAGCTTGAAAAGAAGTAGTTGTTTTTGCATGCAATAAAATTTCTAAATTACCATGCACTACTTTAAAAAGGATGAATGTGTATAGCGATGGTGTGAGAAATTAATGCATGAATGAAAAAAATGAAGGAAGTCCTACTCTAAGATGATAGAGTGTTAAAATTAAAATTGAATGAAGTCTCTTAATGGGTCAAGTTATGAAACTTAACTAAATGACTAGTTGACTAACTAGTGTTTGCATGACTCGTCATGGATGCATTAAAACTATTGACTAGTTATGAATGAATAACTAATGAAAGTTATATGCATGAATCGATTTTGAATAAAGCTAATTGAAAGTTGTGAACAAGTGATTATGATAATTACTTCGTATGTCAGTCTGTTGGAACATAACATTATAAGAATTGGAAATGTTTGCATAAGATAATATGTGCTTGAGAAATACATATTTGCGATTAACATTGTTTCTTATTGTAAGCATGAGTAGCTTAATGGAAACAGAAAATATGTGAAAATAAAACATCGCAAACATGGCAAAGTGGATTGCAACATTAAACGTTAAAGTATCATGTTTTAATGTACAACACATGTATGTTACTTCCAGGGCGGAAGTTGTGACAGCTTCAGTAAAGCTAACTAGTATTAACTAGCTAAAGACGAACTTGTTGAAATTAATTAATGAAAGAAAATCTTTCTAAGCTGATGGTAAAAATGTTTCCAAGAATAGGAAGTGGTTGGGGACAGTTGGAAAGACAGTTACCTACTCCTCTGAGGATAAGCTGGATCCCCGGGGAGGAGTAGGCGTTCTGTGAAATTGGTAAAGGGAGAGTATTTTCTCGAGCTGGTTGGGACCAGTTGAAAATAGCTTCCAGCAACCCTTGTAAAGCCAAAAACATCTAAGTATGACTGGAATTGGAGAATTAGACCGAACTGTCCCGAATTTCTCTTCCAGGCTTTTTTGAGTGTGATTGGATTGGCCATCCCGATGTCACAGCAGAAGAATCCACTGTTGACCCGTGACACTGTCCAGATTCTGGAGCTAGGGGGCAAGTGGAGGACGTAATAGCCTCACTTGATGGTTGGGAGGACCACAACTTGAAAGACTAAATTTCCAAATAAGTATAAAGAGCTTAGCGCTCGGAAAATGAAGTACTGAATGTATAAGTTCATTTATATTATTACTAATTTGTTTGAATGTCTTAGCAGGAGCTAAGATAGTGTGCACATGATGGATTGATGAGAGGATTGGTTCTCTCTGAGTACTTATGGAAGTACTTGATTAAAACATCTGTGATATTGCAAGAATGTTTGATAGTTTCAAATATTTTCATTTTGAAAACTATGTGACTAATGTGATAGAATTGTTAGTCATACATCATAGGCTCTTTTCAGGAAGTGTTGCTGGGTGTTCAACCATTCTATGAGAGCTTGCATAAAAGCCATCATTTCTTTCAATAGTAATTGGTAAGCTAAATAAGGAATAAGCAGTTAGAAATAAAAATGAAATATTCTTTGCACTATACATGCTTATGAGTATAGATAAAAACATTATTGTTTTAAATAATGACATTTAAGGAAACGAAAGTGTTTCATTGTGAAGGGAAAGGACTCCCTTTGGGTTGTTTATATTATTATATCATGAGTATAAGTTTAAACTTCAGTGAGAGAAGCACACCGAGGAAGGTGTTCTCTTAAGGGGGGGAGTATGTAACACCCACGTAAGCTAATGCAAATTACAATTTTTACCATGTTTTACAAAACCAGTTAAATCAAGAATTGGTTGAAAACCGAATTTTTGAATTAGTTGAGAAAAATAGGCGATTGATATTGTGTTGGATTATTATCCAGTTAAAGCAATGATATGGATGAAGATAGGTAGGAAGCTAAAAGGTTCGATTGGATTCCACCGCCAGTCTTAGGGGTTGTCACGAGAGTTTGATGTGCTTCCTGTTTTATTTTCTTTTCTTTGGGCATGGATGGACAGAAAGTGCCACTAGTGCATTCATGGCGCTTCAGAAGGAATTAGGGCCCTTACACTGCTCTGCATTCATACATAACTATGTGAATAATGACACTATCTAGCACTGCAACCAGTAGAGCCCTCTGCTTGCTGTTGTTAGGGCTGGACCGCCATTATATTATTCGGGTGTAGGGTAGCACGGATTTTGATGGATGGATTTTGCACAGTGGAAACAGATCTAAAGCCGAGGCCAGTGGTCACTTCACACTCTGGATTGCATTGCCCAATGAAAATTAAATGATTTTGCAATCTGTTTTGGCATCTGTGGTTTTGCAGGAAAAGTTGGAGGATATATTTTTTAAGTTATTCAGGAGCTTGTTGGAAAAGCCAGAAAGAACGCCTCCCAACACATGTAGAGGCGGTGATTTGAACTCACCACACGCAAAGGAGGAAGGAGTTGCGTTCCTCTTTGTCTCCTTCGTTCTACCCTTCAAGATGGTGAGTTGTCGTGCGATTTCTCCCCTTTAGCCAGCTTCTCATTATATCATGTGAACTAGGACTGCATGGAGAGACGATGGAGCTTTAAGAGGGAAAAAGATAAGTAATGGTTTCTTATTTTCTAGAGATCATTTTCTTGAAAATAATTTTCATGTTTACTTGTTGATGTGCACAACTAGATTTTACTTAATTTACTGTGTTATATATAATGTAGAGAGGTTTTAAGTACCCCGTGCATAAGCCAGATTTTACTTAACATTTACTATGCTACATCTCTTGAAAATAATATGTGGAAAACCTTACACATAGGAAGGCAAGAAATCATGAAAATACTAGATATGGAACATATTTCTTGGAAAGTACATACATTTTAATAGTTTTTCTTTTGAGAAACAAGAACATGTATAAGTTTTCTCATATTAATATTTTTAGAAGAGTTTCTATAAATTTGTATGCATGCATATCTAAATTAGGCATGTGTCTATTGTGTGAATTTGTTTCATGCATGCTGGATAAATATGCATGTTGTCATATTCTCTATACATTGTATTTAATGCATATAGAAATGAATTTTTAATTAAAAAATGATTAACCACGTGATTTTGTGGTTATTTTCTAAAAATAATCCTTGTTGTATCTTCTTGGAAAGATAATGTTATTAGAGAAATAGAATGGTAAAAGGGAAACTTATTGGCGGGTTTTTGAAAAGAACCCATGTTGTCTTTTTTTGAAAAGATTTCTATTATGTTAAAGATTGCTAATTATTTTAAATCTTAGAATTCTAAGAAGGGAAGTGTGTTTCCTACAGTAAAGGAGGAGCTATCTCTCTTGCATGCAAAAAGAATAGCCAGTGTGTTGTAAAGGCATGTTCTTTGCATGTATAAAGAAATGTTGAGCTATCTTAATATTTAGGAAGATATACTAATAAGATTTATCAACTAATGATATTACAATGGTAAAGATTAGTTATTCAATAAATCCATGGATAGTTTCATAAAACCATGGGTAGTTTTTCCATGGTGTTGACAAAGATTAATTATTTCATAAAACCATGGGTAGATTACCATGGTGTTTGCAAATATTAGTTATTTAATAAATCCATGAACAAATTACCATGGTGTTGGTAAAGTTAAGTTATTTAATAATGGTAAAGAAACTAATCAGTTTTAATCCTTAGATGAATGAACTAAGTGATTATTTTATATTATCATGATTATGATGTTAAATTCCTTATGGAGGAAGATCTTGCATATACATGCAACATATGTATTAGCCTTTATTGAAAAATAAAATACATTTTTGTATGAAGAAAAATAGTTTGTAGTATTAAGACTACATTGAATAGCTTGTAGTATTAAAACTACATTGAATACGATTGTTAGTTTAATGTTGAAAATAAGTCAAGTATCTATATCCTTAATTGTGTATTTTTACATATGTTGACATGCTCACTAGCATTGAGATTTTCTTTGGGAAGACTCGTGAAGGAGGTTATGTGCTATGTTGTGTAAGCACTCCTTTAGGGAGAGTCTTTTGGAATCAGTACGCATTCGCATGCATGGAAGAGACAATTGTTATGTTAACTTGCATTCCATGCACTAAAGGTAATAGCTTAAGGGTTAGCTATTTTTATTAAATGTATGTAAGTCACATGCATAAATATCTTAGCTTATGGATCGGTTTATTTTAAATAAAAGCTTAGGAGATGTAGCCATTGTCTTGCAGGAATGTGTGCTTATGCAACGTAAGCATTAGTTATTGTGATGTCCTATAACCAGCACATATGAGGTATGTGTTATTAAAGAGAGAATGACAAGGTACTTTACTTGCTTGTCACGATTATACATGAGTAGATGGAGAAACTACTATAGTGATTGATTAATACTTTATGAATCTTGACATCATTTTATGTTGAAGGCATCATAGCAGGGAATGATGGTGACATGTACAAAGGAAGATTATGCTTGACATGGTGGCAGGTAAATGATTAATGATCGTGCGGATGAGTGCGAGTTGCAGGAAGGTCCAATGTACGATGGTCCATTGGAGGTACATCCATGCCACCAAGATGTGACGATATGAAGACCAGAGGGTAAATGGTATCATATTTATTGTAATGGATTTAAGCTAGAAATTACATATTTCCTTGTAAGATTATATAAATGATGGTTAAGGGATGGTCTCCCTTATAAGCCATTGAGTGATGGGCTGAACACCCTCACAAGCGCTTAATAATAAAACTAAACGTTTGCTGGTTTTCACCGTACGGGGTTTCCAGGGTATATTTGTGTTCAATGATGTGATTGATTATTGTGTCCAGATGATGAGGTTGATTCCTTTAATGGAGGTTGTTAAGGGTTAAGGAGTTTACTACTCTTATTTATAAAATCACACTGTGAACTGTAAAACATTCTATGTAATGATGAGTAACTTGTATAATTTTTTTTTAACTCCTTACATTTCCCTGTGAAGTTAATGGTGTATGTTACAGTGTTGGAATTTTGGGAATTCCAAGAAAACAGAAATGGAGAGAATAATCTCCCCTCTAAAACACAGAGAAATTTAAACAACTTGACAGGAGACAGAGTTTCCCAGACTTTTAAAACAACTTCTATTCCTTTCAAAACTGATACAAATCTTCCTCTGAACAAAGGGATGAATAACAATGGTGACTGCTACAGACGCAGTGCACAAAATGACTCCTTTTTCTCTGAAAACTATACTCTGTCTCTCAGAGTACCAACACTGCTGTGTGTCTCTGTTGCGGTTCACGGGCCTTTTAATTTTATATATATATGCCGCACATATATTTTTACATTACATATAAACCATATGAAAAATTTAAATCAAAGACATGAAACCAAATACAAAGGAAAGATCCTTTGTGGAACTAATAAAATATGAAATGCCTGACGTACGAGTGGGGACCACTACGCAGTTGGCAATCGACAATCGGCGAACGGCTTGACAACAAACTTTGTGATCCATTCAATCTTTCGATTGCGATTACACCATGGACGTGATGGCCCGATATTAAATCCGCTGTATAAGACCGTCGGATCCGCGCTTTAAACAAAACGCGCGACCAAACAAACAAACCTCCGATCCTCCGATTGCGATTGGAAACACGGGCACGATCCAGCGATTAACTCCGTCTCATAACATGATCAGATTCGCCCTGATCGGGGCACACAATAAAGCCCGCCGATTAAACCTTGCGATTATGTGATTGCGATTGGATCACATCGCATCGCGGCTCCATATCAACAAGACACTGCTCCAACATAACTTTGCGA
The DNA here is from genome assembly GCA_034641835.2 of Pinus albicaulis. Taxonomy (NCBI): domain Eukaryota; kingdom Viridiplantae; phylum Streptophyta; class Pinopsida; order Pinales; family Pinaceae; genus Pinus; species Pinus albicaulis. The sequence goes on along the minus strand of CM076574.1, from coordinate 1,147,377,295 downwards.
TTCCGATTGGCATAGAAATGGTGGGGACCACTTGTCCCGCCAATTCAAAAATAAAAGGACTTCCGTCTGTTAAAACAATTTCCATTCATTCTGGTTGTTGAGGACTTTAAAGCCCGAAACGACTGGTTTTAATATCTCTGTTCCTCTGTAGAAAAGATCTACGAAAATCTTCGTCCTTCCACTGTGAAGAACGGCTCCGCCCATCACTGAGTTAATTTCATCTGCAATCTGTGGCTGTGGCCCATCAAAATTTAATTCTTCCTTACGGATTTTCCATTCTTCTTGAATACAGAGTGCTGCGCACTCAATCTCTGTTTCTGCTGCCTTGTACTTGTTTCTTCTTGTCACTGCCCAAGGATGGCAGGTGACTTTAATATTTCAACACTCCCCCTTAAAGTCAACTGGGTTATTCATCATACCCAAGCATTTTCTTAGAAATTCAAATGTTTTCTGTCCCAATGGTTTAGTTAAAATATTTGCATATTGCTCCTCTATTTTACAATGCTGTAAAACAACTTCACCATTATTCACCAATTCTCTGATATAATGATACTTTGTGTCTATGTGCTTTGTTCTTTTATGAAACACAGAATTCTTTGACAATGCAATAGCTGAGCTATTGTCACAATAAATCACAGTGCCCTTTACCTGTTCTTGGCACAAACTTCTCAACATCCTTCTCATCCAAATTGCTTGACACGTTGCTGCTGTAGCTGCCACATATTCTGCCTCTGCTGTAGATAATGCTACAATAGGCTGTTTCTTGGAAGCCCATGAAATGGCTCCTGAACCCATATGAAAAATATAACCGGAAGTGCTCTTCCGATCATCTACACTTCCAGCCCAATCACTGTCAGTGTATCCAACTAATTCTGAATTTTCTGAAGTAGTATATAAAATACCAAATCCTTTTGTTCCTTTCACATACCTCAGAATTCTCTTTGTTGCTTGCCAATGTGCTTCTTTTGGCTTCTCCATAAATTTGGAAATTAAGCTAACAACATGCATAATATCCGGCCTAGTTGCAGTCAAGTACATGAGGCTGCCAACTATGCTTTTATACAAACTTGGATCGAAATCCTTGCTGCTGTCATTCTTACTCAACTTCAATCCCATTACCGTGGGAGTAATTGCAACTTTGCACTCCTGCATGTTGAATCTTTCCAAAACTTGATTCACATACTTTGCTTGAGAAATAAAAATTCCTTTCTCACCTTGCTCCACTTCTATTCCCAAGAAGTATCTTAATAAACCCATGTCAGTGATTTCAAATTCATCTTTCATGACTGTTTTAAAATTTTCAACAAGGTAATCATCATTACCTGTAAAAATTAAATCATCAACATATAAGACAACAATCAATAACTTACCATCATTTTCTTTGATGTAGAGGGTGGGTTCTCCCTCACACTTTTCAAATCCATTCTCCAATAGATAAGAATCTATTTTGCTGTACCATGCTCTTGGTGCTTGTTTCAGCCCATAAAGAGCTTTCTTCAATTTACAGACCTTATGCTCTTGGCCTTTCTTCTCATATCCAAGAGGCTGTTCCACATATACCTCTTCCATTAAAACTCCATTTAAAAATGCGGATTTTACATCCATTTGATATACTTTCCATTTATTTTGTGCTGCTATGGACAGCACTGCTCTTACCATCTCCATTCTTGCAACTGGTGCAAAAGTTTCTTCATAATCAATCCCTTGCTTCTGCTTATATCCTTTGACAACAAGTCTGGCCTTGTGTCTTTCTATTTTTCCTTCAGCATTACTTTTGGTCTTGTATACCCATTTAACTCCAATGACTTCTTTACCTTCTGGGAGATCGACCAACTCCCATGTTTTGTTCTTCTCTATGGCTTTAATTTCATCATCCATAGCTTCTATCCATTTTCTATCTTTAATAGCATCTTCAAAATGAATAGGATCATCAACTTGACAATACAAAGCAAATAAGGAATTCATACCTTCATCTGCTTCTCCTTGCTCATAAATTTCTCTAAGGCTTCTGAATCTTGTTCCTCTTTCACTTGGTGTAGCCGTGCTTGATGAAGCACTCGATTCTGCTCCTTGTGGTGTACTCGGTGAACCACTGCCGCTTCTTCTCAAGGGTGTTCTTACTGCCGCTTGAGGCGTCCCTTGCTGGCCTTGCGCTGCTGGAGGTTGTGCAATGAATGGGTTATTAATCTCAACCACATCTACATCATCTTCATCATAAGATAAACAGTTTTTGACATTGACTGTTTTCTCAATGCTTCCATCCCACGCTTCCTCTTCGATGAATTGCACATCTCTGCTAATTATAAACTTCTTTGTGGATGGGTTATACAGTCTGTATCCTTTGGAATCTTCACAATATCCAAGGAAAATGCACTTCTCCCCCTTACTATCCAACTTCTTTCTCAATTTGTCTAGAATGTGTGCATATGCTACACACCCAAAAACTCTCATGTGGGTGACTCCCTATTTTCTGCCACTCCACGCTTCTTCTGGAACTTTGTTCATCACGGCTTTTGTGGGGCATCTATTCAAAATATATACAACACAGTTTGCTGCTTCTGCCCAATACTCATTCGGCAAGTGCTTTGCCTTTAGCATACTTCTCACCATCTCCATTATGGTTCGATTCTTTCTTTCAGCCACTCCATTCTGTTGCAGCGTGTACCTGGTGGTAAACTGCTTGTGTATGCCGTTCTCTCTGCAAAAAAGCAGAAATTCCTTTGATATGTATTCTCCTCCTCTGTCAGTTCTGAGGACTTTAATGTGCAGTCCGCTCTATTTTTCTACAAGAGCTTTAAATTGACGAAATTTCTGAAAGACTTCACTCTTATATTTTAAGAAATAAACCCACACTTTTCGTGTGAAATCATCAATGAAAGTCAGCATGTAATTGCTGCCCGAAACAGATGCTGTTTGCATCGGCCCACATAAATATGAGTGGATTATTTCCAAAGGTGCTTCCGCCCTTATGCTTTTCCCTGAAGGAAAATTTTCTCTGTGTTGCTTTCCCAAGATGCAGCCTTCACATAGGCTGTCAGGCTTCTCTATCAGTGGTAAACCTCTTACCATTCCTTTTCTGTGCAGCAAATTTAATCCTCCGAAATTGAGATGTCCAAATCTATAATGCCATAACCAATTTTCATCTTTCTCTTCCTTCTGGAAGGCTTCTTGAGTTACAGCTGCTACATTCTTTCCTTTTTGCTTCAAGTCAATGTTGAGCTTGAGCAGAAACATTCTATTGCTGGTCATTTGAATTTCAGCAATAATTTTATTACTTGGAGGAATATCTTTTATGGTGCACACATCATCTTTGAATATAACATTGTAACCTTTGTTTATGAGCTGCCCAACGCTCAAAAGATTACATTTCAGACCTGGAACGTAATACACATCAGGGACAAATTTTTGCTCCCCATTCCTTGCTCGAATACTTACTCTGCCTTTCCCTTTGACAAAGATTTTAGTATCAGTCCCTGTGGTCACTTCAGATTTAACTTCTTCATCAAGATTGGCAAACATTGCTCTGTTGCCATTCATGTGATTACTACATCCAGAATCTAAGAACCAAACATCATCTTCTTTATCTTGTGCTACATTACAAGCTAACATCACATTACTTGGGTTCTTTTCCTCTTTTGCTACATTAGCATTCTGCCTATTCTTCATGTCATTTTGCTTCTTTCTACATTCATTGGAATAGTGCCCATATTTCTTGCAATAATGACACTGGACATTGGATTTGTCATACCTTTGTCCTTGAGCATGTTGGTGTTGATGTCCATCTTGCTGGCTGTTGTATTGGCCGTGGCTCTGGCTTTGAATGTTGCTCCTTCCATGTGAATGTGAAGAGCTGTCCCTTCCACCTCTATTCTGGCTTCTGCCTCTTCCTCTTCCTTTTCTTTGACCTCTTCCTCTTCCTGAAGGCATCTGGGTCTTGAAGGCGTGCTCAAGAGATGAGTGTTCATCTCTGCTCAATCTTTGTTCATGAGTTATCAGTGAGGCATGAATTTCATCCACTGTGAACTGTGAAAGATCTTTGGTCTCTTCTATGGTGGTTACAATAACATCAAACTTTGAGGGTAAGAATCTCAAAATTTTCTCCACAATCCTTCTATCTTCAAGAGTTTCTCCATGGGATCTTATCTGATTGACAATCCCAATCACATGTGTGAAAAATGTGTCAACACTGTCTGACTCTTTCATGCAAAGAGTTTCAAAATCTCTTCTCAGCAACTGAAGTTTTGATGTCTTAACTTTCTCCATACCTTGATAGGCAACTTTCATAGTTTCCCATGCCTCCTTAGATTTCTTAGCTACTGCTATCCTTGGAAACACACTCTCATTTACAACTTGACACAAATAGAAGAGAGCTTTAGCATCTTTCTTCCTATTATTCTTCAATACATCTTTCTCTGCTTGAGTTAAGGCATTAAAAGCCTGCTCATCAGCTGGTTCTATGAAACCATCTTCTACTAGTTCCCACAAGTCTTGTGAGACAAACGGGGCTCTCATGGTAATAGCCCAATAATCATAATTCCTTCCATTAAACTGTGGAAGCTGAACACTTCCAAGATTCATACCAGTGCTTGGTCCAGCCATTGCTTCTTAAACTGAACTCAGACTTTAAACAAACTGTCTTTCCTTCTTGAAAGAACAAAATCTTTAAACAATAAACAACTGCACTTTTATCTTTGAGAAATACCTGACCTTGACTTCTGTTGAGCTTTTCACGTTGCTGGAGAGAAACGCTGCAACAGGTCTTCTTCTTCAGCTTCTTTGAAATCTTCAAAGAGCCTAGATGCGCTTTGATACCATGTTGGAATTTTGGGAATTCCAAGCAAACAGAAATGGAGAGAATAATCTCCCCTCTACAACACAGAGAAATTTAAACAACTTGACAGGAGACAGAGTTTCCCAGACTTTTAAAACAACTTCTATTCCTTTCAAAACTGATACAAATCTTCCTCTGAACAGAGGGATGAATAACAATGGTGACTGCTACAGACGCAGTGCACAAAATGACTCCTTTTTCTCTGAAAACTATACTCTGTCTCTTAGAGTACCAACACTGCTGTGTGTCTCTGTTGTTTTCCGCGCTGCTGTGCGAAAACACTAAAACAGAACAATACAATACGACCGGTTCGCGGGCCTTTTCATTTTATATATATATGCCGCACATATATTTTTACATTACATATAAACCATATGAAAAATTTAAATCAAAGACATGAAACCAAATACAAAGGAAAGATCCTTTGCGGAACTAATAAAATATGAAATGCCTGACGTACGAGTGGGGACCACTACGCAGTCGGTAATCGACAATCGGCGAACGGCTTGACAACAAACTTTGTGATCCATTCAATCTTTCGATTGCGATTACACCATGGACGCGATGGCCCGATATTAAATCCGCTGTATAAGACCGTCGGATCCGCGCTTTAAACAAAACGCGCGACCAAACAAACAAACCTCCGATCCTCCGATTGCGATTGGAAACACGGGCACGATCCAGCTATTAACTCCGTCTCATAACATGATCGGATCCGCCCTGATCGGGGCACACAATAAAGCCCGCCGATTAAACCTTGCGATTATGTGATTGCGATTGGATCGCATCGCATCGCGGCTCCATATCAACAAGACACTGCTCCAACATAACTTTGCGATTCCGATTGGCATAGAAATGGTGGGGACCACTTGTCCCACCAATTCAAAAATAAAAGGACTTCCGCCTGTTAAAACAATTTCCATTCATTCTGGTTGTTGAGGACTTTAAAGCCTGAAACGACTGGTTTTTAATATCTCTGTTCCTCTGTAGAAAAGATCTACGAAAATCTTCGTGCTTCCACTGTGAAGAACGGCTCCGCCCATCACTGAGTTAATTTCATCTGCAATCTGTGGCTGCGGCCCATCAAAATTTAATTCTTCCTTACGGATTTTCCATTCTTCTTGAATACAGAGTGCTGCGCACTCAATCTCTGTTTCTGCTGCCTTGTACTTGTTTCTTCTTGTCACTGCCCAAGGCTGGCAGGTGACTTTAATATTTCAACATACAGGTATTGTTATAAAATATTTAAATGTTGAAAGTCATCATCTAAAATAAATAAGGAGATATTGTCTTTTGAAAGAAATAATTGGAATTGAAGATCTACGGAGAGTTGTCTTAGGATTACCCCTAGAAAGTAGTCTAAAACAAGATAACTCCCATTGCTCCCATTACGGAAGATAACTCCCATATCTGTTTCGGAAATACAAAGTTCGAATCCCATCCCCAATCCCTGTAAGCACATTGCTCTCGTTATCGGCCAGGACTCACATTTCTGTTTGGGAGATACTACATTCGAGTCCCATTCCCCATCCCAATATAAGCAATTCACTTCTTTGACGGTGCTTTTTACAATGCCCAATGATTTTATGTTTTTGTCAGTCCTAACTTTTACGTGCTTTTTCTATGCCTAATGCTTTTATGTTTTTTTCAGTGCTAACTTTAAACTTTTACGTTGACAACAAAAGACAGCGAACAAATTATTGATGGTAAAATTTATTTTTCAATTAGTAGTTTTTAGTGTTACTTTTTGAAGGTTTTTATGGTGGTTTTTTCGGTGTAATTTCTTTAAAATTCAGCAATAATTTATTGAGAAACAAGTTTGATTGCTAACTTTGCACAATCGAAGTGCTCTAAAAGTTTTTGAGGTGCTGAATCCATATATAAAATAAAAAAACTAGTTTAAATAGAAAAAACCAAAATTTTACTTCAAATTTTTTCATCAAATTCAAACACCTACAATTTAAAAAAACTACACTAACAACAACTCCATTTTCCAATCTATCCACCCATAAATGTCCCCACAAATAATATATACCTGAACGGTGTATCTGATTTAATCTACGGTGAGCATTTAGACCACCGATACACATGGTTACAATGTCTCGTCATCAGCTTTTATGCCATCCGTTCACTTCAATCTGGTATCATGGTCATGAGTAAGTCATGGGTAAATTTATGAATTTCAACGGGTTGTTCAACGCATGGGTTTTATTTTCCTAAGAGTATTCTGTATTTTAATTTTTAGACTTTTATTAATTTCAAAGTTTAAAAGTTTTTAATTTCCCTTGTGTTTTTGTTTTTAATTTTAAATCTAACTTACCTAGAGTTTAAAAATTTCTATCCACCATTTACTATCACGTACCTTAAACCAAAGACATCTCTAATCACAAAGAAACTCAAACCCAAAAACTTCTAATTAATGTTAGAAATTTATTTAAAACATCTGAACATATAAATGCCTTAAAGATAGAGAAACCTAAGTCTACAACATTATGTAAAGCATTAAAAACTAAATAACATTATTGTATTTTATGTGGTGTTAATATTCTATTTTCAATGTATCAATCTAAAATATAATTATATATAAATTATGATATTTTATATATGATTAATATTCAATTTCTAATTTATCAACCTAAAATGTAATTGTATATAAATTATGATAAAATTTGTATAACAAATTAATCAGTATATGAGATTAAACTATGTAAAAAGTAATTATATAACAATTGCAATGGTATAACGAAACATTAAATTAAATTTTACAGATAAAATTAACATCAATATTAAAATTAACATTAATATCAATTTGATATCGATAATTAATTTTAATTGTTTATATAGATTATATTAATAATATCTTATTAATTAAAATTTAGTATTTCCCCAGATGCAGGTGTTTAATTCGTTATATTTTGGTGGATACCTGGCTTCTCTATGCAAAGGCATTTGGCCTCACCATGGGATCACACCTACCTCTCGCGTGAAGGCTTTAAACACGCATCACTGGGAAGGACGTTGACACCTGCAGCATTCAATCCTGCAAATTGTACCTTAGGCTCCTACAATTTGCACTTTGGCCATTTATGGCCAATGGCTCCAATTGTCATTCCCATTCGCTCCAGTTTTCATTCCATTTTTCACTCCCATTCCGTCGTGCCTCTGTCCTATGCTCTGCAAGCCTCCGTCTCACCTCTGCCCAGTGGGCTTCTCCTCAGCCACCTCTGAGCTTTCCTTTCCTGCCTTGCAATCCCATCAGCCCGACGACTCAATGTCGTGCAGACACCGTATGCAATATCGCCATAGAGGAGGTAGAGGCTCTCCCTCTCGCCCTCTAGCTCCGACTATGGTGGCGCACTCCTTGGACTTCTCTATGGCTATGGAAGAACCAGAGGTCTTTGACCCCCAATTCCTCTCAGCTCATTTTTCAATTCACCTTCCAGAGGCGCAACATAGCCACTCTGGCTCCGATAGCAAGAAACGCCCTCGCAAGTCGACTCTTTCATGTTCCTCCTCCCCTCGGCCAAGAAGAACCATCGGGCTTCCTGTCAAAAGCGTGGAGGATGCTTCAGACATTGGAGGGAGTAGCTCTATGGAAGGCGCCTAATAAAAATTCACATAAGAGAACAAGGGTGCTCGCTCCACTTCAACTCCAGAGCTGGCTCCCAAGCTCTCCAAGAAGGATGACACATTGTCTAACTACAAATGCTTCATAGTTGAAGAAACTCCTCAAATGGAGAATTATGACATACAAGGTCGGTAGTGCCTTGGCTCTCTTTTTTCTTAGTTTTTACATGCTATTCTATAGTTTTTTTGGGTCTATCTTTCTATTTTCCAACAAACTCAATCACTCAGGTCTATGTTAACAGCTGGTTTCCCCAAGAAGTGTAGTTATTTTTTGAAATGTTGAACTCACTAAGGGTTGGTTTCCCTGAAGGGTAGCCATTTTGAATTTTTGGAGTGTCTTCACCCAACAGGGGTTGGGTATTTTTTGTACAATATAATAGAATTTAACATTACTTAGAAATAAATAATTTAGTATTAAATATTAAGTGTAAAATACTAATAATGATTTAGACAGACATATATATATATATATATATATATATTTCTTTTATTGATGATGAAAATGTTAATAATGATTTTGGTGATAAATAAGTTCAACTATCAATAATAACCATTAAAATATATAATTACGCCCATAAAAAAAACTAATATGACATGTAAATATGTATATAAAAATGTTACCCATCTTCTATGAGTTTTACTTTTAAAAATCAATTGATTATCCTAAATATTGATTAATTAGATAGTATGTAATATGAAGGTAAAAATAAAAATTAAAACAACATTTAAAGGTGTCTTTGGCATTGTTTTCTCTCTAAAGATGTAAGAACTCAGGAGGAAAGAGAGTCAACATGCACTCATCCCAACCCAATTCCTTTTTGGAGAGGACCCAATTTTCAATCTCTGGATAGTACTATTGGTAGATAGAAAACCTACATTTATGAACAGATTTTTGGTTATTAAGTTAGTGGAAAGTCTAATTTCCTTTGAGGAAGCCACCCATATATAAGTGTGTATCACTATTTTGTTTATAATGTTAAATATCTCTGTTTTTCTCAACTTATTAAAAAAACAACTATTACCAAACCCATTGAAAAAATCAAAAATACATTCTAAAGAAAAAAAAGGTTCCTAAAATACTTTACAACATGTCAAAATTGTTTATTCTAACTTAGGCAATAATTGAGTATTATAATTTAAAAATAATGGTTTATGGAAACTATCTTTTGAATTTTCACACCCTTACTGGGGCTGAGCTTAGTCATGGGCTAGGACAACTGTCACAGTATGCCCATGATATTATCATGGGCGTTCTCAATACAAGAATATGGCCCTCCTCACCATTCTAGACTCGACTTTCTTACATCTGTACTCCGCCATAGATCTCTTTTACACAAGACCAATGGTATATGAAAATCGGCCGAGTATATTATCTCATAGATAAATTTGTCCGTGACCTAAAATGCCAATATAGGAATTGTTGTGATTCTTCGTTATGAACTATCGTTCATTTTCTAATGTTTCTGTCAATTTTCATGGCAAGCATTAGAGTTGTACACCTTTATTTAATGAATCAATGGATGAAAATAGGTAGCCAACTCTAAGGGCTAAGCTTTGGTTCAACGAGAGTAGCCACTGTCATCTGCGATTTTGGAAACAGATCCTCCATGATGCCTGACAAAGAATTACGTTTCCATGCCCAATACAACATGATAGCTCATCCATGGCTGAAGAAATCTAAGAGAAAGAATCGCATTATTGGCAGTATTTTGTGAAGGACGAAGCTTGAAGTTTTTCTTATCAATGGCTACTACATATAGAGTAATTTTGAAGTTTCCGCCTATAAAAAAAATTGGGCCAATTTCATTGCGTGCACCGTGAAGGAATTATGATAAATATCAATCAGGATTTAGTGTGTTTATTTTTTTTCAGAAAGAAAAAAACGCTGATTATATTGATGTATATAAACAGTACATAGTCCAAATAATCTCAGCTGAAAAAGTCACACAGCGAGAAAGCCACCATCATTGCCCAAAGTGAAAATCTGCTCATATACAAGTCAGAGCAATAATAAAGTTTGGGCATCCACATATACAGGTCAAGATCCAACCCGTGTTCATATATATAAATATCAAAAGGAGTATTAGAGATAATAGAAACCTCCAAATACACCTCGAAAAGCAAGTAATGTTATCAGATAGAAAGCAAACTCAATAATCATCAAAATAGATTTGGAGATAGAAAAGGTGGATTCACTTGAGTATGCAAATGGAGATGAACAAAAGACGGATGTAGCAAGCCTGTTATGATAAGATTTGAGCATTAGTAACGAGAGTTCAACTGTATATAGTAAATGATTGCTCACAGGCTGCCACATAGATGATTTTTCGTCTCGCTTGTTTTACCACGCTCGCTTGCTAAATATAAAGAAAAACGATCTCTGATAATCACGCTCGCTTGAAAAATATGGCTCGCTTGAAACAACAGTAAACACACTCGCCTGAGGAGTGTAACGCTCGCTTTTTAATCTCAGATTTGTGAAAAATTACACTCGCTTGAAAAGAAACCAGGCTCGCTTGTAAGCAGTAAACACGCTTGCCTGAATATAGTATCACGCTCGCTTGACTGTCTGTGAAAATACCATAAAGCTGACACCTAGAGATAACATAAGCAGGGTCGCCTATGTACAAAAACGATACCATGTCCCGTGACGATGATACCAGTATGGAAATCTGCTTGTGAAAAATAAAGGAAACTGTTGCCCTCAAAAAAACAATATGCTCTGTCATGAGAGCAATACAAAAAAAAGGAAACATCATAAACAGAGATAGAGAAATTATGGCAGAAGAATGTGAGAAACGCCAATCTGTTTTCCATTTGAGAAACGGGTAATCATCATAGAGCCAAACTCCGCCAAAAGATCCCTCTTGGAAAGCCTGTCTACTCTCGTGTTGTTCTTGTGATAAATATGATTGATGGGAGGGCAATGCAGTCTATTCCATAGTTTCAGGGTCCTATCGATCCATCCTTGTAAATGCGGAAAATCCATATGTGTATTGTTAGCAATCCATCCGATGGCCAGCTTAGAATCCCCATAGATGTTTACCACCTGGATCTGAAGATCATATGCCACAAAGAGCCCGCCCCACAGCGCCATTACCTCCGCTTTATTATTTGTACCGGGACCTCCATTCCAGTGGATGTGATATCGTTCATGTTCAGAAATCTTGATCCACGCCCCACAACCAGTGATGCCATCAGCAGATGCACCATCAAAGAACACGGCGGGAATGGAGATGTCGTGGGGTCTAATACGGCGAGAGCCATCAACGACAACAGTTGGTTGTGGGGGAATATCATCCATACAAGACTTTATAGCCATATAAACCCGATGAATCTGGATAGGGATCTATTCGAAAATCATCTTGTTCCTTGCCAACCAAACCTCCCATATAAAATAAAAAGGTAACGAACGATACTGACTGTGCAATTTGTCCCAATCCTGTGCGGCAGAGATGAAATCCACAGGGAGCCAGGTCAGATCCAATATGTAGGAACTGAACAGCTTCCAAAGATAGTGAATAGTGGGACATAGAAAAAATAGGTGTGAGATGGTTTCTTCTGCTGATAAACAAAAAACACACCGTCCTGGGCCGTGATGACCCCGTTTTTTGAGATTTTCCCATGTAAGTACTCTGCCTTTCCAAATTAACCAACCAAATATAGTGATTTTCATAGGAATTTTCCTCTTCCAGAAAGGAAGGAAAACGCTTAAAACTTGTAACTGCTGAGATGAGGCAATGTAATTCTAGTAAGCGTCCTTCACAATTATGGAGTTATTTCTTAAAGGCCCACACCATAATAATTTGTCACCACTCGGAGCATAACTTAGGCCGGCCCCACGCATCGAATTCCGGAAGTGATTCCAATCCTCAGCATCAACACCCGCTAAACCAAGCTGCTCAGCAGTTTTGAAAATGGGAGCTGAATGAGACCAACAGTAAATAATCTGAGAATAGAAAAGAATGCCACGAAAAGATAGAGCATGTATTAGACTCTGTGTAGGAGCAGACTGTGGCGTCAAAGACAAAAGGGTGGAAACGCCAATTGGAATGTTGCTTCCGTCTCGGAAGTTCCAGCGAAGACGAAGAGAAAAGAGAGGGAGGATCATCTTGAAGCTGTGCCATATGCATGAAATAAAACGAGGAAAAGATAATCTATTACAGCTAATCTTTAGTAAAGCATCCCCCTGGATATACTTGGCTTTTATAATATCGTTCCATAGGCCAGAACTGTTGATAGCTCTCCAAAGGGATTTTGATAAAAGGGCGCAATTAAAAACCCGGGTATCGAGTATACCCCAACCATCGAACTTCTTGGGTCTACAGATATCAGCAAGACCGCAAAGAGGATATTTCCTTTCCATATTTGCACCTCCCCAAAGAAAATGAGATATGATGCTATTGATCTTGGAAGTAACACCAGCGGGAATGTATAGAAGATGAGCCCAAAAAACAATCATCTGTGATAGCACCGATTGGACCAAAATGATCCTACCACCCATGGACAACCACCGATGAGTCCACCGCTGAATCCGGTCCCGAAATCTGTCAAGAATCCAATTCCAGTCTCTATTCTTGTATCCACATGGCTTAATAAAAAAGCCCAAATATTTGAAACCATTAGACATGTGACGAGTGCTGATGCCCATGAAGTCAGCAATGAAATTAATCTCCTGGATGTCACCGTATTCATATAGAAGAAAAGACTTGCTGCAGTTAATGCCCAAACCAGTAGCAGAATTGAACCGGATAAACATAATGTGAATATAGAACCAATGGTTCCGATACAAATAACCAAACAACAGTAAATCATCCACAAATAATTAATGTGATGTGGAAACAGTGTTTGAGAAAGCAAAACCTTTGATGTAGCCTTTCTGTTCAGCATAATGCATTAACCTGCTAAAACCATCCATCACCATAATAAAAATGAGAGGGGAAAGGGCGCACCCCTGCCGCAGACCCCGGCCAGCCTTGAAAAAACGAGAAGGATATCCATTGACAATAACAGCATATCTAACATTAGATACACAGGCCATAATCCATCGAATGATCCGGATGGGAAGGCCGATCTTGAGCAACATAACCCGGATAAAAGACCAATCCACAGAGTCATATGCTTTAAACAAATCCACCTTCATGATTAAAGCTTCTTGTTTGTCAGAGTGCATGGAATGAGAAACCTCCTGGGCGATGGCAATCGCGTCATGAATAGATCTACCATTAAGAAAACCATATTGCTCCATTGAAATGTTGGCAGATAACACAGCTTTAATGCGATTTGCAATAATTTTTGTTGTGAGCTTATATATCAAGTTGCAAAGAGCGATAGGTCTAAAATCCGCAAAGGACTGTGGATCTGAGACTTTCTGAATGAGGGCAATAAAATAGGAATTCAGATTAGCAGGCATGATACCCCTTTTCCGGAAGAGTTCCAGCATATCAACGAGCTCAGATACATTGATCTATAGTAACAATAGCCTCCGCCCCAAAGAATCTCTGAAACTGGTCAAGTACCCAGGATTGATTCACAGCATCATTTGACGGATCGCATGTATAAAACTTTGAGAAGTGTGAAAAGGCTTCATCTTGAATTTCTGATGTAGAAAATACAAAAACGCCATCCTCCTTTTTGATACGCCAAATAACATTCCGATTGCGCCTTGCATTTGTAGATTTATGAAAATAATGAGTGTTGAGGTTGCCCTCCTTAAGCCAGAGCATTCTTCTCTTCAACCACCATGTCACCTCCTCGATTCGCAAAATATCCCGCCGTCTAGCTCCAAGTTCCTGCAAGAGGCGCAATGCATCTTCATTTGGGCTTGAAGACACAAAGGAAGCATATAAGTCCGCCATCATCGAAGAAATCTCCTTAAGCTCTTTTTTGAGAGCCAGTTTTTTCCTAATCTCCCATTCCTTCGACGCTCTCTTGATTTTCTGTATCTTAAAATGGAAACGCTCCCATTCCTTGAGGCTTACATCATCAATTTCTTGTTGCCAAATCCTGTAAACCAATTTTGAATAATTCGCGTCCTCAAGCCATATCCTATTAAATTTAAAGGGTCTGCCACTTGCAACAGAACAGGATTTCCAAGAGATCCGGATAGGCATATGATCAGAAACATTTGATATAATAACATCAGAAAGAATCATATTCCATCTATCTACGAGGTTAACATGCACCATAGCTCTATCCAGTCTTTTACCAATAAATTGATCATTGGCACGCTTATTTGTCCAAGTCGGCAACAGGGGAAGAGGTCGGATATCAGTCAAATGAAAACCATATAATAAGTCGCATAAGAAAGATGAGAGAGGATCAAATATGGAAAAGGATCCCCACACTTCGTCACGCCGCATCGTAGAATTGTAATCACCCATCATTATTAAATTGTGCAAAGCAAGTATACCAGAGTCAGCCATTCGCTGCCAAAATGACAGTCTGTTGCGATAGGGCGCGTATATATTAATAACATAAACCTTCTCCTCATAACCTCTGAGATGACCAGCCAACAAAATACCTCCGAAGAACCTGTAGGCCTTAAATGATGCCATCTCCGGATTCCATATAGCATTTAAACCTCCTGAATGACCAACAGCATTAACCACAGCAGCCTTCCAGCCATTTTTAAAACTGAGAAATAATTTGATAGCCCGCTCCCGGGCACATAAAGTTTCTTGACCTAGAAAAATAATAGGATCTTCAGAATACAAACTCTCCCATAGGCAATGTGCTTTGGAGGCATCGCCCAACCCCCGTATATTCATGGATATGATGTTATTCATCTCGACTCTGGTTCCGGGTGGCGTGATCTAAGCGCCCGAAGATCATACCATGTGCCTTCACTGATCGAGATTGGGATATCAGTAAGACTGTCATCTTTATCAGAAAAAAGAGAAATGGCCTTGAATTTCCCTTTTGTAAGTCTATTTGTTGCTTTTGATATACCCCTATTGGATGGGTTATCAGCCAAGTGGGATGATTTCTTAGCATCAGAAGATAAAGGAGGTCTATCAAAAACAGTAAGAGCTGCAAGGTCGATATTAGGATTGGCCAATATGGATTCCAAATCAGTATCCACAGTATTCCTGGGAGAATCCGGAATATTAATGGGAACAGTCGATTCGGGAGAGATATCAAGGGTCGTATGGGGACTATAGGAAGAGTTAGGCGGAGGAGCAGAGGATTCACCAATGTGGAAATTAGAAGAGGGATACAGTGGGGGATCATCTAGTGACTGATGAGGAGAGGCATCATTGTTCGAAGGGTCGTGGACATAATCATCTACATAGGTACAGGTACGAGCAATTGGACCATCATTATCACTGTTGTCCACAGAGACAATTTGATCAGAGTTGGGGATGTTATTTTCCTTAAAATCAGATGGACCGAAAGATTGACGAGGATCGACGTCTGATATATAATTTGACTCCGGTTCCAGAACTCGACTATTATTAAGCATTCCATCCGACTGATCCTGTGCAGTGAAAAAAGCATCTTCGTCAGAATTATGGGAAGTAGGAATACCTAACTTGCCGTCCAAACCAGAACCGGACCCATGAAACGTCCGTTGATCGTGTCGCCTGGCATGAGCATCAGCATCTGCGCGATACATGCGCAATCGGTATGGGCAATGTTCT
Source organism: Pinus albicaulis (assembly GCA_034641835.2). Taxonomy (NCBI): domain Eukaryota; kingdom Viridiplantae; phylum Streptophyta; class Pinopsida; order Pinales; family Pinaceae; genus Pinus; species Pinus albicaulis. The sequence continues at coordinate 1,147,361,194 of CM076574.1, read as the reverse complement.
CTGAGGTGTCCGGTGCGATGGCATATGAGACACCGGAAAGGGATGCCCCAGAAGTCTATGTGTTGTCTGTGCCTTCTATTACCCCATACGAGATCTATATCTCCAGGCAGCCCACCAGAGTATTCAAGTTCAACAAGGATCCATGCAATCCTTTTATCACTGGCCCAGACAATACTTGGATCAATATATTTACTGTTGCCAATAGAATTGCTAATTGCTCGAAGAGCCTTGATAGTCCATAATTCCAGAGGGAGACCCGAGAGTGTCACCCATATAATTCTATTGCGGGGGGCCTCCATAACTGGATTAAATCCAATATACCAAGGGATTAACTGCATGAAGCTCCGACCACGTACCCAGGTCCTGCTAGTGATCTTGTGTACATCCTTGACATCCAGAAAATGAACGCTGAACCATCCGTTGATGAGGATGCTAACAATTGGAGTATAGCCTAGAATCGAATTCCAATGTTTTTTAATCCAATTAGCCGTGTTGAAATCGTTGTTGTCCGGGAACAGCCATCTCCCAATAACCTCCCGCTTCTGTAGGCTCGCCACCCTTTTGCAGAGATCATCATAGTCTAAAGTAACTTCTTTTATATCCATCTTATGCTTGTAGCAGGTATAATTCTTCTTACGTCATCCCCCGCGCTTATGTTTGTGATGACCTTCGACCGGATAATGGACTTCAGAAGCAGAACCTTGAAAAGCATGTTTGATAATATACTCGTCAACCTCATCCCTCTGTGTGATATCACTATGCAACTGAGGAGCGAGAATATTAGATGATGAGTCAATTGTACCCGCCATGGATGTGAAATCTGCTGATGACACCTATAGCCGTCACTGCAGGAACATATTAGGTGACATATGACAAGTGGATGAGCTAATAAATTCGGCAGGGGTACAACCAACTTAAAAAAATCCGGAGGCAAATGGCGGCATGACGAGGGCGCAGAATATATAAGAGATAGAAGCTAGGAAAATCTTAGAAATTATGGTAACTATGGGTACAATAACACAGAAGGTGCGTGTATCAGGATAAGCATAGGTATGTATGATAGCTACGCCTTTGGAATTCAGAGCATAGAGAAGGAAAGAGCTGGATAAATGATAGAAAAGTTCAGAAGAGCCGTCAAAAGGCAAGGCCAGGATATTTTGTCAGGAATAGTACCAGGTGATAGTAAAAGATCGTCAGGTATTGACGTAAAATTCTAGATCGAAGGAATGATATCCCTTCGAAAACCTCCTTTCAGAATCCCTAAGTACTGACAAAATCTTATCGGAAAGGAGAATTAGTAGTATTCTAATCGAAATCTAGGACAGACCTTAACTAAGAGATATGATAAAATCTAGGAATATATGCGAGAACCTAAAAGAGGCAATAAATAATCATCAGCAAAGGACAACAATATTAATCAGTGTCCGTTGTGAAATAAAGATATGGCAGAAAAATATCCATAATAACGTTCCAATTTTCAAAATTCTCGAAAAAAGACCAAAGACGACTGAAATCAATGGAAAACGACTATCGGAAAAACCAGAGCCATGGTAGACCAACTATGGTTGGCAGCAGCAACAACACCAACAGCCAGGAATAGACCACCATCTTTTGTGAAACTTAATATTGATGCTCTTGCATGGATGTGATATAATGAAAAAACTGGTCCATTTGTTCCAATAATTGTACCATATGTTGAAATTATCATACTGTGAAGAAACCGAATCAGATGAATATGTCTGAGAAGATGTAGATAAAAATGTACCATCACCGTCTAGATCGACCATTTGAGAAATGAGTATGATATATGGAGCTAAGAATCAAAAGAGCAATCATAAACATCAGGATTGTCAATCCAATCTCAATCGCATCTGGAAAACTTATCGCTTCGAGTAGTGACATATTAGACCCTGTCCTTGATAAGTAAACGAATATGATCCAATAAACATCGAGAGCAAGATGCTCTCAACCAGAATGGACCAATAATAACGCCACGGATGACGTTATAGTGTCATATTGGTTAACTCCCGATAACCCAGGAAAGAAAATCCGTAAAAGCCAAAAGAGATATAGGCAGAAGCACCATGGAGAGTATCATCCAAAACCAGATCCAGCAAGAAAGAGAAATTCTAAACATAGAAAAAGGTAGGAAGATCCAAATAGAAGCTAAGAGCAGTACCCCATAAGCAGAAGAAATCACACCACCAGCGGCATGAAAGAGTTATTCAAAACCACTAATAGAATGGATTAAAACAAAAGCTTACGAAGAAAATTAGTTGCAGTGAGAGTTTTTCCAGTGGAAGAGTAGACAAATAAACGACGAATGGAGCCTGCAAAGAAAAATCGGGTATCAAAGGCAAATTTGCACCTCACATTTGTTGCATCGGTATCGCATCACCTAAAATTGTATGTACAGTTTATGGAAGACCTATCTACATCGATCTAATGATATAATTTTGTGCTTTCAATATTAGAAATTGTGAGAGAGCAGAAACGCACAGGATTCACACACAAAATAATTATTTTCTATATTTAATAATCAGAGATACATCAAATATATATAGTTAAACTAATGCTAATCTTAGAGAGAGAAGTTGAGAGAATCTCTCAACTTCCTCAACAACCCAATCCAAACTAAGTAAGCACAATAACGGAGGCATTATCTCAAACACCCCCCTTTAATGCCTACATTACAAAAATGGAGAACACACTAATTTAATACAAAGATTTGTCTGCCCTGGTCTTCATTAACATTTGTACCCACTCTGAGATCTCATAGGAAACACTCTTTTCTCCACCATTTTCGAGCTACCATTCAACCCATTTAAAATACATTTGTTTCTGACCAGCAATAATGAACTTTGCAAGATTAATAGTATTGACAACTCGGCTCGTCGGGGCTTCCACGATAGAGCTGACAAGTGATGAACCATCCTATGGACCAATCACCATCTGTCGGATATTTCGCTTTCGGCTATCCATCAGTAGCTAGGCAAATAGTCTGAATACTGAATGTGTTCAAGAGCTAATCTAACAACTTGACCTGCTTCACATCATACTCTAACCTGTAACTGATGCTCCTTGGCCCGTAGCACAACAAGATCAACATATAACAAAATCACACAATCAAATTAGCCAATTGTTCTCTCGTCCCTGTAGAATGTCAAGAATGACTAATTTAAATAATGCTAATTTGTTCAATAATTGGTTCTCTAATACACAAATCTCATAACAACAAATATAAGCTATAACCCAACACTATAATACATATTCTACAAAAAAAAATAATGAACTTCAAACACCGTGCCATTCCCCTCCATCAACACGAGCAACCTTCAAAATTCCAGAGAGCACTTTTAATCCTGATTTAATATGCAAAACTGAGAAAATCATGTCGCCCCTTCTTAGTTGGATGGGGGAGGAAAACACTGCAGACACCTGTAACAATTTCTCCCCCAGAGTATTTAATATTTTTTCACAGAGACTCGAATTTCGCCCGTTGACCATCTCGCTTGCATCTTGAATTTGCAGGAATGATGAAACTAATGCGTGCATTGAACCCAGCAAATGCAGCTCATCTTTGAGTTCATTGCTGAAGAGGCTTATCTTTCCAATAATTGCAGAATGCACACTCGCTGGTCCACTATGTAAATATTCTTTGTCATGATATATCCCTCAAAATTAATGATCTGCGAGTACATCCAACGATGTATAATGGAGCATAATGATAAATATTGACTTTACTCACAAATAAATTATGAGTAATCTCGCCTTAACTTCTGTAATCTCGCCGATAGTAACAGGCTCTGTAATTGGCCGGCCATGAAACGGGCCCTAGCCGGAAGTTTAGGCCAAGCCAGCGGTGTGGTGAAAAGGAAAGGGGTCTGTGCCTCCGTAGTTCTCCTTTCACAACATGACCATTATTAATCGGTAAAGTTCAATCAGATTAGTCGACCATTTAAGTTAACTTATAAGTGCCAGATACAGAGAATTATTGACAGTTGGTTCGAGACAACAAATATACGTAGATAGATCACAGGCAGAAGCAGTAGCGCCATAGATAAAGGTCCTCCATGCTCGAATTCTGGAGAGGCGACTGCCTTCGAATCCAAAGTCAGTAGGATCGGCACAGTGACAAACTTGTTGAAGGACAGAAAAAGTCTCGCCTCACCTGATCAAATCATTCATTCCTTATCGGCCGCTATAATGGTCACCCTCATACTGCACTACATCTGATTAGCGAGAGGATAAATAAAAAATACCTTCACACAACAATTAAAATAACAAACACACAAAAAACTGAACCATCTACTCTCCTACAGCAACGGTATTGCTCTCACATCTTCCTGGCTATCCCGTGAGGGATTTAAGCCAGTAGTGGCTCCGATACCATATTAGAAATTGTGAGAGAGCAGAAACGCACAGGATTCACACACAAAATAATTATTTTCTATATTTAATAATCAGAGATACATCAAATATATATAGTTAAACTAATGCTAATCTTAGAGAGAGAAGTTGAGAGAATCTCTCAACTTCCTCAACAACCCAATCCAAACTAAGTAAGCACAATAATGGAGGCATTATCTCAAACATTCAAATAAAATACTTACATTTTGTTTGTGATTATTTTTATCAATAGGTCTTTTATTTTGCAGCTTTATTCATTCAAATACACAAGGGATTATTGCATAGCTCAACTTTGAAATGCACTTTCGCGCGGTTATAAATATACAAATAAAGTGCTCATTATCTGTTCGTGCGCTTAGATAGATGATCTTACAATATAAATGAGTTAGAAGAATCTATTGTCTTCCATATAAATGAGTTACAAGAGGACGTGAATAATATTCGAGGTACTCATGGATGATTTCACAAGATAAATAGGAAAATGATAATGTTCTATTTTTCTTTTCTTTTCATTTATTCGTTTGAGAAATATATAAGTTTATACATGTGTAAAAAAATCAAATTAATTTTTTTTTGATATATTTAAAATATATTTTTATAATTTATTTATTTTTAAAAAGTAGATTTGGTGCAACTTACTTTAATTTAATTTAAGAAATGTTTCTAAACTTACAGATTTGTGAAATCTTGTTTTTTTTTAATTTATACGATGAATACTTATATGAAAAAGATTTGCAAAGCTTTATAAAGTTTAAATTTTATTGTTTAGGTTTTAATTTGTAGATTGTCTTGAAAGTATACAATACCAACTTAGAGTTTTGTAACCAATAAAAATATTTGATTTAAGCATAATAATTGATAGTTATATAATATAAAATTAAAACTTAGACTCTTCTAAGAAATAAAAATATTTTAATAAATATTTGATTTAAGTATAATAATGGATATTTATATAATATAATATTTTATTTTATTTATTATAATTATATAACAGATATTTTTAATAATCATTTAGTTTAGTTTCATATATATTGTATTTTATTTTGATTTCATTTATATAATTATCTATTATCATCAAGTATATATACATAATTTTATTATGGTTTTATTTTGAATATTTATATCAGTATTTATTATGGTATTTATTTTGAATATTTATTTATTTTTTATTGTTGCTATATATATATATATATATATATATATATATATATAAACAAAGCCTTGAAATTATTACGATAAATGTTGGAGATATATTTATTGACAAAAATATGGAAAAAATTATAAAATATATTTATTGACAAAAATATAGAAAAGATTATAAAATCAATTTTCGCTGATTGATTTTATATTCACACGATATTAAAAAATGTTATTGTAAGGAATTCAAATATTATATAATGAAATTAGTGTGGACGAAGATAAACTATAATAAAATTAGTTTGAAAAAAGATAAAATTTTATCTGTAATTGATAATAATCGTAATAGTTGATAGTTAATTATCCCTAATCCCATCAATAATCATAGAGTTGATAATCCTTAATACCATCAAGTATATTTTAATTAATAAATTGATTAATAATTTTATATTGAGGTATTGCATTTAACATGTATAAACACTTTACACTAAAATTTTAGTAGGTAAATGCATATATAGATGCATTATGATTTTAGTTTAGCACCATTAAAAACTTGTTTTTGTAAATCAATGTATTTAACATGCATATTAAACAATTTAGATTAAAAGTTCAATATGTAAATGTATATGTAGATGCATGACCAGTAAAACATATTTTTATAAATGAATGTAATTACATAAATTAAATGAATATAATTATATACATTAAATACATTGTAAATATTGATAGAAATTAATGTATAATAACTATCAAAATATTTATTTCATATTTAAAATTGTTAAAATTTTAAAAAATATATAAAAATTAATTAAATTATAATTTTATTTTAAATTATTATTATTCACAATAAAATAATTTTATATACAAATAAATAAAAAGTATGTAATAGGATTCTTAATCATGGAGATTTGTCTTTTTTTTACCATGGAAATTCTTATCTTTTAAATAAGTTTTTGTTACAATATTATAGGCTAATAACTTATCAATGCCACGTAACTAAAAATCCACAACTCATTTTATAGTTAAAATAACTTATATATATTTTATTTTGTAACATTTTTTAATTAAATTGAAAAGAAAAAAGAGAAATTATCTTTAAGATAAATACAAACATTCTTTCTTGACTATTAATAAAAATATTTTGTAAATATTTTGCAATTATTAAATCTCTACCATCCATCCATTACTTATTAATTAATTATATTAAATTTCTCAAATCTTTATTCAAAATAAAGTGTAACACACAACTCAAAACTTATCAAAACTTTATGTTAACACCATCATAGTCTTTATGTCAAAATACTTGTAATAATTTATATTAAATCTGCATTAGTTGTTTTTCTTTAATAGTAATGACACACCATGCATTATCCGACATTTATCCAACATGTCATATTGTTGATCTCCAATGTAGCTAACTCATTTAATAATCCAAGTCAAATGTATGGCTAGGTATGCCTTGATGTGCTCCACTACAATAAACGTATTGTGACAACTCTAAATCGTTCGAGTGATTCGAAAATGTGACATCCCATCACGCTTCCGGTACCTTGTAGGTTGATTTGGTTCTAATATTTCCAATGGGTAGTTTGTATGATAAATTATGCCCTAGGTGACCTAGAGGGCTACACCTATAAAATAAAAGGTGAGAGAAGGAAAATAATTTGAGCTGATAACTTTTATGGTGGACCAGTGCCTATTCTTTTGGGGAGATTTGGAGTCAAGATTAATTATGACTATGGAAATTCAATTTTCTATGTCAAGGATGCCTCAAAGAAAACTTCACATAACTTTAGGGAAGCAACAAAAGAAACTTCAAGAAATTTATACTTCGTTTTGAAAAATAGATGGCTTATCAAGATGAATTTCAGTGAATAAGCATCTATAGGAACATTATTTCATAATACATGGCCCATACATGAAGCATCACTATCTAGAAAATGAATTCTCGCAACTTTGCATAAATAGAAGCAGTAAATTAGCCCTAGTATAGCAAAATCCATATATAACAATGTATGTCACAAAATATAAAGAGAAAATAGCATTAAATTGTACTTACATGTATTAAGAGTATATCCAACCATCAAAACGTTGCCATTCAAGAAGCTCCAAAACAAGAGAAAATAATCCAAACATCAAAATTCATTCCATGCTCCAAGATTTCGTCTTCCAAGAAGGATAGCAAAATTCTCTAGAGAGATACAAATCCAAACAAGGATGATCATAAAATGAATTCACATCAATTGTATTTATAAACTTCTAATGAGTTTGATTTATCTAATTAGGCCTACATTAGCACCACAAATAAAATAATGTGCAAAATAACTAACTTTTGTTCCACCAAACTGGTTCATAAACAAAAGAATAAACGTCTTAAGAGGTAGAAAGATGAATAATACATTTCATTGGGCCTTCTAAGAAGCATGATGAAGTCCATAAGTTCCATAATGATTAATAATACTTCAAAAAGTAGTGGACAAGGGGTTGGCCCCTTATTCTCCAAATAATAAACATGTGGTGCTCCCATGGGTGTGGGGGAACATAAGCAATCTCACGGGTCTTCAAGAAGATCGAATATGCCTGTAGACCATTTGAAAGGGCTCATATTATGGTGTAAGTGATTCCACATCAACATACAAGTCCTGGGTAATCTGTGTAAGTATGGTACAACTGTGGGGCCGGTTGGGCATGGTGAACCAAGTGTATCTTTCTCGTCTAATAGGTGAATCTTGAGCAATATTTGAACATCTTTGGGGATCCATGGAATGTTGTATACTATTGTGGATGCCCATGGCTCTCTAAAAACACCCTATATGTGCTAATGTATCCCTATAGAGGGTGAGGACCCCGTATAGGGAGACAAAACTCAAAATGGAGACCATCTGCAATCCTACATAAGATCCAATGCTTTCCCTAGCCTTCCAGCACAAAAATTCATTTTAGTAAATTGAGTTAAAGAGCTTACAAACCATGGACAGTGGGTGGACACCTCATAATGACATGCCCTTCCATAGTGGGCTTTGGCATGTGCTAATGTCTCTAAGCTCCAAAGGTGATTAACCAAGTACCATATTAGGTGGTTTAAACCTTTAAAGGGGATTGTATTTATAAGGTAATTCCTTCAAATGGTGGAAGAATATGATAAATAGATGAATGGAGTGGGGAGTGAAAGGGGAAATACTGAGCCACAAGTCAGTGTACAAGGGTAGCTAATAAAGGGAAGCCCACACTTGGGTATACAATGTATAGGAGGGAGAAATCGTGGTGCATGAGACACCTCAACCTTGATTTTTTCACCCTTCTTTATATGCCTTTTTTTTATGATTTTTATTTGATTAACTGCTTGGGGCTCAAGGATAAGAGCATGATGTGCAATGAATAACAGTGGGTACCCCCTTTATGGTAGGGCAATTCATTTCTCACTAGGATTTGGGACAATCATGGGTTCCACAATGATAGAGGAGGCTCATCTAGGGCCTATGGAAACAAGGTGATGGTCATGGGTATGGGGAAGAGCTCATGCATTGGATTTTTCCCACGTGTTAAATATGCTTGTCCCGACCATATTTTGCATATTGTGGTACATTTTCTTGTTGAATGTAGTCAATATGATTTTACTTTTCCTTTTAAGCCACATCAACCTCTGGGGCATCGTTCCAAGCTCGACCCAAGGCGTGGGCAAGGGGAAGGGGAGGCTAACCCTATGTGGACCGAGGTGGGAAACATTATTAATGGGGTTATAATGAACAGAAGGGGAGTGATGTATGTCGATGGGGAAGCGAGACCACACAACCAAAAATAAGGTTTCCCATCTAATACCATCCCTAAATCCAAAAGTTCAATAAAAGAGATCCCACGAGATTAGGATCCATGGGTAGTATCCAAAATAGGTCAAAGGGATAGGAGCACATACCTAGCCCACTATTTTCTCCAAATCCCCCCATTAATCCATGGCCAAGAGTGTGCATGATAAGCAAACAATAATACTCAATTATAAAATGACAATGCATACCTTTAGTTTAGGGAGGCCCACCTTCAAACATATGATCATGACATATGGGTGAGGGACCACACGGATGGCTCAAGTGGAGGAGAAATGGAACAACGAGCTAGTTGGTGGTTGCAAGGGGATGCTAGCTACTGGCTGAGGAACATCTTGGAGAAAATTTTCTCCCAGGGATATCACCCACAAAATGGTGGGTAACAAAGTTGTCCCTGATATCCACTTTCTTTGTATTCACCCCATCATTCAATACCCCATGGAATATTATTTAGTTCCTTGAAAATTCACTAATGTCCAACGATATCATCACAATCTTTGATATGAGTCTACCATGAGTAAGCTCACAACCTTCCGGGGAAATAATGCTATCAATGCAAAATATCATATAAATAAATTCAAGACATTCATGCAAATATTCACTCATGCTACTATCCACAATCATGAAGATGTCAAAATCAAATTATTTGTTCTTTCATTAGAAGATGATGCTCTTGACTGGTTTCATGGTAAACCAGATAACTCCTTTAACTCTTTAATATCCCTCACTTATGAATTTAAAGATAAATATGGGGATAAGAGAGAAGGAAAATAACTGGTCAAAGAGTTTAATACTACAAAGAAAAGGGGAAATGAAAAAGTGGAAGAATTCAACCAAATATTTAACAGTCTTCTAAAAGATATGACTCAAGATTACAGACCTCTTGAAAAGACAATATTAGAGAAGTATCTTGAAGCTTTCAATAGTGATACTCAATATGAGATTAGATGTGCTAAGCTTGTTTCTGAGGCATTAGAAAAGGATAAAAAGGCTTCAGGTAAATTAGAAATCCCAGGTTTTGAAAGAGGCCCAGTCAAATATAAAGGGAAGGAAATCAAAGAAGAAGAGCATGAGTTAGTTAAATAATTAAATAGAATGATCAGGGAAATGAATATTGAGCATGCTTAGACACTAAGTGATATGCATCACAAGTTAATTCAAATGGAAAGAAGCCAAATGAAAAACATGCAACCCAGGAACAATAATAATAACAGTGGAAAAAATAATCCCATGGCCAAGAAGGAACTCCCCTAGTGATCAAAGTCCTCATACTATGCTTGAATCTGCTAATGTTCTTGATGAGCCTATTCCTTTCTATAGACCTTGTGAAAATTTCCATGAAGAAAGCACATTTGCCTTTGCTAGGAGAATCTTAGCGGAAGGAAGGAATCAATAAATAAATTATGCAAGTTAAGATGCTTCTAAATAAAGTCGATTTACAAACACGATTTCTTCATCATTTGCCATCAATAATTTCAGTGAAGAAAAGGACTCCATCACTCAAGCATACGGTGAAAATACATCTCAGGAACAGATACTAGAAATTTCTTGAAGTAAGGGTTACACCTATCGTAAGAAAGGTAAAGAGAAGAACTAGAATAAGCAAGTTGTTTCTAAAAGGTATAAGTCAGGATTAAAGGTGGATTGGGCCGCATGGATTAACAATATCAAAATTTTAGTCTTGGTATTATAATTTTTGAAGATCCTGCCGCAAAGAGATTCATTCTTCAAAGATTTAGGCATGGCTCAACAAGAAAAAATTGAAACACATACTAAAGCTGAAGAGATAAAGTTAAAATATTTAAACTGATACATGACTAATGAGGATCATTAGCCCTTTTTTCTGACCTTGTATATTAATGTATGTTTGCTTCATAAGTGCATGCTTTATTTTGGTGCATCGACACATGTTATGAATAAAAACGTTATGGAATAATTGAACTTAAAAATTTCTAGAACTTACCATAACATTTTCTCAATGGATTATAGAAAATTTGAAGTCCATGGTGTGGTCAAAGATCTATATGTCTCCTTGGTTGATTACCCATACAAGATCATCACCATGGATATAGAAGTGATTGATGTGCCATATGTGTGGGGAATGCTTCTTTCTAGGAAGTTTGCAACTAATTTAGGTGAGTCTATTCAGATGGATTTATATTATGCCATTATTCCCACAACGACTGGTGGCATGTTCATATTATACAGAGAAGTAGAAAGAAGATACCATGTGGAAGTTCCAAAGAGATTGGAAAATGGTGAAGAAGTTATGCCATAAAGCCATCCTTTGTATTTTGAATCAGAATTCATTTACCCATTGTATCACTTTTCTTCGTCGCACCTTCCATCCTACCTTCTGATCATAAAAAGAAAAAAAATTCAGTATGACATAGATATGCAACAATATGATCAAAATATGCATCAACCAATGAGGGTAAAGTTTCAGCAAGGAACATCTGATAAGCAACCTATTGATCTACCAATCAACAAGCAGATGTTCGAAATTGTGCTACATTGATGAAATATAATGCCATGGGGCATATTTTGTATAGTATCTCTAACCATTACCTATTTATTTATTGTCATTAGCTAGTTTTATAAGAGTATACTTTTTCTATTTCAACAGATTTACTATATATGCATGATGAGTTTGATTTTGAATGGATCTATTACCAATCAACAAGAAGATGCTCAAGATTATGCTACATCGATGAAATCTGATGCCATGGGGCATATTTTGTATATAGTATATCTAACCATTCCCTATTTATTTATTGTCCTTAGCTAGTTTTATAAGAGTATATTTTTTCCATTTCAACAAATTTACTATATATGCATGATGAGTTTGATTTTGAAAGGATCTCTTTGATGGGATTCTATTTTCTTTGATCTAGGAGTTTTGGATTCTCACTTTACTTCATGGAAGTAACGTGTTCCCATTTGGAGCCAGCTGTTGCACTCTCTTTGTCAAAGTTCCAAGGAAGAAGATATGCCAATTTTTTTTCAAAGGACCGAAGTCATCAACCTTCAATTTTTGAGTCATTATAAACCCATTATGTAATTTTTGTAAGGTAAATGATCTTAGTAAGACCATATATGTATGTAACAACCTAGGTAAGCCTATTATATGGCAATAATTTCATCCTAGGAGGATTTTTGTCTCATTGATTCATTTGTGTTTCTAAGCACAGATGGCCGGGAGAGTTTTTCCCTCCAACCTCACCCCAAAAATAGTGTGGATTTTTTCATGAAAGTCTTAGGTGAGTATTAGTGTTTTAGTCGAGTCTCTAGTAAAAGTGATTTGGGAATAATTTAAGCTAATTAAATAAATTATTTTATTACAAATCACTTGGTCTACTAGATGATAATGCGTAGTTGAATTGGGTATGTAATTTGAGGGTCTATATTGAACGCGTTTTACCCCTTTGAGGGTTGTAAAAGTAAAATATTATGTAAAAAATATATTAGTGCATGGTCCCTCATACTTAGACACCATGGCTAAAATATTAGAGGGTGGAAAAAACATTTAATCCCCTCAAGTGTCAATTAGTTAATTTTTCTGGCAAAAATTATATGAATCCTAATCCAGAAAATTAATTAATTAGAGTCAAAATTAAAGTCCTAAAGAAATTGAATTCTCCAAGAGGAAAAATTCGTGGTTATCAAAGAAATTAATTTTGTAGGCCCCCCCCACCAAAAAAATATTGAAAATTGCAAGAAGAAATGGATCCTTGGGCCTTGGTGGTTAAGTCAAAGTCGATGTTTTTAGGATATTAGCTCAAAATAATTATTTTTGAGCTAATAAAAAATGAGTTAAATGAGAAATTCGAAAATTCCTCAAACATAAATATGTTTGACCGTGGAGATTAAAATATGATTACATATTTATCAACGGTGGAGATTATTTTGACGGGGATCAAGCCAACTCGTCATTATTTTTCCACATGGAGAATTTATCTATAAATTAGAGGCCATTTGTGTCTCTAGCCATGATGATGAAGATGATAAAGAAAGCTTTGGATCTGGTTTATGTAATTTTGTACGCTGATGTTGTTCCACTAAACTGCTGGGAATGTTCAAAATATCATAATAAAAGACTTTGGGGTTCAGTTCATGGTGTTATTTCTCCAATGATCTGTGGTATGTGCTAGTTTTGGTATTTCCTATTTTGTCCTTAAATTTATAAACTTTTTTATTCATTAGATGGGGATAAGAACATTCTATTGGTAGATTTTGGGTATATCTTAGGTGATTTAATTCACCATGTGTCTAACAAGTTTACTTGAAGAAAACTATAGAGTTTTCAGGTACATGGATCCTTGGGCTCCAAGTTCACAAACTTTGAAGGCGAGCCAACCTTGTTCAGGCTCCGAGAATTTTGTTTGGTTTTCTTACTTTGCTAACACTTTGGAAAACACCATAAATTTCGAAACACATAATATCTATTTTCATTATTCATCATTTAAAAAATTATCTTTCAAAATTATTTTATTTTCAAGCACCGTACATTTGTAAATAATTGTAAATAGTTTTTGTAAAATAATTTTCCTAGCCCTTGTTTTGCAAGTAATTGGGGTTTGGGGTTTATTTTGATTTTTTGTATATATTGGGGTTTTGGGTATTTTTATTTTCAATTGTGTAGGTGAGATCAAAGGTAAATAGTTGGAATAGAGCTAGATCTAGGCCATTGAGGATAAGATCTAGCCTCTAAATTCATTTTTGCAGGATCAACTACTGAAGAAATTGTAGGAAAATTGAATATGTGAAGCAAATTTATTTTCTTGTAAGGGTTTCAAATTTTTTTAGGGCCTAGAGGCCCATCGACATTCTCCAAGCCCAATGTCAACCCTATGATCCCTTGCATCACCCTTTTATGGCCCCACATCATCATTTTAGGCCTCTTATATGTTGGTTGTAACCCTTAGAGGGCCTCAACTCCCTCTTTAGCCCCTGCGTCAAGCTTTAAAGGCCGTTTATGGCCTAACCATGAGGCCCTAGGGCCTTGACTGCCCTCCTTGAGCCTAGACAACATCCTTAAGGGATGGACATGGGATTTTCTATGCCTTTTTCAAGCCTTGTCGCTCCTCTTCCTCCTATGTATCCCTTCACCCTCCCTCTCCTTTCAACCCCTCTTTCGCCATTTTTTCCAATTCTCTAGGCCTTCTAGGCCTCTTTCACCCCAACACTAGCCCTACTAGGCCTAGCGTTGGACTCTCGTGGCCCTTATTTTCCCTCTCTCTGTGTCTAAATTTTTTTGGATTGAATATTGGTCGGTTTCGCAGGAAACATTTGGATTAAGTTTGGTGTTTTCAAGTGCCAAGTTCATTGGAAAATTTTTGGAAACTTGGGCAAGTGATATTCAAGGCTTTGGGCCTAGGGTTTGGTCTCTAAACCATTGTTTTCTCACTGTTTTTCTACAACTGTGATAAATATTTCATAGCAGTGATAAAATTCAAGATTGAATTCTCTAAAATTCACTCATTAATTGCCTAAACACACTAAAATTTGCATGGTAAAATTTTACTAGTTATTTAGAAAATTGGGCATTGATTATTGAGCATAGATCTAGCTTGTTTAATGGCTGAAATATCTCTGCATGAGGGTCTGATCAGATCTGATATAATTATGAAATAACATCTTATGATGGCTAAAATTTCAAAGTTTCATATTGGCAAACTTGTCTTTAGTATTCAAAAATTTTTGGCACCAATTTGGCACACACTGTCATATTAATATCTCACTATTTGCATAATTTTATTACTATTGTCATAAGTGTTTTTAGATCTCATATAACTATGAATAATTCACCATAATAATGTTAATTATCTCATATAAATACTTGGCAAGTAATTTAATGTCTCAATGGTCATATTTGTTCCTTAAATGCTTGTCATCTCTTGATCTTGAGTGATTTACTTGTTGTTCTCCTAAGGGTTAATAAGTGCTCATTTCATTAGTGTTTCTAAGTGCTATTGTGAAAAAAATCGTTTTAACATTGGTTATTTGAAGGCTAAAATTCATTTGTTTAATTGTAAGCTCATTAATTTTTTTTTTTTTTTTAACTTTAACGGGTATGAGATTTTTATTGATAAGAAAAGGAGAGGGCAGGGCTGTGCCTTAACGACCCCGAGTACATCTTAGAGTTTCATCAGCAGCTGATTTTAAAACTATCCTTTAACAAGGCATTTCAACATTTCTTTCTTCGTTTATGAAGAGTAGTCCTTTCTGCGTTGCGCTCCCTTTGTTGGCCATCAAGTCTGCTTCGCTGTTTGAGCTTCTGAGGATGTGGTAACATTTATAAGAATTGAAAGCTGTGAGTACCCTTTTCAGTCTTTCCAGAATCCTGTTTAGGCCAGCATTTCTGAAATTCTCTTCCATGTTCAGATTTTTGATGAGGATCTCCGAGTCACCGAAAATCTGTATGTCTTTGATCCCTTTTTCCCTTGCAATTTGACAGGCTTTGAGGAGGCTTAGCAGCTCTGCTTGATTATTAGTTTTCTGACCGAGACCCTAGTAGAAAGAGTCCCGGGAGGCGCCATTTGGGGAATAGATGATCCCACCGGCACCGGAAGGGCCAGGGTTCCCTTTGGACGCCCCGTCGAAGAAGATGGAATTTGTCTTTTGCTCTCTCCACCATTGCTGAAATGAAGCATCAGGGTCTCTCTTTCTCCAAGAGGGGGAAGAAGTTTGTGGAGGGAGGAGGTACTTTCTGCAATGGGGGTCCAGAGACTCTAGCCACCTCTTTTCGATGGGCTGAAGCGAAGTATCCTCTTTATAGTACTGCTGTTGGGCTGCTTCCAAAAGGAATGTTCTGGCTTTTGCAGCAACCTGCAATGGAGTTTGAGACAGTTCATTAAAAATCTTCTGGTTACGCGCAATCCAAATCTGCCAGCACACAAACTTGGGGAAGGCATTCCAGACTTTGCGCCAAAAGGACTTTTGTGGGATACTATGAGGGTAGAGATGTCTCCAATCTGCAAACAGCTCCGAAACAGAGTTATGTGAGGGCGGATTCATTTGAAAATCCTGAAGCATAAGTTCCCATACTGCCTTGGCAAATAGACAGTCGATGAAAAGATGCTGTGAGGTTTCGTTGTTGCTCCTGCAGAGAGCGCACCTGTAAGGGCCGGCGAAATTTCTTTTTGCCATATTGTCTCCCGTTAAGATCTTGTTTTGGACCAATGTCCAGAAAAAAAAATTTACTTTTGGGAGTGCCAGAGGCTCCCATACATTTTTCCAGAATTCTTTGTTGTGCTTGCTGTTCCTAGAGGTTTGGAAGGCTTTGTAACCAGCAGAAGTTGTGTATTCACCAGAAATACCCCATCCCCATCGATCCTTCATGTTGCTGTGGATTGGTGCTGCGCCTTCCAGAAGATCTATCAATCTGTTGCGTTGAGCTTGCATCCGAAGAGGGGAGTCGATTTCCCAACCGGCCCACTCTCCACGGGCGTCCCATGACGTGATATCACAAACTCTGTTCTTGCCTTCAGTGATTAACCATTCTTTCAAATCAGCGATTTCCTCATGAACGTTCAAAGGCGCTCTCCCCATAATGCTGTCGTGCCAGAGATTTGTTGCTTTCCCATTCCCTGGGATCCTGTACGCAAATCGTTTGAAAACCTTGCTGCTCTTATAACAAAGCTTCCACAGCAGCGTGCTGTTTGCTGTGTAGTCCAACTGTATATTTCTAAACGCTGCCTTAGTTGTATATTTAGCTCTCAACAGAGCGCTGACAGGGTGCAGAGGCTCTTTGAGCATCTTCCACAAAATTTTGCAGCCAAGAGCTTGGTTGACCAGTGAGGGGTCCCGGATTTGCAAGCCGCCCTCTTCTCTTGGATTTTTAACAAGGTCCCAATTGACCAGGTGGAGTTTCTTTTCATTTCCCTTCCCTCCTTTCCAGAGGAAGTTTCGTATGAGAGTGGAGATCTGGTCCATTACAATCTTAGGGGCGAGCAAGAACGCAGCTTGATAGATTGGCAAGGCAGACAATTGAGATTTTATCAAGATGACCTTTCCTCCTTTTGTAAGCCAGAAACCTCCCCATGAAGAAATTTTTGTTTTGAGTTTGCAGATAATGTCACTCCAGAGCGACCTCCTGTTCGTTCCAGAGATGATGGGAAGCCCAAGGTATTTAATCTTGTCCCATTGGGAATACCCTTTGAAACCAAGTATATTAGCTATGTTGTTGAGCTCCTGCTGACCAGTGTTCCAGCTAAATACTTCACTTTTCCTTTCATTAACTTGGGCTCCCGAAACTTTGCAGTAGTTTCTGATGACTGAGTCAAAGGCCTTGGCAATTCTGGAAGAGGCTCCTCCCAATAGAATCGAGTCATCTGCAAAGAGAGCATGGTTCAGGGAGTTAACTCTGCTGGTGGGTTTGAGACCCGGGAGAGTGCCTGCCCTTCTTTCTGCTTCGAGTTTTCTACTTAGAGTTTCAGCCATTAAAATATATAAGAAGGGGGAGAGCGGGCATCCCTGCCTGATGCCTCTCCTAGCTTGGAAGAAGCTGGTTGGCCTGCCATTAATGAGAGGGGCAATCCATGGGTTGTCCGTGCATGCTTTGATGAGATTTACAAACTGAGGAGCAAATCCAAAGGAGAGCAATACTTTGCTGAGGAAAGTTCTATTGACTCTGTCAAATGCATTCGCCATGTCTAGCTTTATGATCATGCCTTTCTCTTTTCTTTGCTTGCTTGAGTGTATGGTCTTCTGCACCTGTATGATATTATCCAAAATATGTCTGCCTTCTACAAAACCTCCTTGGGAGCTAGAGATCAGTCGTGGGAGAAAGGGCTTTAATCTGCTGGCCAACAGTTTTGCCAATATCTTGTAGGATGCATTACATAGCGAGATTGGTCTGAATCTTGTGAAGGTTTCTGGATTGGTATCTTTGGGGATCAGTGCTAAGTAGGTTGAGTTGGTGCTGCCCCCTACTTTCGCTTTTTTCATGAATCCCCAAATCATCCTTTTCAGGTCATGTTTGATTATGTCCCAGCATGCTTTGTAGAAATGAATTGTGAAACCATCGGGTCCTGGGGCCTTATCTGAATCCATGGACCAGATAACTTTGATTATTTCTTCCTCAGTGACAGGTTTACAAAGATCAGAATTGTCATCCGGAGAGATGAGGGGGGGGATGTGACTGAGGAAATCTGCTTCCTCTTCTTCTTCACATTGGATGTCTAAACTGTAAAGATTTTTAAAGTGCAGTTCTGCTGCTTCTTTGACTTGTTGGAGTCCTTTACAAAGATGACCATCAGCATTCTTTATTTCTACAATATGGTTCCTTGACAGTCTAGAACGATACTGTCTGTGGAAAAAAGAGGTGTTACGATCACCAGCTTTTAACCAAAGGCTTCTGGACTTTAATCTCCAGTATTCCTCCTCTTTTCTAAAGGATTGAAAGGCAGCTCTCTGGGCTTTAGTTTCCTTGTCCAGCAGCTCATCGTTTATGTTTTTGCTTTCCATTTCATTTTGAAGAATGTGCAGATTCAGAACTGCTTCAGCTCTTTGAGAAGAAGGATTGGGGGCTGGATTTTTGATCCATTCCTTCAACGCTTTTTTGGTGGCTTTCAACTTTTGCTCCCAAACATAGCTGGGAGAACCTGAGATGGAGGAGGCCCAAGCAGCAATCACCGTTTCAGAGAAACCTGCTCTCTCAATCCATAGAGGAGAAAAGCGGAATGGGATGGGGCCCAGATCCTCTTCATCATCTATACTGAGCAGAATAGGCTTGTGGTCAGAGGTGAGCTTGGGCAGGATTTTGGTTGTTAAGATCTTCTTGTTCATGAGAAGAGAGGATTGGACTAGAAATCGATCTAGCCGGGCAGAAATATGCTCTGTCCCAGTTCGATTATTAGACCAAGTGAAGAGGCCTTGAGTTGGGTTAAGGTCTAATAGATCCCATTGCTGTGCAAGCTCTTCAACTATGGCAACCATGTGATCTTTGGAATTGGATCCACCTCTTTTCTCTTTGGCTTTCAGAACAATGTTGAGATCCCCAGCAAGAATGATATTATTGGGGGATTCTTGTTCTAAAAAGGTAGTCAGAGAGTTCCAGCATTCTCTTTTTTCTGCATAAATGACAGGGACATAGAGATTGACAAGAGAAATTTTCAACTTACTTGCGATATGGCTGATTTCCGTGTAGATCCAGTGTTGGGTCTCATGAGATTTGATCAGCTGGAGTTTATCTTCGGACCAAAGAGTTGCCAAGCCACCCGATGATCCCCTCGCACTGACCGCTTTGCCTGCACTTTTTTTCCATTTTGTCTTACTGATTTCTAGCAGAGCTTGCCCTGCTATCTTTGTCTCTTGGAGCATGAGGATATCTGCAGGTTCCAATTTCGATAAATCCTTTACTGCTTCTATTTTTGCGTGGTTCCCCAGTCCTCTGCAATTCCAAGAGACTAGCTTCATTATTTACCTGAGAGAGGAGTGGTGCCACCCTTGTGTGGCCTGGATCTGCTATTTCTTCCAATCGACATTTCGATCGTGGACTGGCTTCCTTGTGTCTTAAGCCTTTCAGCTTCTTCTTCTCTCTGTTCCTTGCGGGATTTCCTTCCAGCTCTTTTTGATGGACGTTCATAGATTTCTTCTTCTGAGGAGTCTGAGCTTTCAGCTGCCTTTTTCTTTGTGACTTCTGCATAGGTAGGGTTGGGGGGGCTACCTTGAGGAACTTCAGATTGATTGGCAACCCCACCCTCTTTGCTTGGAGATGATACTTCTATTTGATTCTCATTTTCTTGAGCAGCGGTCGGTGGGTCAATATGTGCTCCCTCAGTTTCTTTTAAGTTTTCTTCAGTCTCCTGAGTGGGTGTGGGGATGTTCCTAGCTCCTACTGCGGCGCTTTTTCCTGCATCTTTTTTTGCATGGCCAACTCTCTGGACTAGTGTCCATTGATCCCTGCTATGTTTGTCCGTTTGCTCCTCTGCTCGCTTCTTACAATGCTTTGCAAAGTGCCCATGTCCGTGGCAATGTCGACATTTAAAGGGAAGCTGTTCGTAGTCGAGTTCTTGGACATGCGTCCATCCTGCTACCGTGAGCTTGATCGCTTCAGGCAATCCTTCTTCGAGATCAACTTCGACACATATTCGGGCGCAAGAGTACTGGTCTTTTCTAACTGCTTGATCAATGTATTTGCCTAGCGCATTCCCGATGACTTGAAGCGATTTTTGATTCCAGCAGTGGAGAGGCAGATGTGGTAGTCTCACCCACACCGGCATAGCTGATGGAACGTCCTGTGTGGGATCAAAATCCGGAGACCACTTGTTTAAATACAAGCCTTGCGGCCCCATGAAGTAGGGGCCATTTCTGAAGATTAAACTTCTGTCTTCTGGATTTTCGAAGACGAAAACGAAGAACCCTTTACCCACGAAGTAACTCTTGACGTCATCTTTTATCAAGGGTTTCCAGTTTCTTTGTGACCAATCCTCCACAGATTTGGGGGACGGCCAAAGACCCGTAAACTGGCCGATGAGGCCCCTTTCTGCCAGGTTGAGCGCTGCTTTACATGTATCTTCCTCAGGCAAAGCAACAGCAGGGATCGAATCCATTTTTTTTATGAATTTCTGTTGAATGGCTGAAGGGGGGCGTTTCGATCCGGCAGCTATCAATGTTCGAAAAGCAGAGACTTCAGGTGGAACAGGAGGGGGGGCAGAGCCCCCAGGCGACCCCATCGAGCAGCAGGGAGAGGGAGCAGGGCTGCGCGCAGGAGCGCAGCAGCCAGGGCGGCGCAGAGGACTCCGGGAACCCTAGCTTCAGGGCACGGAGGAGAGCAGCGCGCGCAATTCGTAATCCAAAGTAAGCTCATTAATTTTTCACTAAGTAAGCACTCACACATTTAAGCTCTAATATTATAATCTTGTTGAATGATCTATTTTTCCTTGGACATTTAAATTTCTTTGGTATTGAAGAAAGTTTCTGACTTTTAAAGTATCTTGAAAACTAAAATCTAATTGGCATTATTGTGTTAAGCATCTAATTATTAAGGAAATTGTTGAATAATTGCTAAAAACATTAATTTATCTATCTTAAGTATCAGGATTTTATTGAGGTATCTCTTATTGGAATAATATCATTGAAATTGTATAATAATCATTGGTTAAGTGTTTTAATCTTGTTATCATTGGATAAGTTCATATTTGGATTGTTTAGCATTTGCACTTGGTGATTGACATATTTTTGGTAATAAGATTGTCTTTCCATTTATTGATAAGTACCCTTGTCATTGAACATTAACCATAACTTAAGTACTTAAAATTAAACAATATCAACCTGAGAAATCACTCATCCACCTTGCATAAGCATTATAAGTTCAGTTGCATTAATAATTTACCTCCAAGCATAAGCTTAGTTGATAGACTTCTAGGGTCACCCTTTCTCACATAGCTTGAGGGATTCAACAACTTCTTAGTGGTTAACAAGGTGACATTGCAATCATCAGAGCCACAGTCTCTATAGCTCCGAAGGCACCAAGTGGTTGGAACACCGAGGGAGGCATCGTTAATCAATCCCCTTCTTTCTTTCCATTGGCTTCCATCCCACAACCTATTTTGAAGACTAGTTCTAAAACAATTAAGAGGAAGGTTTTATTTAGACTAGGCATATAACTTAAAATTAGCCAACATCCTTACTTTACATCTAGGTATTAGGATTTGCATAACATATAGGATAGTTGATCATTCAAGTAGCATTTTTTCATCTAGTTACCTAGCTCTTAATTAGTAATAAGCAAGAAATTGACTCCACAAGGCATTGGTCTCAAATATAAATTTAATCTAGAATCCTTAAAATATTGCTTGAATTAACCAAGTAGTTAGGCTACCCAATCGTGTCTCCTGGAATTTTTTGTTTCCAACTTGTCCTTCATCACCTCATTTTCATAGGGACTACCCCCCATAGCCCGCTTTTGGGAGAAATCTAGAATAGAGTGGGTGTGGATGAGAGTGATAGCCCCCGCTCCGAGTCGTTATCGCAGTGCTTGTATAATATGAGTGACAGCAAATGAAAATTGCAAGATCCAAGAAGGTAGAATATGTGGGCCTCATGGAGGAAAAAATCCACGAAATGAGCAAGGAAATGAATGCCTTAAGGCTAAGGGAGTCATTCATGAACACCTAATACTCCATGGGTAGGTGTGGAATGCGAAAAGTCACAATGGAGTCCAAGTGACCTTGGAATGTGAAACCAAGAGTCACACCATTGTACTATAAATGTGCATCATGTATAATGGAAAAATAAGAGAGCTACACGCTTATCCTTCATTGTGTGTTGAGTTTCTTGTATGTGTTTTTATTCTTCCTCATACACCATGTGTGTGTTTAACATGATGTTTAAAATGGTATTAGAGCCGGAAATATACTGCCTGTTCATGTGAATGAGCCACTTGTTTTTGTGATTTTTTCTCTACTGTCACGCCCTGGCATTTTCATATTTTCCCCCCTCTTCAAAGAATTCGAAGCACAGGTCCCTTTTTAGCAAATTTTCTGCTATGTAACTCTGATTCCCTGTCATACCCTATCACATTCCGATCATTTATTATCTATATCCTCTATCTATGGGTTGTATGTGATGGAGGGAGCAGCATCTTGTTTATGTATTTCTCCTTTGCATCAAGCATTGAAGAGGAATTTATTATGATTGTAACTCTTGGAATTAGAGCATACAGTGACCCTAGCTAATATATGTTGGAGACTGTGAGGTGAACCCAACATGAATCTGGTACCCAAGAATTGGTATAGTGGCGTTGTGGTTTGGAGAGACCTTACAGCATTCGACTATGTAAAATTCCAAGTACCATGTTGAATGCATTAAAATTTCGGAGAATTAAACGTTGCATTGAGTTGGGCGTCGGTGAACGTCTGTCGAAACTCTAGTTATTCCTATCAACCGCGTTTTGGGCAGATGTATTATCTTTGGTTCCCTCCCATCATAGCGTTCCTCCTCTTTCTGCGTTACGTCGGCCTCCAACACTTGCCACCAGCTCACCTGCGAAATGTCTGTGGTTTCCAAAGGCTGAGGACGAAACTCAAATCGTCTTCCTTCTTCGTTCTAAGAATTGCGGAACTACCACGCGGTTATCATCATCTTAACTCACAGAGATGGGATCATCATCTTAAATTTTATCTGTTTACTGTTGTCATAAACGAATTTTGTTTTGAATTTTTTATATTTCTCATAGCTGGAAGCAATGCCTACTGCAATGGAAGAGATATGTGTGAATATGTCGATTGTTTCAATAGTTGTTTCTATTTTGTGAGTTTGATTCCCAGGCCCTCAAAATTCAATCGCAATATATTTTAGCGAATCGTGATACGGTGTTGTGCTTAATTGATTTGAGTGCAGCGGAAGCCTTATCCTGACAAGTGAAAGTGATTCCAACAACACCTATGCTTTATATGTGTTCATTTCATAACGCTCAGCCTCCCTCTTCCTTTGGAGCGCTCCTCATAATCACCTATTGGCATCACCATCTTATTGTGCTTCACTCCAGCAATGGTAGGGGATCCCTCCGTGACTTGGCCATCTTGCGTGGAGTGATAGGAGGCAGCCGAAGAGATAGTGGAAGATGCTCAGCCGAAGAGACAGTGGAAGGTGAGTCAACGTGAGGGAGGTGGACTGTCGTGGAGTTTGGAGAAGCGAAAGGAGCGTAGTCGTGGTGTTGTTTCGTCTCATTGAAGCGGCTTCAACACTCGAGGACTTCATCTTCAACTGATATTGTGGAAGCTATTATTGAGGTAAAATTCCCAAGTTCCTCTATTTCATTAATTCTCTATGTATTTATATTGAATGTAAGGGAACTACTCTAGTTTGTTTCCATTTCCATTGCTAGTCCTGAGGGCGTGGTTATTATCTCCAGTACAACATTGAAAGAAAAATTCAAGATAGTTTCATCCTGCAAATTGTGTGGCATTTCTCTAACTGTGCGCCCTGCCTAACTGTCAAACCCGCGTTTTTCTGCTACATTTGTTAGCATTGAATTCAACCACTTTATCCCTTGCTTGGACACGGTTTTCACAGAGTCATTATTGATGGGATTTTCAGGGATTTGATTTGAGAGCATTGGTGTTTAGATAAAATATCGCAATATTATTTTGCTTGGGATTTTGCAGTAGCTGTGATAGACATTTTATTGTTGTCATTTGGATTGAAATTGTGCTCTCACACCGTCTGCTACATATTGTGACATTTCAGCATTGTTATCTAACAAACCATTGAAAGGATAGAATTCGAAAAAAAAAAAAGAGGGGTTTTGAAGTCATTTGTAAGAATTTTGAATCACATTGTAAATGGGTGCATTATCGGTTGAAGCCGACACCTTTTCATTTTTGAGCCTAAGTTGTTGAAAAAGGCTAAAATCAATGAGGCATTAGAGTTTTTGAATAACCTCATTCATTCCAATGTTGATGATATGATAAAAATGAGCAAGGATGATATTTGTAACATTCAAAGTTGTTTGCAAGATGCACAAGAAAAGATTGAGTTTTTGCAGTTGGAATCTCAGCTCCAACAAGATGAACTTCAGCAAAAGAGTCACCATTCTAAACCTGTTTCTGTTTAGAATATTGTGAATGAATCTCATCAGAAGAAAGAAGATAAAGTTGCAATTGATCCACATTCAGTTCCTTGTACTAGAGCAGATTTACATACAGATGCAGCAGTTCAACCTGCACTTCTTAAGCCCATCATCAGACCTTGGGAAGAGCTTGTCCACAACAAGCACCGAACTGGTCTTGGATATGACAAGGATGTGTCCTTTCATATTCCAGACTACACCAATCCCATCATATTTCAGAGTGTCGCAATCCTGTATGATAGTTCACCTACAGCTGTTCCAGATCCCGTTCCGCGTCCACAACAATAGCAAATTGTAAAATTCCAACACTGTGATCGAGTTGGCCATACGAAAGATCACTATTTTTATCTTCATCCATGCAAGCACTATGGTCGGCACACCCATTCTTCAGACAGATGCTTCAGAAACAAGCCTCTTGCAAGAACAAAGATTCATCTTGGATGGATCGCTTCTTGGCAATGGGAATCAGCAGCCAAGAAGTTGTTTAAGTCACATGTCAGAACATGTTCACGAATATTGAGCAAAATTGCAATTGAGTTTTCGCCATCATCTCACCTTGTCCCTGACAGGGGGGGAAATGGTAGTCATGTACAAGCTTCGATGTCAGATCAAGCGAGCCTGAACCACAATCTCTCATTCCATGTTCAGAGTTGTAGCCAGAGACACATCAATTCAAGCGAGCCTGAGCCACAATTCGTCATTCCAGACCCAGAGATGTAGCCAGAGACACAGATGCCCATGAGCATGCCTTCGGTTGGTGGACAACCTTAAACCATCACAGGTAGTAGACCTCCCTTCTTTTAGGTTGAAGGTCTCCCTTTCATATATGAGGGATACTTCCTCTAGAAAAAGCCTTAAGCTTCTTGCCAGCTTTGGTTGAGTTCCAGGAAATGCTTCAAGCATTCCAGTGTTGTTGGTAATCCTAAAACCATCATAGGTAGTAGACCTCTCTTCTTTTAGGTTGAAGGTCTCCCTTTTTTATGAGGGATAATTCCTCTAGCAGAAGCCTTCAGCTTCTTGCCAGTTTTGGAAGAGCTCCGGGAACTGCAACACGTTTTTCGTTCCAGTGTTGGTGGTCATCCTTAAACCACCTCTTTTTGCCAACATTTCAGAGAGTTGATTCAGCCAAGTGCTGCCATGTATACTTTGCAGATTTGTATTACAACTCTCTTCTTGGACTCACACATACCCCTTCGGATTAAGGGGGGGAGTGTTGGAACACCTAATCCTCCATGGGTAGGTGTGGAATGCAAAAAGTCACAATGGAGTCCAAGTGACCTTGGAATGTGAAACCAAGAGTCACACCATTGTACTATAAATGTACATCATGTATAATGGAAAAATAAGAGAGCTACACGCTTATCCTTCATTGTGTGTTGAGTTTCTTATGTGTGTGTTTATTCTTCCTCATACACCATGTGTGTGTTTAACATGATGTTTAACAAAGGAGAATCCATAGTCAGAGAACAATTATCTTGAAGAAGGAGATAATTGTTGCAGAAAGGAACCATATCTATTCGATTTATTATGTAATATTTATAAAGAGAATATACCCAACCATATATTTGATTAATCAAGCATAGTAAGGGTAAGATGAATCTATCCAAGTTTAATATTAGGGAGATTAAAGGAAACCATTGATAATTACTTATCGTCAACAGATTGATACACTTTCTTCTTAATAACAT
Organism: Pinus albicaulis; assembly: GCA_034641835.2. Lineage (NCBI taxonomy): Eukaryota > Viridiplantae > Streptophyta > Pinopsida > Pinales > Pinaceae > Pinus > Pinus albicaulis. Next base: position 1,147,334,561 of record CM076574.1, on the reverse strand, counting down.
AGTATCCACACTCAATGGATAAATCATCACATTATTAAATTCATGCAAGTGTTTTAGGACCGAATCATCCTATTTCATCCTTAGAAGATAAAGTATCTTCTAAAGAAACAACTTATTGACCAATAATTTTGACTTGTATAGTTTCCTAACTTATCCCAAAATTTCGTGGCAATGTCTTCCCACGATACATTCAACAACACCAAATCTACAAGACAAAGCCAAATCATACTCCTAATTTTTCTTTCGAGTTTCTCCCATTCCTCTATTGACATGTCAGTCACCGGTGTTCTAGGATGCATAATGAGCCACTATTCTTGTTATATGAGGAGAGATTGCATTTAAAGCTTCCAAAGCTAAAAAAATTGACCATTAAACTTCTCAATCTCAATCTATCCATCCTTCTTTAACTAATGTTATGTCTTCAAAATCCCACTCGAACGTGCTTATCTCCCATATAATCAAGAATGATGTTCTTGAACAGATCTGGGTTCAATATCCTCAACGCTTGACAATAGATATTCCCATCTACAACCAAAATGAGCTTTAATACCATATGTTGGACTTAAGGCACCTTATTTACACTCAAGATACCAAAATTCCAAATACATAGTCAGCTAGACATCTAAACCAAAATATAAGTCAATTAACATAATTATTTAAAGATCATTAGAGAACTTGCAGAATAAAAAACAAACAATGGCACTACATAAAGGTTTTACACAACACAAAGTTTTTACTCTAGAAACCTTTAACTAGGAAAACTAGCCAAATTTTCATCTTCACCTCTCTTATATTCTCAACCAAACATGGAAGTTAGTTACAATGAACATCGACATTGGTCCACACCTAAGACCAATGCATTCACATCACTTGATCTCCATCGATCGTGAATATTCCTTTACACTATTGCTCATCAACCTTACATCATGCCTTATTTATAGGTAGATAAAACCCTAATTTATAACTTTTCAAATAAGTACAACTGGTTGAATATCATTGGCTAAGATCCCAAGAAGCACGGGATTCCTAACATTTTTTTGACTAGTTCCGATTATAATCAATTTTCCTTCGACCACTAGTCAACCACCAATCTAGGACAACTGTGTACATATGCCCATTTACAGTCCCTTCAATTACTACAGTTGATTATCGACTTATGTTAGTTGTTTGAATGCTCGTCTACGTTGACTAAGGTAATAGCTCTTGACTTGACCATCAACCTATTGATTCAACCATCGATTGTCTTCTCATCAAGTTGACTTTAATTCTCTTGTTGACTTGTTGTTCCTAGTCAATTGTTCCTAAATAGACTTGTTGAGATTTATTCCTAGTCATCTTACTCGACCAGTCCATTGAATAAATAAACTCCTATTGACTAAGATTACTTGAAAAGAGTACAACATCTCAGCAAGGTCATGAGCCCAATTCATTCTTGAGCAAGAGAAAAATAATTTTTTAAAATTGCTAAAATTTATTGGATGGTAAAGAATCTTATTGGTCAACGCTCAACAATATAGCTCACTTGGAAAAGCACATTATATAAAGTGTTATGTAAAATATTATGAGGTCCTTGGTTCGATCCACCCAATTAACCCATGTCCACATTAGGGGAAACATGTTGCACCTAGTGGTTATAGTGGCGACAGACAGAATCGACCATGTGTCATGCAAGTATGAGACCACCCTAGTTGTCAATTTCATTGTTCATAAAAGGATAAAAAAAGACTCTCATTACTCAGACATTGGGGAAGACCATGGCTAACCATAAAGATATCTTGCATACAATTATTATATTTTTGGGGAAATTTGAAACAATATGCAAGGATTGCGTTGGAAATCTTTTCTCAATCACCAATGTCTCTAAAGAAGCATGAACTCAAGAGATGGAAGGGGAGCTAGTAGGATCTCAACCCAACCCAATTACTTCTTGGAGGGGACCTAGTGTTCAAACCCTTTGCATAGTAGCAGGAGAAGATATCCAGGGGTTCCAAAGAGGGGTTGACCAAAGATCATATCCCACCTAATTGCGTCTAACCCTTAACCCGAGTATGGTAACAATCATAGGCAATTAACTTAGGAATATTTTCTTTTTGTTATACTTGTAGACATACAACCTACATTTATAAAAAAATTATGGTTATTAAGTTGGTGGGAGGCCTAGTTTCCCTTGATACAACCAACCACCATTGACTATGTGTATCTCTATTTTGTTTATAATGTCAAATACATATTAAAAAAAGGATGCCAAGCACATTAAAAAAATAAAAAATACATTAAAAAAACAGATCAAAAGTATTTATTGTAATTTAAAGATAATGATTAATGGTTAATAGTTAACATGTAGAGATAAATGAAAGTAATGGTTAATCTAAACATTTCTTGAATCTTCACACCTTACCCACCAATAACATCATGTAGAGATAAATGCTAGACAACATAGTTTCAAGGTTGAATTAATTTGTTATAACATTAAAAAAAACAAAAAATATAAAACATAACCAATTATATTTAAAATTTAAAATACATTTGTAAGAATTTGAAAAAAGTTACAATACATTTCTAAGAATTTTTTAAAAATCTAACTTAATTTAGCAAAAATAAGAAAATTGCTTATTCTACTACAAAGGTAATAATGGAATGAAAAATATGTTAGAATTTTCAATGATTAAAGTCATCATCATAACAAAAGAATTGGAAATCACCTCTTCAAAGAAATAATAGACATCCTATGGGAAATCTAACTTAGGTTTTCATAATTCCCTGTTACAAGAGAATTATAATAATGAAAAGTCACCATAAAAACTAAAGAAATGAAAGTCTCTTAAAAGAAATAATAAGAAATAATGGACCACCTATAGGATATCTACCTATATTTTCACACACATACCTATGTAATAATAATTTTAATTTGAAGTGATCATGAGGACCAAAAAATTGGGATGGGTATTCAAGCCACTAATCAAGAATCTGGGTTAATCGTATTCGTAATTAATTTTCGTACAGAAAGGGCGGATTCAAACAAATTCCGTAATGGAAAACTTGACTCTTGTGGCATCGGATCCTGCGGTGAATCGAACTCATGGCCACCTCCTACTGGGCTGCATTAACAACTGTCACGCTAGCGAGGACCAATCGCAACGGAGAACTTGACTCAAGGCCAGGAGGATCGAAGAAGAGCCAGTCGTGGGCTTAAACTGGGACGAGACACTTCGACACACCTTGGTTTTAAATTGAATGTTTGGCATCTGGGCATGTTTATAAATTTAAATTTTCACAATTTTTTTTTTTTAAAGTAGGATTGTTTTGTTTATATATATATATATATATATATATATATAATTTTTAATATTTATTTTCCATTTATATATATATATATATTTAATTTTTAATATTTATTTTTCTAATTATTATTTTTAATTGTATTAATGTTTTTATTGTTTTTTAAAACATGTACATTTTATAATTTTATTTTTATTTTTATTTATTTATTTTTCTAATTATTATTTTTTAATTATATTAATAATCTTAAATCTAAAAAATTTCAAAATCTATTACTAATTTTTTTTTGAATAAAAACAATTCAAAACATAAATAAACTTAAATCTATAAATAAATCCATTTACTAACATGTCTCTCGAACCAAAAACATTTCAAAACACAAATAAACTTAAATTCATAAATTTCAAACTAAAATTACCTTAAAAGATAGACAAACCTAAACCTAAGTCCATTATATAACATTGTGTAACATTTTTTTTTTTTTAAATGTAGTTGAGAATGTTTTTTATTTTGAATTTGTGATTTTAAATGCTACAAAATAGAAAATATTATTTATAAAACTAAATTTATTTATATAAAAAATGTAATTATATATTTTAAAAAATATAATAAATATTATTTAATCAATACAATAATAGATTAAGTTTTATATAATATTATATAAATTAATTTTTATTTAATATTAATATTTAAAACACAATTAAATAACAGTTTTGGTTGTATAAAAAAATATAATTACATTAAAAGATAAAGTAAATAATCTCAATAAAATATTTAAATTAGTATTTGATTTACCAGTATAAAATGTAATTATATATAAATTATATAACAAATTAATCAATTATTATTATGCTTTATATGATGTTACATCATGTAAAAATAGTTACATTAAATTAAATTAAATTGTATCATTAAAATTAATAATTTAATTTTTAATTATTTATATTAAATATATAATAATATTTTTTTTTTCATTTTAAATATTGTAAAATAGTTATATATATTAAAAATTAATGCATTATATTAAAAAATAGATTAATTTGATAAAAATTAATATAAAAATAAAAATAACATAATATGTCATGGAAATTAAAAAAGACTTATGTATTTAAGTTTCCTTGTAAAGGTCATCTGAACCCAATTATTCTAATTTAGAGGTACTCTTTGAATAAAACTTATGTCAAATTTTTTTAGACTGTTGTTATAAGATTTTTAAATCATGAAAGTCGTGGTCCAAAATAATGGAAATTGTATCTAAAAAAATATATCCGACAACGAATCAGAGATCTACCGAGGGTTGTCCTAGGATTACCCGTAGCAAGTAATCTAAAACAAGATAACCAGAAACCAGTTGTCAACCAACAAATCTTGAAGTATATACGGAAGAAAGAGTCCCTGCCGTCCACAGAATCAATTTCCATTTCAGCAGAAATTTTTATATGAAATATAAGGATTTATCATTTATATTCTGTGTAAAATTGAAGTCAATACAATTAATTTTTTCTCGAAAACCCTACAAAAACCAGCATTAACTAACATTTGCATTTCTTGAACATCTACATGTATTTTCAGCTAAACCTGGATATCCACAGAATACTCACCATCAATAAATGATGGATTTGGCACATAATCTTCTCTAAGGTTTTGAATGCCGATCATCGACACCTACTTGATCTGCAAAACATGTAAATATAAAATTGATATTAAATGTTGCACAACTAAATCTCATTTCTAAAATTTGAAATATATAAATCTGTAGGGCATTATTTACCAGAAATATTATTATATGATTTGCTGAGACTTTATATTAGATCCCCACAGAGATTTTCGCAGGTTTCAATCATATTTTTCTTTGGAATTCCCGATATTTTTTTTTATAAAAGGGCAATTCTCCTTCACTCTAAGCAAATCTTCTCGACCTTTGCGAATCTCCTTCACCATGACATTCTGTACCTCTTCTGTGCCGCTTTCAACAAAACTTGTGACACAAATTCGACGACCCCGTAGTTAAAATGTGCAGCAGCAGCAATGTGGTTGAGAGAATAAAAGGGCTTTGTTGTGGACAAACGCTTTAGATCATTATTACGAATCCAAGAATCCTAAACAGAGAGAAAATTTGGTATAATCTAATTTCCGTACAGTAAGGGTCGATTCGACCAAATTCTGCAAAGAAGAGCTTCACTAAACAGCAGGAGGGTCCAAGAAGAGGCAGACGTGTGCTTAAAAGTTAAACCTCATTACCTACATTGAACTCACACGACACATTTCAGCACAAATTAATTTGGGGTCGGCCACTCAGGAATTGCGGCCGTCCCTAACTACAACCCTCAGAATTGCTCTCGTTACCTGTGGGGCAGCTAACTCACATTTCTGTTTCGGAAATTCAAAGTTGGAATCCCATTCCCCATCCCAATATAAGCAATTCACTTCTTGGACGACGCTTTCATGCTTTTGTCAGTGCCAACTTTTACTCTGACAACACAACGGACAAATTATGCAGACCGCTGGATTACACAAAGGGCGTAATGATGTAATATCGCGATTGACTCTCGTCCACTTATGCACATGGTTACAATGCCACGTCAATAATGCTTTTATGCCATCCATTCACTTCAATGGATCGATGGATCGACCCAAGACCTTTATCATGGTCATGGGTTAGTCATGGGTCTTTTATTTTCGGAATTGTTTTCTGTATTTTAAATTTTTATTTATTTATATTAATTTCAAGTTTAAAAGTTTCTAACAGCTATTTACTAGCTTGTGTTTTTTATTTTTATTTTTAATTTAATTTTATAAAGTTTAAAAATTTTTATCCACATTTACTAGCATGTATCTTGAACCAAAGATATTTCAAAGCACAAACACTTCTAATTAATGCTAGAAATTCATTTAAAAATATTGGAATTTAGACTATAAATACATGAAAAGATAGACAATTTTATGTTTATTATATAATATTGTGGAAAGGTATTAAATTTTTATTTTTATTTATTTATTTATTTTTCAACTAATTTGTGATGAAAGTCTTACAAACAAACTAAATCAACTATGTTATTTATAAAATTAAATTTCTCCATATAAAATATAATTATATATTTTGAAATATATTATATAATAAAATTTACATAGTAAATAAATATCATTTAATAAATATAACAACAAAAATTACATAATAAATGAAATAAGTTTTATATAATATTAATGTTAAAAATGGAAGAGATAAGATATATTCATAAATTTAGTAGCTCTCACCTGAGCAAGCTCCAAGTGGAGACTATCTTAAGCAAAACTTTCTACACATTCATCATTAACATCAAGAATATATAAGTTTACATGAGAATAGGATAGTTAGAAGGAAAATAGGGACTAATTCCTAAACTAGGATACACTCACAGCTAATGAACAAAATCTCTCCAATAATACATTCTCTATTAATTCAAACACTCCCTCTTGATGGAGAAACAAACTCTATCCAATAATACATTCTCTATTAATTCAAACACTCCCCCTTAATCGAGAAAGGCTTCACTAGTACTCCTAATTCAAATTTAATTCTTCCAAGGGGCTTGGTAAAAATGTCTTTTGCATTATCACAAGTATTACAATATTCAATATAAATTTATTTTGACTGAATCTTCTCTCTAACAAAGTGAAACTGTGTATCAATATACTTTATGTTTTTATGAAACACAATATTGTTTGCAAGTTTGATTCAACTCTAGTTGTCACATCTGATAACATTTGCATCTTTCTGTTCTTCTCCAACATCATGGAGAAGTCTCCTCAACCAAACTGCCTCGCACGTTGTTGCACACATTTCTTGATACTCTGCTTTTCCTGAAGACAAGGATACAATATTATACATCTTGTTTCTCCATGAAATCACCCCAAAATCGATGTTGAATGCATAACCTGTTATGGATCGTCTATCATCCACATTTCTGTCCCAGTCTGAATTTGAAAAAACTGTCAACCTAACATCAAATGAATAAGTATATTTACTACCAAAGCCTAAGGTTCCTTGGAGACACATTAAGACGCCTTTTGCTGCCACCCAATGACTCTCAATAGGTTTTGACATGTATTGGCTCAATACACTGACTGCAAAAGCTAAGTCAGGTCTAGTTGTAGTTAGATAAATCAAACTCCCAACCCGCTGTCTGTACAATGTTGCATCCACCTCCTTAGAACCATCATCATTCGAAAGTTTGGCATTCTATTGTAAAGGAACTAAGGTAGCTTTGAACTGATCCATTCTAAACTTTTTAAATAAACTCCTTACATACTTTCCTTGAGACAGAAAAGTCTGGCCAAGATCCCTCTAGACTTCAAGACCCAAAAAGTAGTGTAACTCTCCAAGGTATTTCATCTCAAAAACTCGTGACATATACACTTTGATTTCTTTAATGAGCTCATCAACATTTCTTGTAATAAAAAGATCATATACATATAAAGAAATCAAAATAATTTGTCTCTTTTCATCAAACACAATATACAAATTTGGGTCATTCTTGCTCCTCTTATAACTATGCTGTCAGAAAAATGAGTCAATATTTTCATACCATGACCTGGGTGGCGGTTTTAATCCATACAATGATTTCCTCAATCTACAGACTAAATGTTCTTTCCCTTGTTCAACAAACCCTTCATGTTGTGTTAAATACACCTCTTCTTTCAATTCACCATTTAAGAAAGAAGAGTTCACATCTAGCTAGTGTATTTTCCAGTGATGTTCTGTAGCTAAAGATATTAACATTCTAATGGTGTTTAATTTAGCTATAGGGGAAAAGGTTTCTTCACAATTAATACCTTCTTTCTGCGAATACCTGTTAGCCACCAGCCTAGATTTATATTTATCTATACTGCCATCTGCTTTAAACTTAGACTTGTATAACCATTTCCAACCTATGGTTGTTTGTCTTCAGGTAGTTCAACTAGATCCCAGGTTTTGTTTTTAAGTATTGACTCATATTCCTCTTCCAACGCTGCCCTCCATTCATCATATTCCCTTTCTTCTTTATATTTTAAGGGCTCAACAACATTCAAGATATTTGTCATGAGAGCATAGCCTTTATACCTGCCAGGTAAGCGAGTCTGCCTACCTGATCTTCATGGTATTGGAGTGGCCTCAATTTTTTTTTATCATCCCTTAATGGACTGTTGACTACTGACTGCGTCTGTATCATCTGATTCTTCATTTTTCTATTGTTGTTGCTGCTCATGACCGTCCCTTGTTTCATCACTTCCATCTTCCACCAGCAAAGGAATGTCCCACTCTTCATTTCCTTTATCGTAGTTTCCATCATCAACCTGCTCATGGAATACTACATCTCTACTTGCAAACACTTTGTGAGTAGAAGGATTAAACAATTTATATGCTTTAAACTCTGTATAGTACCCAAAAAAAATGCATTTTATGGCCTTTGAATCCAGTCTCTTCCTATCCTCTTTTGGAACATGAGCAAAATATTTCGAGCCAAAAACTCTTAAATGATTAACTCCAGGCTTAAAACCTAATAGAGTTTCGAATGAAATTTTAAGATCAAGCCTTTTTGTTGGACTCTTATTATTTAAACACATTGTAGTATTTATTTCTTTTTCCCAAAAACGGTTAGACATGTTCTTACCTTTTAACATGTTGCATTCACACTCCACAATGGTTATGTTCTTCCTCTCTACAACCATGTTCTGTTGGGGAGTGTGGGGTACTATGAATTGTTGAACTATCCCATGGTCCTTTTAATATTTGATGAAGTCACCCTACTTGTATTCTCCTCCTTCATCTCATCGGAGAATTTTGATGAACTTCCTTGTCTGTTTTTCAACCATGCTCCTAAATTCTTTAAAGTATTCAAAAGTATGACTCTTCTTTCTGAGAAATTATATCAAGGTAAATATTGTGCAATCATCAACAAATAATAATAAATAATATGCACCTCCTAATGACCTTATCTGCATCGGACCACATAAATAAGTGTGCACAAGCTCTAGTATATCTCTCTTCTTTCTATTTGAACTTGAGGGAAAATCATCCCTATGCATCTTCCCAAGGGCACATTCTTCACAATCAACATGAACTTTTTTTAAAACACAGAGACCACTGACCATACCTTATTTCTAAAGTAGTAGTAGGTTATGAAAATTGATATGACTGAATCTTTGATATCACAAATTATTTGCATTCATATCTGTTGAAGTCAAGGCTTGGTGTTGTGCACTTCTTACATTCAATTTGTAGAGACCTCCAAATCGAATACCTAATGTAATTAGCTTAATATGATCCAACCGATCTTTAATAACACAATAAGGCTTAAAAAATTCTACCTTAAGATTATGATATGTTATCATAGATACATACAGAGATCAGATTCTTTTTAATTCTTGGTGCATACATCACATTTTGAATATGCCTAATATTACCATCAGGTAATACCACGTGAATATTTCCATACCCCTTAATCTGGTAACCTCTGTCGTCACCACTGTAGATATTAACACCATTGCTGGTCTCTTTAAAAATTTCAAACCGATGTGTGTGACCTGTCATGTGAGTGGAAGCTCCATAATGCACAAACCAAGTTTCAACTTCATTATTCTCAACGGAGAGAACAAAATCATACATAAACAGTCCGAGGTTCTGATTTTGATCTTCATAAGAAAAGTGCCCTGCATGTTTCTTTCGTCTATGTCAATTTTCATCAAACTTATTCTTATGGAAATTCCTAGAAATATTACCATATTTACCATAGTAAAACCATTTGATCCCTGAATCATTTTTGGTCGAAGACATACCTTGAGGTGGCTTTCTTTGTGGTGTACTTCTTCCTTTCTATCATGCGCTTTCTCTTCCTCTGAAAGACTTTTTCTTCACCATTAATGCAAGATTTGAATTGTGGGGTTTAAAAGTCATTCGCCTCCCTTCCTCTTGTATCAAGATCCCTGTCAATTCTTCGAAATTGGGGGATTTATCTCTTGCGTTCAGACCTATAATAAACATCTGATAATCACAAGCCATACCATTCATGGTAACTATGATGAGATCTGTGTTGGATATTGTCTCCCCTATATCGACCAACTGGTTTTTCAACTCCTTGATCCGAGAGATGAATGAATGACTGATTCACTCTCCTCCATTTTTATGGAGAGAATCTTGCTTCTTAGGAACAATAAACGATTTGTATTCTTTATCTCATACAAATCCTTGAGAGTTGTCCAAATATCATTTGCTGACTTACACTCTCTGAGGTGAGGGACGATGAAGTCTTTCATTGACAATTTCAACAACACTTTCTCTTAGTTCTCCCTCTTCTCCCAATCTTGAATTGCTGCAGCTGTTCCGCCCCCGGTTGTAGTTGGATTCAATTCATCCCCATTTGCAATCACCCATGCACTTTGCACCTTAAGCAAAGTCAGAAATTTGAATTTCCAATTAGAATAATTGAAATCGAGCTTATTGATCTCGTTCAAGTATGCCTATGCCATCTGATTATTCATGGTGATAGGTTAATTTATAGATTTGTCTTAAAAAAAAACTTCCAACCTCCACCAATTGATCATAAAACGAATACAATTACCAGTTCCGTCTCCAATTGATCTATCTCCGGATCCCAAAGAGTGATCTCAAATGGTCTGTATTGGAGGCCCCACGATGGGCGTAACACACCACCATAATTCGAGCAAATGAAAATAAAAAAAATGTTCTCACTCATCCACTTATAATAAAGCGCCAGGAATTCAATACACCACACATCTTGTGGGCAGATCTAGTTCTCGGATTGATCTACGCTTGGTAGGCTCAGTTTAACAACAAACAAGCAGTGAACACGCCTCCACGCAGGTTTGGTTTCGTGCTGGTGATTCACGCTTCTGCCACGCTCACTACACCTTTGCTGAGCATTCTATGCTCACCACTATGATAAACAGATCGAGAGTGCACGACACATTTGCCACCATCAACCACACACAACACTGCAACTCCAACGCAGTCACTCCACATGGCACCACTTCAACAGGTGAATTGGACTCTACACCTCAAAATTAAAAGCAATACACTCTATCCTATTCTCCTTATAGAAGTGGGTTTTTCCCTTATCGAGAGCCTAGCTATGACTAGGCTCTTGTTGTATAAGCACAAAATCAATAACATGGGAGACCATAGACTTCCTAAACTAGCTTTACGTTCTAGCCAAAACCACATGAGGCTCAAACGAGGTTGGTATAAAGATACCAAGGCCTGGTTAAACCATTGGGAGATCGAGGAAAATGTTGCATTGAAAAATATTAATAACATTAAAAATATTGTTACTTCTAAGTTTAAAGAGAAAATATGGTGTGAGAAAGATTTAAAAGCTAAAAGAAAATTAAGATATTATAAGGAGGTCATCAACCCTACTCTAGAAGATTTAAAGTATCTCTTTGTTTTAACTAGCTCAAAGAAAAAAATCAATATAGCCAAGATAAGAACGAACTCTCATGAGCTCCATAGTGAAACAGGTCGTTGGGCACTTCCTAGAACACCATGGGTGGAAAGGATATGCCATCTCTGTGAGAATATGAACATTGAGGATGAAAATCACTTCCTCTTAGAGTGCCCTGGGTACACCCACATTAGATCTCAGTTTCATAATCTTTGTTGCAACACTGGCCTTCCTAGCCTTTTAACATGTCAAAATTATAGTGAGCTCGAGAGACTTCTCTCCAAGCTCTTTGAGCATAGGAGTACAATTTTACTCCTAACCTTCCAAAAATTACTAATAGACAATATATATATATATATATATATATATATAATAATTAATATTTTATTTATTAAATATTATATTAATAATTAAAAAAACATAAAATAATATAATTAAAACAAATAAAATCAATTAATTAAAAAACTGTAAAAATAAAATAAGCACCAAAATATATAGTTGTGATTAAAGAAAACCACTATAACATGTGAAACGCTACTCATCTTTACAAGAATTTTAAAATTAGATTAATTTTATAAATGTAACTGACGTTTACTTCTTTTTTTGTAAATTTGGTGGTACCTTCTATTTTCTATTTATATGTAAAGACAGGTTACAGTATAAAAAGCATTCTTGGCCTCAACCTGCCAGCAGGAAACCAGGTCTGTTGGCCATCTAATTCCGTTAAAAGCTTGCCAAAATTGAAATTGTCTCAGTCTTCTATACTTCGCATGAGCTAATTGTCCTACTGTTTCAACATGTTCATATAGACTAAGTTCATAAACTTTCCAAAAAACCATAAAACAGAAAAGTAGGAATAACTATCCATCTGACGAGGACACAGGGGCTGGATCATTGGCACGAGACCCAGGCATATCAGTCTGTTGCATGTGCTGGAGCAGTTTCTCTACTCTTCCCATTCTGTCATCCAATCTCTGAATTGCTTGGTGTTGGGCAAATTTAATATGCTGCAGGTTGGTGTCAATATTCTCCAACAGGTCTTTGAGGAACAACTCTGTCTTTGGGCAAGTAACTGAAAATATAAATAAATAGCTGAAAATATAAATAAATGGAAATTATCTTAAAAAAAAATAGCAGACAGCGAATGGGAAATAACCCCTCGGATCAGTTTAGAACAAGATAACATGAGTTACCAATTGCCAAAACAGAAGGGTTTACACTTGAACAAATCGTGAAGTATATTGGGAAGAACGAGTCCGTACTTTCCATGGAATCAATTTCCGTCGCATACAGAAATATTTTTTATGAAATCGATTTCACCAGCAATGTGTGATCGATTTCGCACGTGATCTTTTCTAACGTCTTGAATGTCGATCATCCACTCCCACTTAATCTGCATAATATATAAATATAAATTGGATGTTAAATGTTGTACAAATAAACCACATTTTTGAGCTTTGAAATATATAAATTTCGAAGCATTATTTACCAGAAATGAGATAATATGGTTTAGCTGATAGTTTATATTATATTCGCAAAAATATTTTTGGAGGTATTCAATGAAATTTTTCGTTGGAATTCTTCTTCACTTGTACAAATTCAAAATGCTCAGCAGCAACAATGGAGAAATGGGGTTGAGAGAATGAAAGAGCTTTGCTGTGGACAAATTCTTTAGGTCATTAATGCAAATCCAAGAATCCTAATCAGAGAGAAAAAGTTGGCTTAATCGTATCCTTAACTAATTTTCGTACCGCAAGGGCGGAATATTCAAACAAATTCTGTAACGGAGGACTTACTGTTATGGCATCGGCTCCTGCGGTGAATCGAACTCGTGCCCTCGTCCTGCAGGGCCGCTTTAACAACCCTCATGCTAGCGAGGACTCAAGGTCAGGAGGGTCGAAGAAGAGCCCGTCGTGGGCTGAAATCTCTGTACCGACCTACATATTTACATTGAACTCACACTTCCACACATCTTAATTTAAATTGAATCTGGGCAATGATCGTTGTTACTGTTACAAATTTAAATAAATGTTGGCATAATGTTCATGGTTTATAAATTTAAATATTCACAATTTTTTTTAAGAAAGATTGCTTTGGTTGTTTTTTTAAACATGTAATTTTTTTTATAATTTTTAATAAGTTGATTTTTTTAAATTATATTATTAACTTTGAATCTAAAAATTTTCAAAATCCATACCAACAATATTTCAAAACACATAAACTTAAATTCATTATAAATTCATTTACTTAAATTCATTTAATAACATTTGGATTCAAACTAGAAATACCTCAACAAATCTAAACCCACTATATGCCATTGTGTAAACTCAAATTTTTTTTTTCTTAGTGTGGTTCAGAATGCTTTTTATTTTGAATCTGTGATTTTAAGTGCTCCATACAAAATCGAAATAGAAAATATTGTTTATAAAATTAAATTTATTTATTTAAAAAATATAATTATGTATTTTAAAATATATAATAAATATTATTTAAATAATTTCATAATGAATTAAATTTTATATAATATTAATATATATAAAAATATTTAGATAATAGTTTGGTTGTATAAAAAAATTTAAATTGTAAGGTAAACTATTTTCATAACAAAAAAAAATAAAAATAAAAATAAATAAATAAATATATATATATATATATATATATATATATATATATATATATATATATATATATATATATAATTAATCCATTATTATTATGTTGTTTTATATGGTACTACATCATGTAAAAATAGTTATATGATATTAAATTAAATTACACTACTAAAATTAATATCAATATTAATATAGTATTAATAATTTAATTTTTAATTATTTATATCAAATATATAATATTATTTTTTCATATATATATATATATATATATATATATATATATATATATATATATATATAATTTTCTAGTAAGTTTTAAAAGTAGATTAATATAAATTAAAAATTTTAAAAATATAATTAAATTTATTTTTAAAAATCAATTTATTATCTTAAAAAAATTATTAATTTGATAAAGTATAATATAAAGATAAAACTAAAAATAAAAATTATGTAACATAGTTTGTAAAGGTCAGCCTATTATTCTAATTTAGAGGTACTCTTTGAATTAAACTTATGTCCAATTTTTTTATTCATTTTGTATGATGAAAGTCGTGGTTCAAAATAAATATTTGGAAATTGTTTTTTTTAAATAACATATAAGCAATTAGAGATCTACCAAGGGTTGTCTTAGGATTGCCCAACCAGTGATCTAAAGCAAGATAACCTAAAACCAGTTGTGAACCAATAAGGCTTTAAATCTGAACAAATAAAGCTTTAAATCTGAACAAATCTGGAAGAATATATGGAAAAAAGAGTCCCTCCCTTCCATAGAAGCATGGCAGAAATTTTTTATTCTGAGTGAAATTTAAATCAATACAATTAATTTTTAGTTAAAAAAAAATCCTATAATAACCAGCATTAACTAACATTTGCATTTCTTTCACCTAGATAATCCAGAGAATACTCACCATCCATTGATAAATGATGGATTTCGCATATAATCTTCTGTAACATTTTGAATGCATCCACACCTACTTGATCTGCAAAACATGTAAATATAAATTGGATATTAATTGTTGCACAATTAAATCAGTAGGCATTATTTACCAGAAATATGATTAGGTGAGAATTTATGTTAGATCCGCACACAGATTTTCGCACGCTTCAATCATATTTTTCTTTGGAATTCCCGATTTTTTAGAAAAGGGCAATTCTCCTTCACTCTAAGCAAATCTTCTCGACCTTTGGGAATCTCCTTCACCATGACATTCTGGAACTCTTCTGCACAGCTTTCAACAAAAGTTGTGACAGAAATTCGACGGCCCCTTATTTAAAATGCGCAGGAGCAGCAGCAATGGGGTTGAGAGAATAAAAGGAAGTTGTCTATCTAGCATACAGAATAGTTTGGATGGTATTTTTTTTTGTCTGAATCCGGTAAAATAAAATTCAAAAAATCAAGTAGTTGGAGTGTTTGGAATCCATTTTTGATAGTGAATCTATTGGAAATGGATTCAGCTCTATCAAAACCCTTAGAGCACCCAAAATACTGAAGTTTAATAACTGCAAACAAAATTCTGATAAAATCTTTGACAAATTTTTTCAAAATTTTTACCAAATTCTGGGCCATTCTGTTGCTTTTTAAAACTACGCAGAATAAAAGGCTTTGTGGTGGACAAACGCTTTAGCTCATTAATACGAATCCAAGAATCCTAAACAGAAAGAAAATGTGGTCTAATCTTATTCTTCACTAATTTCCGGTCGATTCGACCAAATTCTGCAACGAACAGGTTGACTAAACGCCAGGAGGGTCGAAGAAGAGCCAACCTTGACCTTAAACTTCAATACCTGCATTGAACTCACACGACACATTTCAGCACAAATTAATTTGGGGTCGGCCACTCAGCAGCCGTCCCTAATTATAACGCTGACAATTGCTATAACTCACATTTCTGTTTCGGAAATTCAAAGTTGGAATCGCAGTCCCAAACCCAATAAGCTCTTTGCTCTCGTTATCTCCGCTGCGAATCGCATTTTTGTTTGAGAGATACTACGTTAGAACCTCATTTCTCATTTCAATATAAGCATTTACATTTGGAATTGATTACCGATTCAACAGAATATCCCATACGACCATTTTTTACTGGAATCAAATAAAACAAATTTCAAAAAAATCAAATGGCACTTCTTCGAGGAGGAGTCTTTGTGTCTATGAATCGGGCGCTGATGTGACAGCTCTCGATCGTCGGGCTCCGGTGACCCTCCTCCCTCTGGCGACAATCAAAACCAACGCATCCGAATGGCGACGAAGACCGAACACCAACGGGACAACACCGTTAGCGGACCCCACTGGCTCCGCCACTCCTCCCGCGAGCGTCCCTCCTTCGCCACCCGCCGCTCCTCCTCCGCCTGCCACCCCCACGTCGCGCGGCCACCTACCCGAATTTAATGCTGCGGGTTTTCTGAATTTGAAATTGAAATAGTTCTCGGTGCTGGAAACCCCGTCATTTGCCAAGCAGCTCCGCGACAAGCATTAGCTCTGAGGTAAATTCCAGTGTTCCAGCATTCACAGGTGCCTTCTTTTGTTCCTTCCCCGATGGTGACTTACGGTATTGTGGGTCTCCTCCATGGCATTTGGGTTTCTGAGATTAACAGTCCATACTTGAGGTGGGGTGTGAAAATCCCTTAACTTCAAGTCATAGAGGTGTTGGCTTTGAGCACCATGGATCCCTTAATCATGAAAGGTATGGAGGCAAAGTTAGACAAACTACCCAGCAAAGAAAAATTTCAGGCTCCTGATCCGCGCAAAGCATTCCAAGTAAGTATACTATTCTACCCTTGGTACAGGCTCCAGAGTAGAACATTGGAGATCCGCAATTTCAAATTTCAATCCCAATGATATTTAAATATTATTTACTGTACCGAGTAGAGAGAATTTCATACGAAACCCACTACAATAAATTTTGCTTGAAGAAAATGCAGAGCCTCCGACTGCTCTGTCTCTATATATAGATATGGGAATACCAATTTCTCTCACCTATTAGTCTTGATATGCATGCAGACTTTATTCAAAGGAAAACCATTTAGAGAGTTTACCAGTGGAGCTTTGTCAGGGGCCATGGCTAAAACTGCAGTGGGTCCTTTGGAAGCTATCAGATAACTTTTCTTCATTCATTCTTCGTTTGATTCAGAGGCAAGATGAAAGGTTTTTATCTTTTTATTGGAAATTTCAACTTGCAATATGCAGACAGCATGGTGCTTACTCTATAAAGTTCAAGATCCTACTGGAAGTTAATGGTTAGTAATGGGCAAAATGGAAAGAAAAACTCATTTTTTTTCAATATTTTCGGTTAGGGGAAAAAGTGAATCGAGTTTGGGGAACGCAGATGTGAAGAAAAGAGAAGGCAGGTGGTTGACAGCTATGTCAAACTAACTGAAATGATAATGGTTGTAATGTAACGGCGATAGTCCACGCGCCCATTTTCTTTTTCTTTTACAGCATGTCACTTATATTCATTCTCAATCTTAAAGAACAGTTGCAAGGGACTTTCTATGGGCGCCTCTGATTTACATTAAAAAGATTGAGCGTAAACTGACTCATCAAACGTTTTTTTATTTATAGTGTCCATCATTTCCCGGAGATTGTGACTGAAATTTGAGGGCAATTTTTAGAAGACTAACTTTGAGCTCGGCAGTCCAGTCTGCGTAATCTGAATATTTCAGGGTTTTTTTTGGCATGGCTTTGCATCCATTTATAAAAACATTTTAAATTCACAATTTTTTTAATTTTTATTTTAAATTTAGAAAGGTAAAAATGTTCATTAGTTAGATTTATTATATGGTTATGCTTTCAATTCTTTTACATTTTTTTGTTTTTGTTTCTAAATAGATTTGTTAAATAAATTTATCTAAAATTTAATAGAAATTTATTATAATTAACCATCATCATATCCATTTATTTATTCAAAAATATATCCTAAATTAAAATATTAAAAAAATACAATTTAATCAAAATTATAGCATCTTATAAGTATCTCATTTACTGAAATTAAATTTAATTATAATAATTGATTCCCTTAGAAATCCTAATTAGTCCTATTAATTCTTCTAAGTATTGACTGATTTAAAAAAAATAAAATTCCTATTAATCTTTGAAACATTGACTAAATTTTTTAAAATGACTAGCTTTTTTAAAATGAGAATCCATTCTCCAAAATATCATTATTCTATGGACCTAGGTTGTCAGGGTTGTTTTTTGTTTTTGCTTTTAACTTTTAATAAGATTAAATAAATTATTTATTTTGAAATTATGAAAAAAACCTAGGTTTTATGAATAATTGGTGATAATATTTTTTTGTTTGTTTGTTAAGTTGTGTGAATTTTGATGGTTACATGTTTAATTTTTGGCTAACCGAAAACACTAACAGCAATTACAAATCTGAACTATTAATCACATCTGCTCCTATTAACTTAGAAAAAAGAATTACAATGCAATAGCTCAAACCAATAAACTAGAAGTTAAATAGATAATAAAATAAAATGATAGCAAGGCAAGATGAAATGATATATACCCATGTATTATGCAATCAGGTAACAGAGAGAAGCCAAGGAAAACTTTTGGTATGCATATAATTTTTTTTTTCCTGTAGGCGCTGGAAAATCATTTTCCAGCGCCCATAGGGAAAAAAAATTGTATGCATAGCAAATATCCACTTACCAAATGTGTCTTCCTATTTCATACTACCTCTGTACTATCTATAGTCTTCCTCTTGACCATTGAGAAACATTTGTCCCAATAGTCTTCCTTGTTATAGGCATATCAATTTTTTTCCCTGTAGGCACTGGAAATCATTTTCCAGCGCCATTGAGAAACATCTGTCCCAATAGTCTTCCTTGTTATAGGCATATCAATTTTTTTCCCTGTAGGCGCTGGAAATTTTCCAGCGCCTACAGGGAAAAAAATTGATATGCCTATAACAAGGAAGACTATTGGGACAGATGTTTCTCAATGGTCAAAAGGAAGACTATAGATAGTACAGAGGTAGTATGAAATAGGAAGACACATTTGGTAAGTG
Organism: Pinus albicaulis; assembly: GCA_034641835.2. Taxonomy (NCBI): domain Eukaryota; kingdom Viridiplantae; phylum Streptophyta; class Pinopsida; order Pinales; family Pinaceae; genus Pinus; species Pinus albicaulis. The sequence goes on along the minus strand of CM076574.1, from coordinate 1,147,315,238 downwards.
GATATTTGCTATGCATACAATTTTTTTTCCCTGTGGGCGCTGGAAAATCAAGGATGTTGGTCCAAGAATTTAATTTTTTTATGTTTCTCATCCCATTTCTTATAAATCCAAAGAATCTGTACACAACCATCATAAATAAAGGGTGCTTAGTTTTTTTCTAGCATTCAAAAATATATTACTGTTGCTATTTAGAATGTTGAGATCTTTTGTAGTCAGAAATTGCTGCATAATCTCATAGGACCAGGATCAACACTGGAAAACCAATTCAACTTAGTTCACTTATACTGAGCATAGGGATCATAATTGATATTGGAACCTGTGTGGAATGAACCTTCTAAGCATTGGAATGAACCTTCCATGCACAAAAATTCAGTTTGTTTTATTTGATTGTTGATTGTGCAGAAGTAGAAGCAGGGCCTGTGTGGAGGTGGTCTATCATATTCCTATAGTGTATCATTTCTATCTGCTTATTTTACGTTAATGAGGCCTCCAACAAAATACCTGTTAGAGTTTTTATTGAATTGGAAACTTTCTTATTCGAATTATTTGTAAATCACATCCCTCGCTTCTTAAGCCTTGACATCTTCGGTAACATGTAGCGTGCTATAGTTTTTCTCAGCTTGGACAGCCAGTTAATTATTCTTTGTTTGTTAGGCTGTGGGTTTCGAGTCTGGACTTGGTCCTGGTTATGTCTGGATAGTGGGTTTGGTGGTATTGTTTGGATTATGATTTTGTAGAGTTATGTCTTGATATTGTTTTTATATGTTTTCACAGTTAAGAATATAATGTTGATGAAAATTACTGGAATCTTGTGTATTTATTTATTTAATAATTTGATTTTTAATTTGATTTTAAAATTAAAGTTAAATTCAAATACCTTCTAGTCTAGAACTTTTCCTATCATCTGTTACAGCTTTTTGCTTTTGAAGATATGTGAAATGTTCATCTCTCTTCTAACAAAACACATAGAATTCCCGAAGTTCTCATCAACCTCTCATATGTGTTTGATAACATGAATATATGTGTTAAAAAAACAGATATAATTTTAGTAGATCTATTTTTTAGGTCTGTCTGTGGCCTTGTTTTAGTGCTCATTGTAAGAAGGTGCCTCTTACACATCGTGCTGCCTAGGCAACATATTACTAGTCTATTTTTAAATATTTATTAAGTCTAAAATTAGAAAATATGGTTAATTAATCAGTATTAATTGAGATAAGGTGTGAATCATCTAGAAACTCGCATGAGTCAACAAGAAAATAATCTAGGCCCTTGATTAAGTTTTAATCTTGGTCGTTGGAAGTCCAACGGAATATTACAAGAAGTCAACTGATAGATGGAAAATACACTAGTGCAAACACTCGGTGATCTAGGTAGATCTATTTTTTCTAGTAGTAGAGTGATTATGTGGGAGAATTCGAGCCAGAGATCGAGTAGCATGTGGAAGAGGAGTGAGGCAGTGTTGGTGGAGGTTTTTAGTGCCAGAAGAGTCAGATTGAGGGAGTGTGAGTTTGCCCAGAGGGACTGCGCAAGGATCGTGCAGGCAGGAGCAACAAATCAGTTTGTTCTACCTGGGGAAGCACTCGATTCAGTAATTGGTGGTCAGGATTTTCATCAGGACGACCAATGAATCGGTTCCAAATCTAGAGAGAAGCAGAGTTGAAGATTTCAGGGGATTCTAGAGGCAGTAGTAGCAGGGCTTGCACAAGCACTGCGCAAAGGCTGATGCAGAAGGAAGTATGCATTGCTGAGGGGCCAGCTTCAGGCGTTGAAATCAGCTATGGGGTGAGGAAAAAATCCTCATAATAATTTTGTCAGTGATTCTCTTAGATTGGATTGCTAGTTTGGCATCATAATTATTGTACTCAAAGTTGCTATTGAAGAATAATAATAAAACCCTCATTTGTTGCACCGGTTTTCCCAAGTTGGATTTTCTAGGGACAATTGTCCAAAAATAATAGAGTCAAAATTTGTGCGCTAAAATTTCTCAATTTCTAGTATTTTGTTTTCTGCAGTATTTTTATGGTGAAAATTGCAGTATTATCAAGATGCCTCATAATAATTCATCTAATAAGATACTTTTTTCCCCAATGATTTTGTATCACCCTACTATAACTCAAGACGAATATCAATGCATGATGTACCACTTGACTTATCATAATCTTATATATCAATTTTATCTTCATATTTATATATCAATGTTGCTTGTTTGATATTATTCTACTTTAAATGTTAATATTAAACAAACAAACAAACAAACAAATATATATATATATATATATATATATATATATATATATATATATATATATATATTATTTTTGTATTTTTAAAACTCACCAATATTTTCCAGTAAGCAGAAGTAAACTTTCATTAAACCTGCCCAGGTCTAAGGATATTAACCGTAAGTAGCATAATCTAGCATGCCAACAAATTACTCTCATTTTGTTAGAACTTATTAGAGAGATCAAAGTGGCCCTAAACTTGCAACTTGCAAGTGTTCATGTTGTCTTAACTATGAAAATCTTGCACATGTCCTGTACAACTTGCATATCTTAGCTTCCATCTTTTGGCCCTAAGCTTGCAACTTGCAAGTGTTCATGTTGTCTTAACTATGAAAATCTTCCACATATCCCGTACAACTTGCATATCTTAGCTTCCATCTTTTGTCACTATATCGTTGTTCATGCCACTACATAGAACTTTTTCTTATCCTACTACTTTTATCCAGTGTATGAAGAGTGGAATTTTCCTTGAACATATTTTGTGTTCTTATTGGCCAGAAAAAGCTTCATCCAGAATCATTTTCCAGAGACGTCACATCTGTCTTGATTCTTTCAGTAATTTATTTCTCAATTTCCCTCAATCTCTTGTTTCTTTCAACAATTTCTTTCTCAATTTACCTTACTGGCTATCCATTTCACTGTGACATGGCACAATGATGCTAATAGGATTCAAAGAAATACAGTTACAGGTTCAAAAATGAACTAGGAGAAAATGGATACGGAAAAAAGTAGGCACCTGGAATTATGTCGCGCTTCAATCAATATCAAGTAAACAAAAAAATATTGATTTTGACAAAACACAAATATGGGTTGGACACTTTTTCATCCCAGCTGGCCTAGAAAGATCATATCAGAAAGTACAGGACTTGTATAGAATCTGCACAGATCCATTTACAATTATGTTATGTAAGAAGCTCAACAAGTCAAAGTTCAAACTTTCAAGAGAAAAAACCATCAATACAGCAGTTCATTAACAGCTCTACTACCAACCATGCCAAACATGCAGGGCCATTGAACCATTGACACTTTCAAAGTACACACACCAGCCGCTGACACAGTATGCACATGTTAACACCACTAAAGCCCCTCCAATCACTGTCGATTCTTTCAATGGATATTTATGGTCAATGCAAGATGAGAACTCTAGCATACATCCTTTGCCATAGTTTGATCAAAAGCTCCCTTTGAACAAAACTTGAAGTTCCTCTTCCAATGCGTATCCCTGATGAAAAGGTCTAACAAAAAAGCATAATCTTAAGAACTATAAAATCAGAACCTAGCCCATTTCTCATCGAGTTTCAATGGGTTTTGAATCAAAACTACGCTGCACGTCACCATAGGGTCGAACCAAAAAAAAGGTACTGATATATTCTGCAATCTATATGTGACTCCCTTCAATTAGGAGCAAATCTTTCCATGCTTCATAAAACATCCACGAAAGGCCAGATGCAGACATAACTTTGAGGCAACTTGCACTCCAACCCCTGTAAAGTCCTTTCAATCCTTCCTCCTCGATGATTGTTCTAATAATGTTAATCATGTTTGTTGGGTGCCTGCCTTCAAGCATGCCAACCACGAGTCTTTTGCGAGCTACTTCTAGTGGAAAGCTTAATGCACTGGATGTAAGCCCTGCCCATATAGAAACAAGAAGTCAGGACTAAGTGGTTTACAATAAATTATTGAACTTCATAATAATAACTGAGATAATCTTATGTGGATTGATACTTAACTACTTTGTTTTATTCCGTTTAAAGTAGGCATAAGCTAGAAAGCGAACCCACCTCCAAAGGCTCCAATAAGAAGTGCTTCTACCCGGTCTAGAGACTTCTTGTTGCATGATCTGCAATATGCTCTCTTTGTTGACTCATACACAAAATAATAAGATGTGCTGTAGGGAATCATACCAATTATAGTGGGTGCAAGGCCTACATATAAAGCTCCTGGACCTTCTTCCTCTGATATTTTACTTAGAGCGTGACTTATGCTATGATACACTCCAGGATGCACAGTGAAACGGTCCTGATTTGCAAGATAAGAAATAAATTCCTGCTTGAGTATGCAATATATCTAGAAATGAGACTTGGAACCTTAGTAGAATATCTATTTCAAGGACTTTTCTAGAAAGTTGTATAAAAACATTACTACAGAAGCAAAAAAACTACCTTCAAGAGCTCCAAAGGATAGCAAGATAGTGTGCCAGCGACAGCTGCAACAGCACCACTTATAGCAACTGGGGAAATCCAGGATACTCGCAAATCTAGAGTCCGCCCAACAATTTGAACTCGGGGACATCCATTCTTCTCCCAGTGGTTTTGGACAGATGTTAAAAATCATTTTGTAGATTCAAATGTGCAAAGCTCAATTGCTTGGGTAGGAACTATCCGAAGTAGATTAATGCCATTGCCAGCCCACAATCCTTTCCAGCCTTGTTCTTTCATCACCTCTTTAAAACTCCCAACAATGTTCTTTGAACCAACACCTACAATCATCCTTGTACTGGAGGAGACATTTACAAAATACACAGGATTCCTTTTCCATCAAGCATAATGGCTTAAGCCAGCAGCATAAAAAACATAACTGAAACCTAGTTCATATGATGGCGAAATGTCCAGTTCATACTTCAGAGACAGGACAATAGCTTTCTCTAGCTCATATATCTCTTCTTCAGATAATGAAAAACTTGCATACCTCTAAATGATTCGGTAAGGAACACCATTTAATTTAGAAAGGTAATTCAAAGGTAAGTAATTGAGCGCATAAAACAAATGTTGAAAGACCTAATTGGTGATATTTATTAAAAAAGATATTGCCCATTCATGTTGTATTTCAAAAGAAAGGTGGTAATTTTACAACCCTTAGAATTCTTCGATGGGGGCTGTTGGTTCTGCAAATGATGAATGCACTAAAAAATTCCTCATTTAATATCGCCCCTGGACCCAGTCCTCCTTTATCCCTTAAAGATCCCCAACACTTGAGAATTTAATTATTCTCATTTTCTCTGTCTAATGTTAAGGTCAAATGGGGCTTTATCAGGCCAGTGAAAGCAGGGTGGCGATCACGGTCTTGTTCCCTAAGTGACATGTTAGGGTTTTATTCTCTTAAGTTACATATTTCAATTTGCTCCTTGTGGACCACTGCACCTCCACAACGAGGCATTCAAATAACATAAGCCATCATGTGTTCCACTGCTTGATAGGTGGTGGATGCTCAACACACTAAAGTCTGAAGGAAGCATTGTCAAGTCATTCTTTTACATTTGAGTTTAATACCTTTTGAATCATAGCACTCGTGAAAAATCAAAATAAAAGAATTTCTCTAGACATAATGCATCAAGAATTCGGAGGACATAAGCATCTAGTTCTTCAGCATGATTGATTCTTTTTATGATGAATCGATTGAATGTTCACAGACATAATCATTTAACTGAGAGAGGAGGAAGTATTTATGTGGAGCCAAATCCCGTCAAAGGGATATGCCATTATAGTGAGGATAAAGTATCCTATTAAACACCCATTTAGATCAATTTCGACTGTTGGATATGTGTTAAACCCCTTTGATGATGGAGGGAAACCAATTCTAGGTAGTCAAACACCATCCCTCACACATAGACACAAAAGCTTTATACCGGCTGGGATTTAAACCCTGGGCTGTTTACGTGGCAGCACCCTGTCCCAACCACTAAGCCAAGTAGTCAAACAAAAGATTCACAGACAAACTCCAGTATCATAGCAAGTGTTAATGAGATCGAATATCTAGGTTGAGAATCTGTAGAAAAGGCCACAAAAGAATAGGCTGAATAGATTGGCAATCGATACTACAGGTATATTCAAAACACACTGAACAACCCTAATCAACTGAACAAAGGAACTGAAGCAGGATATTGCGCTCTCGAATAATATAGATGTCCAGAACTGACTCGAGTAGGAAAAACTGATTGCTTTTACTAGTAAGCCAACTTAACCATTTCACTAGTGAGCCAACTTAACCATTCTACATCCTCGGGAGATGCAAAGCCTATGGGCGTTCATACAATCGGATTGAATAAGAGGCAAAAGGCTTTATAAATTTCAGGAAGCCCAAGGCCTGAAAAAAAATAAGAACAGGTAAAAAAAACTCTCGAATCGAACCCTCCTCCCATCACCCCCAACCCACATGAGTTTTTCTAAGAATAATAGATATTGAAAAAAAATGAGTTTTTCTTTCCATTTTGCCCATTACTAACCATTAACTTCCAGTAGGATCTTGAACTTTATAGAGTAAGCACCATGCTGTCTGCATATTGCAAGTTGAAATTTCCAATAAAAAGATAAAAACCTTTCATCTTGTCTCTGAATCAAACGAAGAATGAATGAAGAAAAGTTACCTGATAGTTTCCAAAGGACCCACTGCAGTTTTAGCCATGGCCCCTGACAAAGCTCCATTGGTAAACTCTCTAAATGGTTTTCCTTTAAATAAAGTCTGCATGCATATCAAGACTAATAGGTGAGAGAAATTGGTATTCCCATATCTATATATAGAGACAGAGCAGTCGGAGGCTCTGCATTTTCTTCAAGCAAAATTTACTGTAGTGGGTTTCGTATGAAATTCTCTCTACTCGGTACAGTAAATAATATTTAAATATCATTGGGATTGAAATTTGAAATTGCGGATCTCCAATGTTCTACTCTGGAGCTTGTACCAAGGGTAGAATAGTATACTTACTTGGAATGCTTTGCGCGGATCAGGAGCCTGAAATTTATCTTTGCTAGGTAGTTTGTCTAACTTTGCCTCCATACCTTTCATGATTAAGGGATCCATGGTGCTCAGAGCCAACACCTCTATGACTTGAAGTTAAGGGATTTTCACACCCCACCTCAAGTATGGACTATTAATCTCAGAAACCCAAATGCCATGGAGGAGACCCACAATACCGTAAGTCACCATCGGGGAAGGAACAAAAGAAGGCACCTGTGAACGCTGGAACGCTGGAATTTACCTCGGAGCTAATGCTTGTCGCAGAGCTGCTTGGAAAATGACGGGGTTTCCAGCACCGGGAACTATTTCAATTTCAAATTCAAAAAACCCGCAGCATTAAATTCAGGTAGGTGGCCGCGCGACGTGGGGGTGGTGGGTGGAGGAGGAGTGGCGGGTGGCAGAGGAGGGACACTCGCGGGAGGAGTGGCGGAGCCGGTGAGGTCCGCTAACGGCGTTGTCCCGTTGGTGTTCGGTCTCTGTCGCCGTTCGAATGCGCGAGTTTTGATTGTCGCCGGAGGGAGGGGGGTCGCCAGAGCCCGACGATCGAAAGCTGTCACATCAGCTCCCGATTCGTAGACACAAAGACTCCTCCCTTCTCCGACGTTGTTTTTCACAATGCCCAATGCTTTCATCTTCGTCAGCCTTTACGCTGACAACATAACGGGTAAATTATTCAGACCGTTGGATTAAAAATAGAGCGTAATCATGAACACCATGATTAACTCGTTCTTCGATGCACAAGTTTACAATGCGAGGTCATCAAAGCTCCTCTTCTTTTGATTTGTTTTTATGCCATCTATTCACTTCAATGACCATGGATCTATCCCATAGTGGTATCATGGTCATGGGTACATTTATAAATGTCAACCATTTGTTTTTATGCATGGGTTTCATTTTCGAAATTGTTTTTCTAATTTTAGTTTTAAATTTCATGTATTGATTTTTTTATTAATCTCAAATTTAAAAGTTTCTAATTGCCATTTGCTAACGAGTGTTTTTGTTTTTCATTTTAAATTTATATTTATATTTGTAATCACCATTTGTGTTTTTGTCTGTAATTTTAAATTCAAGTTAAAAAGTTTCTGGCCACCAATTACTAGCATGTATCTTGAACCAAAGACATCATGAGGTATACATAAATTTAAACTTAAAATTTGAGCTCATTCAAAAACATTAAACTTAAACTATAAATGCATTAAACGATAGATAAACCTAAGTTCATTATATAGTATTGTGTAACGACATAAAAAATTATTGAAATTATTTTATTTTAAATATTACAACTAAATTAAATCAATTATAAAATTATATATATATATTATAAAATCTATATAATAAATTAATATCACTTAATCAATTTTATAATAAAATTTACATAATAAATTAAATTAAATTTATATTATAAATAAGATAAGTTTTATATTTTTGACATTTCATATTTAGAATAAGATAAAATCATGTAAATATTGTAAATAGTAAAATAAATGAAAATGAAAAACTAAGACATTGAGATATGATATGAAACCCAATAATCTCTAGAGGTATATATTCTTGTTTTATCTTAATTATTGCAGTGTGCCAAATTCCCACCACTGTCAATCTTGGAGTGATTCTAGCTCCATGTTTTTAGTTTTCTGTGTGTTTGAAGAAAAGTGTGGAGACTGGTATCAACTCACATATTTGTATTGAACTTGCATGAGACATTTAGGTAAATATTAATTTAGTTGTTTTTAGTGAGATTTTTTGGAAGTTTTTCCAGTTTAATTTCTCTAAAATCAAGAATTTATTGAAAACATAAGTTTGATGAGAAACCCTGCACAATCAAAGTGTTCTAGAGATTTTTAAGGGTTCTGAATCCATATATAAGAAAGAAATCAACATAAATAACACAAATCAAAATTTCACATGCCAAATTTCAATACCTAAAAATCTAAAAAAATCACACTAAAAACAACTCCAATATATTAATTTAGAGTTTACGATTAATTTCCAGCAACTAATTGCGATCGTCCATAACTACAATTCTCAACATACCATCAAAGCCCTCCGTCACGCTCGTTATTTTCCAGTCTCATATTTCTTTTCGGAGATACAAATTTCAAATCCTAGTCCCAATTCCATTGTAAAAACTTCTCTTCCTCGACCTGTTTTTTCAAGAAGCCCAATGCTCGTGAGCACCAGTTTTTATGGGAACGACATAACTGTCAAATTATTCACACCGTTGGACTACACATCCTGCGGAATGATGTAACGGTCATGATTGACCTCGTTCGATGATGCATATCGTTATTGTTGGAATATTGAAAATTCCAGAACAAACAGTGGAGAGAGTAATACTCTCCTCTTTAACACAGAGAAATTTAAAATTATCACTCACAGGAGACAGAGTTTCAACTCTGAAAAAAAAAAACAAACATCTATTTCATAAAAAAATTGTTACAAATTCTTCCTCTAACAGAGGGATTCAAAATAATGACTGCTGCTTCAACACAATGCACGCACAAGACTTCACTGTCTTAATAAAACTCTCTGTCTCTCTGAAAATAAAACGTTCTGTTTTTTTTAAAAAAACGCACTGCTGTGCAAAACAAAATAAAATTAAAACATAAAACATATATGCATCGGGTCCAGTCTTAACTTATAACGCGCGACCCTTTTTAAAACTCTGATCTCCGATTGAACCATGAATGCGATGACGGATTTAATTCCCCTGCATAAGTCCATCGGGTCTGGGTTATAACAAATAAAATGTTCAACCAAACTTCCGATTGCGATTGACTATCGGATGCGATGAACCAATAAACTCCTCCATATAAAATACGTCGGGTCCGTGCTATAACAAAACACATGACCAAATAAAAACTGCGATTGTGATTGCAAACCAGACGCGATGACTCCATTTAATACCGTTGCATAAACTGGATCGGGTCCGGGCTTCAACACTTTCCATCGGGCAACGCTCAACAAAGTTTCCGATTGCGATTTAAAACAGATGTGATTTATCAATTAATCGCGCCATATAATATGGCGTCGAGTCCGCTATTTGATAATGCAATCAGGCCAAATACAAAGACTCCCCTGATTCAAACTTTGCGATTGAATTAAAACAACGTCGCGTGGTCTATGGGACCACCCGCGGGCCTCGGCTCAAAGTGGAGGGCGATTTTTATATAACATGCAATTTGTGTGATCGCATCGGGCCTTAATCAAAAGGCTGTGGTATTATGTGAGTTCATTTCGCTTGCGGAACTCGCCACATCAACAAGACACTTGCAAGATATTCTTGCGATTACCGCCTCATCCTTTACTCCGCCGATTAAATTGGTAAGGCTTTAAAGCCTGTTCCAATCCTATAATCAAAGCTTTGCCTGCTGGCGAGACTTTGAGTCTGAACATTAAACTTTGCTCTTGAGAAATTGGCTACCGCCTTGGATTAAATATCAAAGGGGTCAAATCTCATTTGCTCTGTACTGCTCCTGTGCAGCTTTCCAATCCTTTTGCAATTTCATTAAGACAATTGCAACCGCCTTTGCTTAGGCTTCAATGTGCTGCTGATCTTTCACTTCTGCAATTACTGCTGATTGACTTCAGCAGTTGGAATTAATTTCCAACACTCCCCCTTAATTTCAACTGCTAGGTTTTTCTGCATACCGAGGCATTTCCTGAAATGTTCAAAGCTTTTCTGCGCAAGTGGCTTTGTGAGGATATCTGCAAATTGATCCTATGTTCTGCAATGTTGCAAAACTATCTCACCATTGTTAACCAATTCACGTATGAAGTGAAACTTGGTGTCAATGTGCTTTGTCCTCTTATGAAAAACTGAATTTTTAGACAATGCAATAGATGAGCTATTGTCACAATAAACCACTGTTCCTTTTACCTGTTCTTGGCATAAAATTCTCAAAATTTTTCTCATCCAAACTGCTTGACATGCTGCTGCTGTAGCTGCCACATATTTTGCTTCTACTGTAGACAACGCTACAATGGGTTGTTTCTTAGAAGCCCATGAAATGGCTCCTGAACCCATGTGAAAAACATAACCGGAAGTGCTCTTCCGATCATCTACACTTCCAGCCCAATCACTGTCAGTGTATCCAACTAAATCTGAACATTCTGAAGCAGTATATAAGATACCAAACCTTCTAGTACCTTTAACATACCTCATAATTCTTTTTGCTGCCTGCCAATGTGCATCTTTTGGCTTTTCATGAATATGGAAATCAAACTAACAGCATGCATTATGTCTGGCCTAGTTGCAGTCAAATACATAAGGCTGCCAACTATGCTCTTGTATAAGCTAGGATCAAAATCCTTGCTGTTTTCCTCTCTACTGAGTTTTAATCCCATCACTGTGGGAATGATCGCTGCTTTGCTTTCTTGCATGTTAAATCTTTCAAGCACCTCATTAACATACTTTGCATGTGAGATAAAAATCCAATTTTCATCTTGTTATACTTCTATTCCTAAGAAGTATCTCAACAAACCCATGTGAGTCATTTCAAATTCTTCTTTCATGACTATTTTAAAATGTTCAATAAGGAAATCATCATTACCTATAAAAATAACATCATCAACATACAAAACTACAATAAATATTTTACCATCCTTTTCCTTGATGTAGAGGGTGGGTTCTCCCTCACACTTTTCAAAACCATTTTCCAGTAAATAGGAATCTATTCTACTGTACCACGCTCTTGGCGCTTGCTTCAGCCCATAAAAATCCTTCTTCAACTTGCATACTTTGTGCTCTTGGCCTTTCTTTTCATAATCGAGAGGTTGTTCAATGTAAACCTCTTCCATTAACACTCCGTTTAGGAATGCTGACTTCACGTCCATTTGGTAAAATTTCCACTTGTTTTGTGCTGCTATGGACAACACCGTTCTCACGGTTTCCATTCTAGCAACCAGTGTGAAAGTTTCCTCATAATCTATCCCATGCTTTTGCTTATAACCTTTGACAACAAGTCTTGCCTTGTGTCTCTCTATTTTGCCTTCAGCATTACTCTTGGTCTTGTAGACCCATTTAACTCCTATGACATCTTTACCTTTTGGGAGTTCTACCAAATCCCAAGTCTTGTTTCTTTCTATGGCATTTATCTCCTCATCCATAGCTTCTATCCATTTCTTATCCTTGATAGCTTCTTCGAAATGAATAGGTTCATCAACATGACAATATAAAGAAAACAAAGAATTGATACCTTCATTTGCTATATCTTTTTCATAAATATCTTTCAAACTTCTGAATTTCTTACCTTTTTCATTAGATGTACAAATGCTTGAAGAAGCACTTGAATTTCCTCCTTGTGGTGTGCTTGGAGAAGCACTGAAATTTCTCCTCAAGGGTGTGCTCTGCTGCTCTTGTGTTGGTGCTGCTGTTTGGGGATGTATTTCAGCCAACTCATCATTATTTTCATCATGAGATAAACAGTGTTTTACATTTACTGTTTTCTTTATGCTTCCATCCCAAGCTTCCTCTTCAATAAACTGAACATCTCTGCTCACAATAAACTTCTTGGTGGATGGGTTATACAACCTATAGGCCTTGGATTCCTCACTGTATCCAATGAAAATACATTTCTCCTCCTTGATGTTCAGCTTCTTTCTTAGATGATCCGGAATGTGTGCATAAGCCACACATCCAAAAACGTTCATGTGTGTGACACCTTGATTTGTGCCACTCCATGCCTCTTCTGACACTTTGTTCATAACTGCTTTTGTAGGGCACCTATTCAAAATGTACGTTGCACAATGTACAGCTTCAACCCAATAATCATTACGCAAATTCTTTGCCTTTAACATACTCCTTGCCATGTCCATTATGGTTCTATTCTTCCTTTCAGCTACTCCATTTTGCTGTGGAGTATATCTAGTTGTAAACTGCTTATGAATACCATTTTATCTACAGAAACGTAGAAAATATTTAGAGATATACTCACCTCCTCTATCAGTCCTTAGGAATTTGATATGCAGCCCACTCTGGTTCTTAACAAATGCTTTGAAATTGCGAAATTTTTCAAACACTTCACTTTTGTTTTTCAAAAAGTAAACCCAAGTTTTTCTTGTAAAATCATCTATAAATGTTAACACATAGTGGCTGCTTGCAAGCGATGGAGTTTGCATCGGTCCACACAAATCTGAGTGGACAATCTCTAAGGGTGCTTTTGCCCTTATGCTTTTCCCGGAAGGAAAACTTTCTCTGTGTTGTTTCCCCAGGATACAACCTTCACAAAGGCTGTCTGGTTTCTTTATCAATGGTAAACCACTTACCATTCCTTTTATTTTCAAAAAATTAAGACCTCCAAAGTTGAGATGTCCAAATCTCAAGTGCCATAACCAATTATCATCTTTTGGTTCGCTTTGGAAAGTCTCTTGTGCCGCTGCTACTATCTTTTCTTCATTCTTCAGGTCTGCTCTCATTCTAAGAGGGAACATTCTGTTATTTGTCATCTTCACTTCAACAATACACTGTTTGTTGGGTGGTTTGTCCATGATTGTACAAACATCATCCTTAAAGAAAACATTATACCCCTTGTGGACAAGCTGTCCAATACTTAAGAGGTTACACTTCATTCCTGGAACATAATAAACATCTGTTAAGGATTTCTTTGCACCTTTCCTTGTTAAAACATTTACATTTCCTTTTCCCATAATAGAAACTTTGCTATCAGTTCCTAGTGTGACTTGTGACTTCACACTCTCATCTAACATAGAAAACATTGCTAAGTTTCCTATCATATGGTTACTGTAACCGAAGTCTAGAAACTATAAATCCTCACTTTTTTCTTCAGCCATATTACAAGCTAAAAACAAATTATTTTGGCCGATATTTTCTCTAGTGAAATTTGCACTAGTTCTATTTCCCATATCATTCTGCTTCTTTCTACATTCATTAGCATAATGACCATATTTTTTACAATAGTGACATTGGACATTGGATTTATCATACCTTTGTCCTTGAGCATTTTGCTGACCACTTTGCTGGCTACTGCCTTAGCCGTGGCTGTGACTTTGACTGTTGCACCTTCCATGTGAATGTGAAGGGCTGTTCCTTCCACCTCTGTTTTGGCTTCTGCCTCTTCCTCTTTTGTTTCATCTGCCTTGCCCTCTTCCTCTTCCGAAAGACATCTGGGTCTTAAAGGCATGCTCAAGAGATAAGCTTTCACTTCTACCTAATCTCTTTTCATGGGTCATTAATGATGCATGAAGTTCATCCACTGAAAACTTTGTGAGATCCTTAGTCTTCTGTATGGTGGTGACAATCACATCAAATATTGAGGGTAAACTTCTCAAGGGTTTTTCCACAATCCTCTTGTCTTCAAGAGTCTCTCCATGAGATCTTATTTGTGTGACCATTCCAATCACATGAGTGAAGAATGAGTCAATGTTATCTGAATCTTTCATACAGAGAGTTTCAAAGTCTCTCCTCAGCAACTGAAGTTTTGTTGTCTTCACTTTTTCCATGCCTTGATAGGTTGTCTTGAGAGTTTCCCATGCTTCTTTGGATTTATTGGCTGTTGCTATCCTAGGAAACACACTCTCATGCATTGCTTGATACAATAAGAAGAGAGCTTTGGAGTCTTTCTTCCTAATGCTCTTCAGCAACTCTTTCTCTGCTTGAGTTAAATCTTCAAACTCTTCTTCATTTGCTGGCTCTACAAAGCCATCCTCAACAAATTCTCATAAGTCTTGGGAGACAAATAAAGCTCTCATAGTTATTGACCAGTAGTCATAATTCTTCCCATTAAATATTGGGAGATGGATATTTCCCATACCCATACCAGTGTTGGCTCCAGCGATTCTGCACTTTTAACTATGATTCAAAAACACTTGATTGTGTGTTTAAAATTAATTTACTTTTCTGCAATAGTAACACAAAAACTGTATAGAGAAATACCTTTGGATTCTTTTTGGCTGAGTCTTCACTCTGCTGGAGAAGCAGTTGCAACAAAGAACTCCTTTCCTTCAGCTTCTTTGATCTTCAAAGAGCCTGGACTAGCTTTGATACCATGTTGGAATATTGAAAATTCCAGAAAAAACAGAGGAGAGAGTAATACTCTCCTCTTTAACACAGAGAAATTTAAAATTATCACTCACAGGAGACAGATTTTCAACTCTGAAAAAAACAAACATCTATTTCATTAAAAAACTGTTACAAATTCTTCCTCTAACAGAGGGATTCAAAATAGTGACTGCTGCTTCAACACAGTGCACACACAAGACTTCACTGTCTTAATAAAACTCTCTGTCTCTCTGAAAATAAAACGCTCTGTTTTTTTTTTAAAACAACGCACTGCTGTGCAAAACAAAATAAAATTAAAACATAAAACATATATGCATCAGGTCCGGTCTTAACTTATAACGCGTGACCCTTTTTAAAACTCCGATCTCCGATTGAACCACGGATGCGATGACAGATTTAATTCCCCTACATAAGTCCATCGGGTCCGGGTTATAACAAATAAAATGTTCAACCGAACTTTCGATTGCGATTGACTATCAGATGCGATGAACCAATAAACTCCGCCATATAAAATACGTCAGGTTCGTGTTATAACAAAACACACGACCAAATGAAAACTGCGATTGCGATTGCAAACCGAACGCGATGAATCCATTTAATATTGCTGCATAAACTAGATCGGGTCCGGGCTTCAACACTTTCCATCGGGCTACACTCAACAAAGTTTTCGATTGCGATTTAAAATGGATTTGATTTATCAATTAATTGCGCCATATAATATTGCGTCGGGTCCAATATTTGATAATGCAATCGGGCCAAATACAAAGACTCCCCCGATTCAAACTTTGCGATTGAATTAAAACAACGCCGAGTGGTCTATGGGACCACCTGCGGGCCTCGGCTCATAGTGGAGGGCGATTGTTATATAACATGCGATTTGTGTGATCGCATCGGGCATTAATCAAAAGGCTGTGGTATTATGTGAGTTCGTTCCGCTTGCGGAACTCGCCACATCAACAAGACACTTGCAAGATATTCTTGCGATTACCGCCTCATCCTTTACTCCGCTGATTAAATTGGTAAGGCTTTAAAGCCTGTTTTAATCCTATAATCAAAGCTCTGCCTGCTGGCGAGACTCTGAGTCTGAACATTAAACTCTGCTCTTGAGAAATCAGCTACTGCCTTGGATTAAATATCAAAGGGGTCAAATCTCATCTGCTCTGTACTGCTCCTGTGCGGCTTTCCAATCCTTTTGCAATTTCATTAAGACAGCGGCAACCGCCTTTACCTAGGCTTCAATGTGCCGTTGATCTTTCACTTCTGCAATTACTGCTGATTGACTTCAGCAGTTGGAATTAATTTCCAATAGTTACAATGCCACGTCATTAAAGCTCCTTTTATTTTGAATTGCTTTAATGCCATCCATTCACTTGAATGGATTGATCCAATAGTGGTATCATGGTTGTGGGTAACTTTATTTTTTGCTGGAAACATTTGAACTTAAACTATTGATGCCTCAAAGGATATACAAACGTAAGGTCGTCATATAATATTGTGTGAGCACATTGAAAATTGTTGATTTTTTTTGTTTTTGAGTTTGTGATTTTAATTACTACAAACAAACTAAATTATTTATAAAATTAAATCTAAATATAATTAAATATTTTAAAACCTACAATATAATAAAGTTTACACACCAAATAAATACTACTTAATTTAGTAACAAAATTTATTTTATAAATGAAATAACAAAAGATATAGTATTAATATCCACAAAACCTAATTTATATAGTTTATATAGTATTAATAGATAATTTATATAGTATTAATATATACTAAATATAATTAGATAATAGTTTTAGTTGTATAATAACTTTTAAATGACATTAAAAGATCAAGTGTGTTACTTTTAAATTACATAAAAAATTAAATAGACCAAGTTAATAAAAAAAATTAAATTGCATTTATAGATTATGATAAAGTTTAAATGGAAAAATAATCCAATATTATATTTTATATAGGTTTAATATATAATTTTCAATACAACAATATAAAATATAATTATATATAAATTATGATGAAAATTTCACAACAAATTAATTGATTATTATGTTTTATATGTCTTTAAAAGATGTAAAAAATAGTTATATATAAATTTAAAATTACTACAATAAACACAATAATATAACATACAATAATATAATGTAACATCTATTCATGTTAAACTTACAATAACATCCATTCATGTTAAACTTACAATCATTGCAATTAAAACTATATTTTTTTTACTTTGCAAAATAATATAGCACATTACTAATCCCTACCTTTCTTATGACCTTGGCATACATACACATATAAAATCAAACTTACTTCTTATAAAGTATTGTAGATTCAGAATTAGATCCAACTCATTTACATGGTCGCAGTAGTATTCGATTTAAGGCTATATTGCATTCTTTTGTTAACACAGTAATTAATGGGTCGTAGGATTATATGATCCATGGGTGTTTTGCATACAATTAAATCTTTAATACTATGTTTAATGTTGGTGCATGTGGGCACCAGTTGTCTCGCAGCACCCGGAAATTATCTCAAAATCTCCAACCATTGTGCCACCCGGAGCGATATCTGTCGTGGATCTCATAGAACCAGATCAAACGGTCTCAGCTGATGCGCCAGGGATAAGGTATTTTCCTTGGTTTTGGCGCCTCATTCGATCTGTTTGATCTGCTCCAACGCCTGTAGGTACCGTGACGCTCCTACTCTTTGCTAGATGGATTAATATCTCCGTGTGCAAGCAGGTTTCCTGTGTAAGCATACTGGTTTCGATGTGAAAGAGGAGGGTATTACTTTGTTTCTACCGTTTTTCTTCACATTCCTCGTAACCGTAGGTTTCATCTGCACAATAACCACAAAGGAAATACCTTCTTTGTCACTCAGGTTTGTCCTTGAGCGCTTACTAAGAGTAATTTCCTTTTTTTTTGTATTTCATGTTTAATAGGATTTACATTTTAGGTTTAACAAAGGGTTTCTGGTTTTTTGACGCAGAGTTTGCAAATTAAGTTCCAGGGTAAATCGTTAATGCGGAATTTGTATAGAAATTTATTGTATATTGAGTATTATATAATTTATAATATAATTGAGTTCTTAAAACTTACTATTTTATTTGCTATTCTAAATTTAAAAGTAAATAATTTAATTCAATTTGTAACATTTATGATAAAAATAATTTTAAAGAGTTTTTGAAGTTTTCAATGTTATAATTAACCATTTTAATAATCTAAAAATTATTTTGTAAAAAATATACCTCCAAATTTGAACTTAGTAACTCTAATTCAAATATGATTCAAATCATGCGATAGAAATTTTACATTGCCACGTCATTACAACTCTTCCGCTTTTGAATTGTTTTGAGGCCATCCATTCACTTCAATAGCATTAAAATTGGCTTCACGGGATGGGAACAATTATACATCTCCATCACCAACATACCGTAGGTAAGCATATTTGAGTTGTTTTAATTTATTTAATTGATATGAGGTACCTAAGTAGCCTATATTTGAGTTATATTGATTTTTTAAATTGACAAGTGATACTGTTAGTGGAATGAGTATATATTATTTGAGTTATATTAATTTTTTAAATTGATAAGTGATACTGGTAGTGGGATGAGTATATCTTAATTTCTAATCTGATAGGTGATATTTGGTAAAGGGATTAATTTTTTTATTTTTATTTATTAAAAATAAAGAAGCAATAAGTTTATTAGTCAAAATTTCAACTTTTTCTTCAAGTTTGGGTAGCATAAGGATGTTTGGTTTTGGCTCAATTATTGGGGAATTAAAGAGGAGATGAGTATGGGAAACAAATATAGGATCAAAGATATTATTATCTCCAAGTTTAAGGACAAGTTGTGGGAGAATGATGAGCTCTAGGGTAAAATGAAGGTAAGTTACTACAAGGAGGTGATCATCTCCACCCTTGATAATCATAATTATATCTTTGTGTTGACCAGCACTAAGATAAAAATGAACATAGCTAGGATTAGAACTAATTCTCATGAGCTTCCAAGTGAGACTGGGCAGTGGTCTATTCCCAAGACTTCCTAGAACAATAGAATACTAAGCAAGGGGAAGATGAAAAGCAATACCTTTTAGACTCGTGGACTCTCACTCACGTAAGTTCTCAATTCCCTAACTTGTGTCACGCTTACAATCTTCTTGACTTATTAAGCCAACCCATCTATAACTATCTTGGAGCATTTATTTCCCTTCTCTTTGATCATAGAAACAAAATTTTGAAGAGTCGCAGTTAGATTCTTTTTATTTTTCCTTTTCTTTTCTTGAGGTCTGATAGACCACGTTGGCCTTAATGAACTTTAATCATCATCATCATCCTCATGAGGAGAAAAAAACACAATTAGATTCCAAATTAATAATAAAATATTATAAGTTGTTTATTAAAAGCGTTAATCATAAATACATGTTCATTTATGATTGCATTAAAATAATCTAATTTTTTAAATAAAAAGTAATTTATTTTAAAATAAATATAATAGTTGAAATAGTTAATATTATATTTATTAATTAAAAAATAATTAAATATTATATTAATAATTAAAATATATATATATATATATATATATATATATATATATATATATATATATATAATTTTTTTGGGTGATTCAATTGATAATCCTTAAAACTTGAGATAACCAAGTTCAAAACCCGTGTCTCTACCAAGAAGAAAACCGATCATAACTTCACAAAAATTTACTAATAAACTCTATATATATATATATATATATATATATATATATATATATATACTTTATTTATTAAATAAAAATAAATAATTATTATATAAATAATTAAAAATACATAAAATAATATAATTAATATAAATAAAATCAATTAATTCAAAAACTGTAAAAATATAACAAGATATATATATATATATATATATATATATTATTTATTAAATATAAATAATTAATATTATATAAATAATTAAAAATACATAAAATAATATAATTAATATAAATAAAATTAATTAATTTAAAAAATGTAAAAATATAACGAGACAAATATATATATATATATATATATATATATAACATGTCAAATGCTATTCATCTTCAAACGAATTTTAAAATTAGATTAAAATAAAATTATATAATTAAGTATAACTTTAAAAATAAATTGATTATTCTAAAGATTAGATTAATTTGACGGAATATAATATAAAAAAATAATAATAGTAAATATAAACACTTAAAAAAATGTAACCGACTTTTACTCGTAAAAATCCTAATTTGGAGGCACTGTTGGAATTACATTTCTATGGGTTGTTTTACAAACTCGTGTTATATAATATTTTACCGAGTTTGTTTTTACAAACTCGTGTTATATTTCACTTAAAATTTTAACGATGAAAACATCGCTTAAAATATAACTAAGTGGAAACTATCTTTTAAAAAAATAGACAGCGAATGGTAGATAACTCTTAGGATTAGTATAGAACAAGATAACATGAATTACCAGTTGCCAATCCTGAAGTATATTGGGAAGAACAAGTCCCTACTTTCCATGGAATCAATTTCCTTCTGCATGCAGAGATATTTTATATGAAATAATGTTGGAATTTTGCAAATTTCAGAACAGAATTGGAGAATAAAACTCCCCTTCTTAACACAGAGAAAAAATTTTAAAATCTCATTCACAGACAGAGTTTCAACTCAGAAAAATTTATATTCCATAAAAAAAAAAAAAAACTGCTGTTACAATTCTTCCTCAAGAGAGGGATTACAATAGCTGGACTGTTACAAGACACAGTGCCAGATAAAACTGTTCTCTGTCTCACATAGAAAAATTACTCTGTCTTTTCTAAAAACATTCACGGCTGTGAATACTCTGTTTTTCAAAAAAAAAAAAACACTCTCTGTCTTTTACAAACGATACACTGTTGTGCATAAAAACTTATGTTATGTGTAACTTGAAAAAAAATTACAACACTCTGTTTTCTGTATATAACAAAATATCCCAGATTGAGTTTAATGTCATTTGTTGACAAAACAACCAGAAAATTCACCGCTTCAGAAATCTTTAATGATCTCATTAACTTCTGTCAGCACCGCTCTAAAATGCATTGATCACAGCTTTGACTTGGTGGCACTGTGATATTTCTTCCTTCCCGCACTGCTGTGCAATGAAACTATTCTGCTGTCTTTTCCTTTTTTTTATATATGTACACTGCTGTGTAATTAAAAAAAAATTACAATACATACCTCACCGGCTTTTTAATATATATGTAACATATATTAAAAACAAAACAAATAACATATAAAATTAAAACATACGATGGGCAAATAAAATTAAACCCAAAGTATTGTGGGGGCATATTATGAGGGCCCCCAGCTGATGATGTCAGTGGTTCCCATGGGGTTCACACCTCCGCCCAAATCACTTCATCGACCCCCGCGGACTTGGTTTACCACTTAACCTCTGCTGCCAGTTAACTGTGCTGTGTGCGGAACCGTTTCAACACAGCGTTGCCGCCTGGTCTCTTCGTGCAGTTGGAAATTAATTCCAACAAATAAAAGGGTTTAGAATTTGTATCCGTGAAATTCAGGTCAATATACCTTACAAAAAATCTCCAGAGTAACCTGCATTAACTAGCATTTGCATTACTTGGGCATCCACTTAATATTTTCACCTAAGCCTGGATATCCAGAGAATACTCACCAGCAATGTGTGATCGGTTTCTCACATGATCTGCACAATATATAAATATAAAATGGATGTTAAATGCTGCACAATTAAACTTCATTTTTAAGCGTTGAAATATGTACATATTTGGAGGCATTATAAGGTAATATGGTTTAGCTAATTCTTTATATTATATTGGCAAAAATATTTTCGGAGGTTTTCAATCAAATTTTTGGTTGGAATTTTTGAATTTTTTTTAAAAAAACAATAAAAGAACTTAGAATTTGGCAAAAATTTATCAGAATCTTGTTTATAGTTGTTAAAATTCAGTATTTTGGATGCTCTAAATTTTTTTGATAGTGCTGAATCCATTTCCACTATCAAAAATACAATTCAAACACTCCAACTTCCTGATTTTTTGAATTTTATTTTATCAAATTCCAACAAAAAAAAATCACCTAACCTATTCTATTTTGTACGCTGAGTTGACAGCTTCTTTCTTTTACAAAACAGCGACTCTCCTTCACTCTAAAAAAAAAAATCTTTTCGATTTTTGGGATCTCCTTCATAATGACATTCTGGACCTCTCCTGAAACGCTTTCCACCAAAGTTCTGATACAAATTTGAGGGCGCCGTCTTCAAAATGCTCGGCAACCATAATTGAGAAATGAGGTTGAGAGAATAAAAGAGCTTTGCTGTGGGCACATGCTTTAGGTCATTAATACAAATCCAAGAATCCTATTCAGATACAAAATTTGGCTTAATCGTATTCTTAACTAATCAAGAATCTGGCTTAATCGTAATCGTAATAAATTTTCGTACAGCAAGGGCGGATTCAAACAAGTTCTGTAACGGAAAACTGGACTCTTATGGCATCGGATCCTGCGGTGAATCGAACTCGTGCCCTCCTCCTACTGGGCTGCATTAACAACTGTCATGCTAGCGAGGACCAATCGCAACTGAGAACTTTAGTCAAGGCGCAAGTAGGGTCGAAGAAGAGCTAGTGGTGGGCTGAGACGAGACACTTCGACATACCTTAGTTTTAAATTGAATGTTGGCATAATGGTCATGGCTATGGCTATGTTTATAAATTTAAATATTCACAATTTTTATTTTTTAAAGTAGAATTGTTTTGGTGGTTTCTTTAAACGTATACATTGTTATTAAAAAAAAAATTCTAATATTTAATATATATTTTCTCATTTTTTTTTTAAATTATATTTTTAATCATAAATTTAAAAAAATTCAAAATCCATGTACTTGAAAAAAAAACATTTCAGAATACGAATAAACTTAAATTCATAAATACATCTATTTATGAAGCTAAGTGGGCTTGATTGTGGGGAAAAACTCCACAGTTAAGCGTGCTTGAGCGAGAGGAGTTCTGGGATGGGTGACCTCCTGGGAAGTCCTGGTTACCGGGTGCAAGCCCCGGAAGTGATGATTGACGCTATGTGATTCATTTCATTAGTTTCAATCTCACTTCTTCACCCCTGTGAGCATCACCCAATGCAATGAGTGCTAAGTGGACTACTCAAAAATCATGAGAAATTAGTCAGTTACGACTACCTCTCATGGAAATGGTCATAGATGAATGACTAAATTAACGCAGTTGAATCCCAAAAATGATATCTAACATCTATTTAATGTTATTAATTCATTTATTTATTAACATTTGGATTCAAACTAAAAATACCTTAAAAAATAGACAAACCTAGGTCTATTGTATGACATTGTGTAACACATTTTTTTAACTGTGGTTGAGAATGTTTTTTATTTTGAATTTGTGATCTTAAGTGCTACCAACAAAATCGAAAATGTTCTTTATAAAATCAAGTTTATTTATATAAAAAATACAATTATATATTTTAAAATATATAATAAACATCATTTAATCAATACCACTTATACAACGAACAAGTAGAGGAGAAGGTGAAAGAACAGGCGATCATGGAGGCGGCCGAAACCCTAGGCGGACTATGGAACCTTTGGCTTGACGGCACCGCTACCTGTTCAAGGCGTTTGGATACCAACGCTTGGTGGTGAATGGACCTTGCTGCCCCACGGATTTCAGCTGCTCACCGGGTAAATTCTCATTTCAGCTTATAAAACTCTGGTTGTTTTACTGCTCGACCCGAGTATCCTGGGCACCCACTGTCCATTTCCGATGGTATTATATTTCTAGTGGGCTTCCACTTGTTTTATTGCTTGGGACGCGCAGCCGTGGCCGTCTGGGGTTACAAACTTGTCTTGGCAGCAGATTACTGGGGGTTTCTTTACACTTGGTGGGGGCGCATCCGAACAGTGAACCTTGACCGTTTCCCCTCTGGACCCATCATCGGGGCCGGCTTTATTGGCAACAGCACTGATCTCTGGATTCGAGGCCTCAGCTTGTCAGCCGGATAAGCATTAATCATTGCACCCTTGTTTTTTCTGTGGGCATCTTTCTTCTCCAGCAGTCACCAAGCGGCTATAGAAGGGTTGTCCATTCATTATGAGCACCTACGAGGACGAGGTAGACTATTCGGAGGATCCTCTGGAGGGGGTCGACATTTGGGGGTTGGAAACACATGATGAGGTGGATGCGATGTCGGACTTGGACCCATTATCCGGGGTGGCTTTGTCTGCTCAGCCCACACAATCCACCGTGGATGGGTGCATCTCGCCCATGGGGGACCTTGTGCACTTGACTTTTGGCTCGCCCTCGAACAAGGATATTGGGCTTTGGGCTTTCACGCAGGCTGAACAGGACACTCTGGCAAGTGCTGCCATCGGAAGCTCCGCACTATTCTTGGAAGCGGTCTTTCACGAGATCGGAGACACATCACGCTACTTGATGCATCGGCATATTGAAGGCCTACACCCACTTGGGGTTAACTCACACTGCCCTTCTGATAAAAATGATGCTGCTCAAGACTGTTCGGAGCCCTTTCCACCATTGGCGGCCTCTGGGGTCTTCACCAACATACCAAAGGACCTAATCAACCGGGAGCAGAATAGCACTCCGCCTGCATCTGCAGAAACTGTTGAGCCAGAACTAGGGGTTTGCAAGGTCAGTAAGCCGCATAAGGTCACGAAAAACAAGCTAAACTATCTCACAAATTTTGGAAGCGAGAGTGGTATGGAAGATTGGAGCATCATTGCTGCTAAGACCCTAGTTGGGAAGATCCGTGGCCGGAAATATTCCTCAACGAGACTTCAGCGGTGGACAAGAGAGATCTAGAGTGAATCCCTTGACTCTCTCCCGGTGGTTGGGGTCATGACCAAAGGCTGGTTCTCTCTCACCTTCGCCCGCCCTGAACACTCTGATTGGGCCCTCAAGCAATTCTGGCACCTAGAACTGCACCCGGTCTATCTCAAGCGATGGGTGCCCCTTTTTGATCCCAAAAAAGAGAATGCAGGGGTTGGTCCCATCTGGATAAGGTTGCCTGGCCTGCCTCTGTTGGAATGACACTGTGCTTTGGAACATAGGGGGCCACTTCGGTCGTTGCCTGGACCATGATCGATCCTACCTGTCCACTGGTAGTAGAGCAGTGGCTCGGATCCTGGTTTTTCTCGACACAAGGGATGGCCTATATGAGAATTTTATCATGAAGTTTGATGGGATGGAGTGGCAGCAACCTCTAGACTATGAAGGCGTGCCCTTTCGTTGCAGGAAATGTCATGAGGTAGGTCATCTATATAAATATTGTCCAAGGAAGGGGGCTGGCAGGATGGTTGTTAAGAAATCTTGCTCCATTGGCACACAAACTGAGCCGAATCCCAGCATCTTGCCGGATAGTGCGGGTATGCAGACGAGGGCACCTGAGCTCCCTGGTGATGTCGGGTCGAGGACAGCGACTATGACCACCTGGACTACCACGCATCCCAGATCCTGGCCACAGGTCTCGTCGGTGCCTCCCCAGCATGATCTCTTCATTCCGGGTACTACTATTTCTGGCCCTTTAACTTCTGATTATGCATATTTATCTTCATCCACTACTTTGCCGTTTAATGTATCTGTTAATGAACCTCTCAATCTGTCATCTGCTTTCTCCATACCTTGCATATCATCGAGTGAGAACCATAAATCATTAAACCTCCCCTCGGTATGCTGCACCATTTCATTGGCCTCTCCTTCCTTCTCCCCTATCATTCATCATTCAGTTGCTGAGCCCACCCCTGGCCATTCTGTCTCCTCTTCGGAGACTCACTCTTCGAAACACAACTACTTTCTTAGATCCTTAACCAACCCTCAAACTGGCGAGGTTTTCGGCATTGGGTCGGGTCCGGGTAGCTTACCCTCCAAATCTCGTGGCAGACCTTCTGCCCTAGCAAAGGCCATCAAAAGGGCTACTTTGAAGTGGAAGCTGGCACACAATCTTCTCTTATGCGGGTCCTTAGAGCACAACGACCCTTGATGACTGTTACATCATGATTTGTCTCTCCTACAATTGCAGGGGACTAGCCAACCCCGATAAGAGATTGGCCCTCAGAGACCTGTTAGCACAAAAGCCCTTCGACATTCTATTTCTGCAAGAAACGCTCGGGGTGGGGTTGGAGGTGACTGATACTTTAACTTCCTTTCTCCCTAATTGGTCCTTCATTACACTTGATGCCCGTGGTAGATATGGAGGATGTGCTCTTGGCATCAACAATAAAACCACCCGGATGATAAACTGCTGGGGCCGGCCGGGTGTTCTTGCGATGAATGTTCTGTTTGGCAGCTCTGAGATTGAGTTTACCCTGGTTAATGTTTATGGACCATGCTCTGACAGAGAGCACTTCTGGCACTCCCTTTTGTCCTGTTCACTTATGACTGTCCCCCATCTCATTTTGGGCAGAGATCTGAATTTCTCTTTGGGTATTGCTGAATCTTGGGGTCCCCTGGCCACCCCGGACCCATTGGCTGAGTTTTTTAACTCAGAGCTCGGTGCCTCTCATCTTGTTGACATTCAGACTACCAAGTTACAACCTACCTGGCGGAACAGGAGGACTGGTAACGCTGCTTTGGCTCGCAGACTTGACAGATTTCTTATTAAACAGGGCCTCCTTCTTGTTTTGTCTCGTGCACGTCAATGGGTGGGATCTGGAGGTAAATCTGATCACTCGCCCATCTACCTGGAGTTTGAATGTGGACCTAATAGAGCTCGCCCCCCATACAAATTCAACTCCAGATGGTTGAGAGATCCTGATTATAACCAGTTGGTCACTCGGACCTGGCAGCACTTTAGACCTTCGATGGATTTAGACCCTGGCAGGGTTATCAATGAAAACCTTAATCGCATAAAGAACCTTACCATTCAGTGGGTTCGGAATAAAAAGAAACTGGAAAGGGAGGCTCTGCACAGCATTGAGGAAAAAATTGGCTCTCTCAACAATGGTGATCTGTTGGGATATAGTAACGAGGAAGCCAGGGCACAACTTTTTGCACTTGAGACCGAAAAGGCCAAACTGCTGAAACAGAAAGAGGAATATTGGAGGCTTAAAAGTCGGGCTATTTGGATACAGGCCGGTGACGAAAACACAAATTTTTTTCAGCAGCATGCAAATGGACGCAAGGCTGCAAACACCATTTGGGAACTGTCAGATCGAAATGGCTTTACTGCGAGAACGCAAGCACAGCTATCTGAGCTGGGTACCAGACACTTCTCTAATCTGTATAGGGCTTCTACTATTATAAATATCCCGGATATCCTGCGCATTACTCAAAACTTTAAACTCTTCGTGGAACAGGAGCAGAAGGATGACCTCAATACCCCGGTCACCATGGGTGAACTGGAGGGTGTTTTGAAATGGTTCAAGCGGGACAAAAGCCCGGGGCCTGATGGCTAGCCCATCGAGTTTTTCATCCACTTCTTCGACCTCATATCAGCATACCTTCTGGCTATGATTGAAGATAGCAGGGTGAGGGGCAGGATTTATGATGGATTTAACACCACTTTTATTGCACTTATTCCTAAATCGGACAAACCAACCGGCTTCAATGAGTTCAGGCCCATTTCGCTATGTAACTGTATCTACAAGATCATTTCCAAAATTATTGCAAACCGCATTAAGCCTTTCTTGTCCGATCATATTGAAAAGGAACAATTTTCTTTTCTGAATCATAGGCAAATTCATGAGGCCATTGGTACAGCCCAGGAGGCCCTTCACTCTATCAAATCTCTCCGATTGAAATCGACTATTCTCAAGATTGATCTCACTAAAGCATTTGACCAAGTTGACTGGAGTTACCTTCACCTCATCCTCATCCACTCTGGTTTTCCTCATACCTTTATCAACTGGATTATGGGCTGCATTTGTCACGCTACATTCAGCATATTGATCAATGGTACTGCTACTGACTTCTTCCATGCGGGGCGGGGACTCCGTCAGGGCTGCCCCCTTTCACCATTACTATTTGTCCTAGTCATGGAGGGACTCTCTGTGCTTATCAATAATGCTAAAGAAAGAGGGTCACTACAGGGGCTCCGGATCATTGATAATTTATATCTCACTCACCTCTTATTTGTAGATGATGTTCTTATATTCCTAAATGGCACTAGACAAGACTCTGTTCAATTTGATCTGCTCCTGAAATGGTTTTGTAGGGCTACCGGTATGGTACCGAATAACACTAAATCCTCTATCATCATGACAGGCTGCTCGAGACAGGAACAAGACACCTCTAGGAACCTATTTGACTTTGTCTGCATTGATATCAATGGCGGACTCAAATATTTGGGGTATCACATCAAACCAAACGATTATAAGATCAAGGACTGGAACTGGATCATAGCAAAAATTGAGCGCAGAATAAACGTCTGGTATAACCGATGGTTAACCAGGGCTGGTAGACTAATCCTCATAAAGTCTGTACTAGAGGCCATTCCGGTCTATTGGATGACCCTGGCCTGGATTCCGATTGGTATTACTAATCGGATAAAATGCATCTGCAGACAATTCCTTTGGCGCAACCAAGGTAAGGCATCCACGTTTGCCTGGATTGCATGGGATCGTATCAATTTGCCCAAACAATGGGGTGGCTGGGGGTTAAAGGATCTCCACCTATTTTCTCGGGCCCTTGCGGCCAAGATGGGCTGGCACTTAATTACAGGACAGAGCCTATGGAAGGAGGTCATGGTAGCTAAATATATCTCTCCCCAAAGTCCTCTTGAATGGATCCGTGGCTGCATCACTCTGAATTCAGGGGCTTCAATCATATGGAGGGCTATCACAAGGGCAGCACACATTCTTCAGAATGGTCTTTCTTGGCAAATTGGTTCGGGAACAGCGGTGCGCATTGGCACTGATTCCTGGTTGGGGAGTGGGGAATATCATAAACTTCCGGCGTTTATCATCGAACACCTTGCCCACAGAAACATCATTTATCTGGCACAGATTGTTGATTGGGCACACTCCTCATGGCGAGAACAAGCCTGGTTACAGGCGGGTGACCTTGGGATCCCTCAGGAGGGCACACGAGTCTGGCAACGATTTATCTGGGCACTGAAAGCTACCAACATTCGCATCTCTAACCGAGAGGACAATTTGATTTGGGCTGTTTCAAAAAACGGGCATTATACTCCAAAGTTAGGTTACCTCGAACTTATCAAGCACAGGGAACCCCCTATTAAGGACTGGTGGTGGACTATCATATGGAAATTGAAATCCCCGCATAAGCACAGACTTCTGTTCTGGTGCATGCTTAGAGACTGTATTCCTACCACGGAATTCCTTCACAGAAGAGCTTACCACGGGGCATCTAGATGCTGTTACTATCTAAATGACAGTGAGGACGCACTCCATTTATTCCTGCAATGTAACATCATACTTAACATTTGGTCTCGGATCATTACAGAATTGGGTTGCTGTATTAATTGGCAGGGTGCCACTTTATTAGAGGCCTGGACTCATTGGTGGCAGCACTCTGCACACAGTCCAAAATTACGCAACCTCCCTCTTATTGTGGCTTGGGAAATTTGGATAGGACGAAACAAACAGATTTTCAATGATATTCCTATTGACTGTGATTGGATATGCGCAGCATCTCTTGCCACTTTTCGGCTCATTCCTGAGGACAGTGTATGCAGCAAGCCATCACATGAGACCCCAGAAACTATTGATCACAGCCGGGCGTGGGCATACTTTGATGGTGCGTCCAGCACTCAAGGGTGTGGGGGGGGCGCCATTCTTTATTTGAATGACCAACACTACTACAACATCAGAATGGGGTTAGGACCAGGTACCAACAACTACGCCGAACTGCAGAGCCTCAAACTTCTTCTTACCTTTGCTCGGGACATTCACTGTGACTCCATCCAGATCTTTGGCGATTCTCTACTTGTGACCAATTGGTTTAACAACCTATCTCATTGTCACTCGCACACACTGTCTGCACTGCTACGCGAGGTTCACCATCTCAGAGCACTTTTTGACTCCATCACAGTGACTCATATTTACAGGTCTCGGAACAAAGTGGCTGATCAACTGTCCAAAGAAGCTTCAGAGCTGACCTGGGGTACCTGGCACATCACAGAACACACTGCTGGACAGATCTTCAGATATTATCACCGGCCTTTTATCGAGGAGGCTCCTCCTGTTTTGGATGTTTAGTATTACAGCTATATTCTGGGAGATTTTGTTCTACCTCCCCTTATATATATTCGGCATGTATATTTACTTCATATTTATATTTAGGTTCTACAGGAGTTAGTAAGTTATGCACCGAACTTACTATGTGGACACTTGTTTCATTACTAAATGTTTCATGTTTTGGGACTGTGATTGCCTACAGTTATTTGATTGTGTGGCTGACTGTATAGATTTTGGACTGAACAGTAGTTTTATACTATAGTTTTATGTAACATGTAGCTGATCATTAATTGAAAAGTTACGAACTTTTTCTCTGTGAAAAAAAATCAATACAATAATAAATTAAGTTTTATATAATATTATATAAATAATTTTTATATAATATTAATATTTAAAACACAATTGAATAATTTGGTTGCTGAAAAAAATTAATTACATTAAAAGATAAAATTAACCATGTCACTAAGATATTTAAATTAGTATTTAATTTACGAGTATAAAATATAATTATATATAAATTATAAAAAAAATATAGCAAATTAATCCATCATTGATGATGATGATGATGATGATGGTTGACGTCCACTGAGACCAATCTTTGGTCTATCAGACCTAAATAAAAGAGTTATTTAATTTGATTTAAGATTTTATTCCTATGCTCAAAAAGCTTGGAGAGAAGCCTCCCCAGTTCACTATAATTTTGACATCTTAAAAGGCTAGGAAGGTCAATATTGCAACAAAGATTATGAAATTGAGCTCTAATGTGGTTGTACACGGGGTACTCTAAGAGGAAGTGATTTTCATCTTCGATGTTCATATTCTCATAGAGATGGCAGATCCTTTCCATCCATGGTGTTTTAGGCACTGTCCAACAACCTGTTTCACTATGGAGCTCATGAGAGTTCGTTATAATCTTGGCTATATTATTTTTCTTCTTTGAGATAGTTAAAACACAGAGATACTTTTGATCCTCTAAGATGGGGTTGATGACCTCCTTATAATACCTTAATTTTCTTTTAGCTGCTAGATCTTTCTCACACTACATTTTTTCTTTAAACTTAGAAGTAACAATTTTTTTAATGTTATTGATGTTTTGCAATGCAACATTCTCGTCGATCTCCCAACGGTTTAACCAGGCCCTGGTGTCTTTATACCAACCTCGTTTAAGCCTTAGGTGGTTTTGGGTGGAATTTAAAGCTAGCGTAGGAAGTCTATTGTCTCCTATGCTATTGATCTTGTGCTTGTACAATAGAAGCCTAGTCATAATTAGGCTCTCGATAGGGGAAATACCCACTTCTATAAGGAGAATAGGATAGGGTGTATTACTATTAATTTTAAGGTTATACGTTATAAAAACGCTTCTGGATTTGCTCAATCTTTCTCCAGGATTCTCTAGAGATGTTGCAACCCCAAACCTCACATCCATATAAGATAACATGAGTGACTAAAGTTTCAAAGAGGAACTTCTTTTTATCCCACATTATTATTATGTTTTATATGGTGTTACATCATGTAAAACATAACATTAAATTAAATTAATTTACATCACTAAAATTAATAATTTAAT
This sequence comes from Pinus albicaulis, assembly GCA_034641835.2. Lineage (NCBI taxonomy): Eukaryota > Viridiplantae > Streptophyta > Pinopsida > Pinales > Pinaceae > Pinus > Pinus albicaulis. The sequence continues at coordinate 1,147,283,429 of CM076574.1, read as the reverse complement.
TTTTAATTATTTATATCAAGTATATAATAATAATTTTTTTATATCAAATATTTTATATAAAAATATATATAAAAAAATAAAGATTTATTATTAAAATTCAATTTTTATATTGAAAATAAATTAATTTGATAAAACATTTCACAGGAAGGATGATTCTCAGGGCTCTCCCCAAACCCCCTACATTCAAAGAAATATGCCTAATTAGAACTAAGGAAGGGTAAATCTTAGCAAACAAAGGAGGCGTAACCAATTGAATTTAGGAATTTCTTGCTTGCCCGCGGTGATAAGATAATAAAAGGCAAGGTTGAGGGTGAGGGACGAACCACTCTAAACACCCCCACTAACTAATAACTAATTAAGAGGGTGAGGGAATCATCCATCCATCGTGATGCCCTCAAGTTAGGTCACTGGTTTATCTTCCCTAGCTCTCAGGAGGTCAGGTACTAAGGTGCACAACGTACTAGGGAACTTATGTTTGGAGTCCCATGTTTTTATGGCAGGGAATGTTTTGAAAAAAAAGTCGATACCATTCCATCTAAGCTAAAGGGTCACCACAACGTATATACTTATGCTGCCCCACATACCTCGATGTACCAAAAATAAAAATAATATCATGTTACTAAATTTCCTTGTAAAGGTCATCTGAACCCGATTATTCTAATTTAGAGCTACTCTTTAAATTAATCGTATGTCGAATTTTTTTACACTGTTCTTATAAGATATTTAAATCATGAAAGTGATGGTCGAAAATAATTAATTGGAAATTGTATTTAAAAAAAATAACCTACAACGAATCAGAGATCTACCAAGTGTTGTCCTAGGATTACCCATAGCAAGTAATCTAAAACAATATAACGTAAAACCAGTGGTCAACCAACAAATCTTGAAGTATACACAGAAGAAAGAGTCCCTGTCGTCCATAGGATCAATTTCCATCTTAGGCAGAAATATTTATATGAAATATAAGGATTTGGCATTTACATTTTGTGTGAAATTGAAGTCAATACAATTAATATTTCCTTGAAAAACTAATGCCGGAGACACCTCAAAATTCTCTATTTTATATAAATAAATTATCACTAAAGACAAACCACCACCAAATAAATCCTTGTCACGATTTGTTCTTTTTAATTCAAAACTATACATACATAAGACCTCAAGCAATGCCGATTTATGAAAAGTGAGCCATTCATATAAATCAATACATATGGTCAACTTGTTGACCCGTCTAATCCCGTCCTTCACACATCATCACCAAAGAAACAAACATTCTTGAATCTAACCATTATCATACCCCACTTCTATTTAACTACCCGATCTGATGGTGATCGCATTCTAAATAGCACACTTTTTAACGTTTTGAAGGCTTTGCGATAAATATGGTTTCATTCACCCGTCCTTATGCTACGTGTCAACCATAGGAGTGTATCACATGGACTCAACAATTACCGCTAACCACCCACAAAGCTATGCGATAAACTATTCGGGGTTTTCAAAACCTTTCTGCAATACCAATACACAAAAGTTTATAGTGGAATAAGGTCTTTTAATGCATCAATTTTGCCCCTTTAATATATCAATCATAACGAACTTGGCATACTCATTCTCTGCAATGAATGCTCAATCTATTCACTGTTAAAACAATTACAGAACCCTCTAGCTAGTCACTGTTTAAAACAAAAAAATAAAACACAGTGCCAACATATACAAAAATGGATTTTCAATGATTTACAATAAAGTATAACACACAGAAAGACGGGTTTCACAACAAACTCAATCAATTTATATTAAATTTGAAATCACAGGTCTTCGCCCTCTCTGGCCTGATTATATCAGTGTTTTTTTTTTACCTCTATCTCTCTGTCCCTTTTTCTTTTAAAAACCCAATATATCTATATATTGTCTCACTCCCTCGCTATCTATATTTGTCATTACATTATGTTTCCTTCTTTTATGGATTAAATCTATCAATGTAACAACTCAATCTTTATTCTTATCATTCTAATCCCTATTATGAAGTCTCGATGCACACCTATGCTAACACTCACCTTCTATTCTAACTATATGGACTATTACAACAAATGAAGATTCGAGAAATCCAACCCTCTCGGTAAACTTTGGTTTGACCACTTAAGAAATGAAATTTATCTCACGTTAGCCACAACATGTGAAAATCCATTCACATAGCTGGCTAAGTCCAGATGCTCCTGCATCAGACTCCCGGGGAAGAAAAAATATCATTTATCAAACTTTCAGGATTTACTCCATACTTCTGTAATTCGGCTGCTGTCAACCAACTGGCATCTTTCATTGGTTGTCCCTTCCATTTTGCTAGATACTGAAAATAAATCTGTCCTCTAGTTTTTTTTTATACTCTTTTCTCCAAAACAACTTCTACCTCTTTCTTGACATTCTTTGGTATCTGGTCTTTCCAATTTAAAGTTTGGTTTTCCTCTGCTGTAGAATCTTCTTGTAGCTCCTCCTCTGTTCCTCTGTATGGGTACAAATCTGCAACATTAAAGATGGGTGATATTCCAATCCCTTCTGGCAATTCTATTTCATATCATGTAACTAAATTTCCTTGTAAATGTCATCTGAACCCGATTATTCTAATTTAGAGCTACTCTTTGAATTAATCATATGTCGAATTTTTTTACACTGTTGTTATAAGATATTTAAATCATGAAAGTGGTGGTCGAAAATGATTAATTGGAAATTGTATTTAAAACAAATAACCTACAACGAATTAGAGATCTACCAAGTGTTGTCCTAGGATTACCCCTAGCAAGTAATCTAAAACAATATAAGCTAAACCAGTGGTCAACCAACAAATCTTGAAGTATACGCGAAAGAAAGAGTCCCTGTCGTCCATAGAATCAATTTCCATCTTAGGCAAAAATCTTTATATGAAATATAAGGATTTGGCATTTACATTCTATGTGAAATTGAAGTCAATACAATTAATATTTCCTTGAAAAACTAATGCTGAAGACACCTCAAAATTTCTATTTTATATAAATAAATTATCACTAAAGACAAACCAACGCCTTGAACTCATAGAACTCTGAGTATGTCTCGCTCTTCTTCTGCATGAAGAAGATCCAACACTTACGAGAAAAGTCATCAACAAATATCAAATAATACCTGTGCTTTGCTTTTGAAGCAACTGAGAAAGGTCCACACATGTCTCTGTGAATTCTCTCAAGGATCGTCGAGGCATGACTATCCTTCTCATGAAAAGTGGTCTTCACAAATTTTCCCAAAGTACATCCCTTACACTGATCTGACTGTGCAAGTGTACCTTTGGGAAGCCCGGTAGAAATATGCTGCAAAATTTTCAAAGCGCCATGGTGAAGATGGCCCAATCTCCTGTGCCACAATTCGCCCTCATCCCGGCTCACCACTCCTTCTGCTTTGCCTGCGATTGCTGCACAACCATCTACCTGCAATTGATAAAGATTCTTAACTCGAATCCCTATACTCCTGGTAGGACTAGTTGTTTTATGGCGCATGAAAGCTTTTCCCTCGCTAAAAACAACATCATAACCTTTGTCTTCCAACATCGCCACAGAGATCAAATTCTTCTGCAATCCTGGAACATGCATGACATCCTTCAAGTTGAAAGGTTTACCGGACTCCCTCTCAAAGGAAATGGTCTCGATACCAGTTGCACTGTATCTACCATCATCGCCCATCTCGATGTGCACTCCAAGATCCTTTTCATCTAGATCACTAAACAAATATTTGTCTTCGGTCATATGGAAAGACGCACCACTGTCAAGAAACCACACCGATCCCATCACACTTGAAACCAAGCATGCAATCAAAGAAAAATCCAGCTCAAACTACGAGGCTAAGGCCTCTCCAACTGCAAATCCAGCAGCCTGCTTATTCTTCTTCTTCTGTGGGAAATTAGTGGTGAAATGCCCGTGCTGGTGACAGTGAAAACACTTCACCTTGGACAAATCCTGCTTCTTGCCTTTAGCTTCGGATTTGGAAGATTTCTTCCCTTTTCCTTTCTGAGCTTTGGCAGCCAAAGCGTAATTTTCTTCATCTTCATTCTTCGATGAAGATCCATCCCTGGTACCCCGCCTTATCTCCTCGTGCACAAGATCCGACCAAAGTCATTCCCATCCTGGCAGTTTCTCTCGTTCATTGACAGAGTCTTCATAGCTATGCCAACTCTTCGGAAGCCCAAGGAGAGCCAAGCTCACCAAGTCTTTTTCATCAACAATAACCCCCACACTTCCCAGCTCATCCTTGCAGTGGACAAACTTCGGGAGGTATTTTGGAATACTGTGTCCTTTCTCCATTTTTATTTTTCTGAGCTTGTCTTTAAGCGCCAACTTCCTCTGGTCGCTTCTGCTTTGGAACAAGTCTGTCAAATCCTTCCACATTAAGAATGGAGTGGCTTTACCGTGAAGGCTGGACACAATGTGGTCCTTCACACCTTCCAACAGAATCCTTCGACACTTTGCTACCTTCTTTTGCCATGCGTCAAGTGCGGTTGCATCGCCAGAAGCAGGCTTCGGAATATCAACATCTATGAACTCCTTCAACCCATTATCATCCAGCACCGCCTCCATCCTGTCCTTCCATGCTATGTAATTCGAGCTCCCATCAAGGGCATACTCCAATCGCAATCCGTTGAAAGACATTTCAATGAATGCTCAACTTCGACACCAAGAAAACACTGCAGCAAATTCGAATTCCACTAGCACAAAACTCAACCGCTTCAATAATTGCAATCTGCTCCAATGATAAACTCCTCTGATACCATGTAGAAATTATATAACTTATGTGTTATATGTCCAATATTCCCCTGATCTCACACTATTTCAACTTCATGAAAAATACATAATCTATTCCACCATTGATCATTTGCGGAAATTAAATCAAGATTGAAATGCACACATGAAACAATAAAAATTCACACAAATTAACACAGTTGTTTAACGGGAAAGACTGAAGCTAAAAACCCCAACTATCTGTATATAATATATGTCATAGAGATCATGTAACAATCCTCATACAAAGCTGATCATATCAAGCTCTCAGTACAATACAATTGCTACACACTAATCAAGTTGATCTTGCAAATCCATGCACTAATCTTTGCCACTTGCTAGCCTGCCTCTACTGCGCAATCCCTACTGAAGAATGGCTATGAATGAGTTAAATTTTCTCCAGCCTTGCATCTCCACTGAATGTTGGATGCAATCAATGCATCACTATAGTCACAACTGATAGTCACACTTGCTCTTTCACCTATCTCTCCACTGGTCTCCACTGAAACTGCCATGCACTGTAGTTAACTGATGTATTCTTCAGTTGATTAATGAGTTATTATTTGTGAATTAACTAACTAATTAATTCACTCCACTCTCACTAGTGTATCATTCAGTTAGACTAGATACAACTAGCTCAACCGAGTCTAACTGAGTTAAACTAAATACAACTCTACCAACTACTTCTCCAACTCCACCAAACTCTGTCACATGAGTTCTAATTGAAGTCCTCCATGCAATAGCTCCAGTAAACCCTCAGGAATAGCGTAATTCCTTCTGTCAGCTACTGTGCCACATCTGTGCACTTAACTGAAGTGCTCCAAGAGAATAAGATAATGTTTAGAGTTCAAATATTATTAAGAGCTAATAATATTCGACATATCTATTTTTAGACTGACAATCTAAAAATGGACTTCGCCCAATATGTCTAAAAATAGAAGTCCATCTATTTTCCCAACTTGACCAACCATCCACAAATAGCATCCTGAAACTCATAGAATATGATCGACATGTCTAAAAATAGACTTTGCGCCGAAAATAGCCTGCGGGCGCACTTAGTGAAGGCGACTCTTTTCAGTAAGCTCATCATTTTGTTGAATCTCAACAGTGTGCACAAGCTCTAGTATATCTCTCTAATTTCTATATGAAATTGAGGGAAAATCATCGCTATGCATCTTTCCAAGGGTACATCCTCCACAATCAACATGAAATTTTTTTAAAACAGGGAGACCATTGACCATACCTTATTTCTGAAGTAGTAGTAGGTCATGAAAATTTATATGACTGAATCTTTGATGCCACAAATTCTCTGCATTCATAATTGTTGAAGTCAAGGCTTGGTGTGGTGCGCTTCTTACATTCAATTTGTAAAGACCTCCAACTCGAATACCTGATGCAATTGGCTTCATATGATCCAACAGATCTTTAATAACACAATAAGACTTAAAAAATTCTACCTTAATATTTTGATATGTTATCATAGAGAAAAAGATCAGATGATTTTTAATTCCTGGTACATACATCACATTTTGAATATGCCTATTATTAGCATCAGGTAATACCACAGGAATATTTCCATACCCCTTAATCTAGTAACCTTTTTCATCGCCGAGTTAGATATTAGCACCATTGCTGGTCTCTAAACTCTTCAAACCAATGTTTGTGACGTGTCATGTTAGTGGAAGCTCCATAATCCACAAACCAAGTTTCCCCTTCATTATTCTCAACATAGAGAACAAAATCATACATAAACAGTCTGAGGTTTTGATTTTGATCTTCATAAGCAAAGTGCCCTGCATGTTTCTTTTGTCTATGTCAATTTTCATCAAACTTCTTCTTATGGAAATTTCTAGAAATATGACCAGATTTACCATAGTAAAAACTTTTGATCCCTAAATCATTTCTGGTCGAAGACATGCCTTGAGGTGGATTTCTTTTTGGTGTACTTCTTCCTTTTTGTCATGCCCTTGCTCTTCCTCCGAAAGACTTTTTCTTCGCCATTAATGCAAGATCAGAATTCTGGTGTTTAAAAGTAATCCGCCTCCCTTCCTCTTGTATCAAGATCCCTGTCAATTCTTTGAAATTGGGGGCTTTATCCCTTGTATTCAGGTCTATAATAAATATCTGATAATTTCTAGACATACCATTCATGGTAACCGTGACAAGATCTCAAATACCTGTATTGGAGGCCCCACGATGGGCGTAACACACCACCATAATTCGAGAAAATGAAAAATAAAAAATGTGCTGACTCATCCACTTACAACAAAGCGCCATGAATTCAATACACCACACATCTTGTGGGCAGATCTAGTTCTCGGATTGATCTACACTTGGAAAGCTCATTTTAACAACAGGCAAGTAGTGAACACGCCCCCATGTAGGTTCGGGTTCGTGCTGGTCGCTCATGCTTCCGCAACGCTCACCACACCTCTGCTGAGCACTTTATGCTCACCACTCTGATTTTTAGATTGAGAGTGCACCACGCATATGCTACCATCAACCACACACAACGCTGCCACTCCAACGCAGTCACTCCACACGACACCACTTCAATGAGTGAACTAGACTCTACACCAGCGAATCGAAATAAAAAATAATTTATTTTAACATAAGTATAATAATTGAAGTCGTTAATATTTTATTTATTAATTAAAAAAATATTAAATATTATATTAATAATTAAAAATATATATATATAATAGTATTTTTTAACTTAATTGGTAGTCGAAGATATCTGAAATCCTTGAGAAACCTATATTCAAATCCCCTACCTCTACTGAGAAGAAAAGATCATAGCCTCTCAAAAATTTACTAATAAACTATATATATATATATGTATATGTATATATAATAATTAATATTTTATTTATTAAATATAAATACTTAAAAATTATATTAAAAATTAAAAATACATAGAATAATATAATTAAAGCAAATAAAATTAATTAATTATAAATAAATAAATAAAATAAACACCAAAATACATAGTTGTGATTAATGAAAACCACTGTAACATGTAAAATGCTACTCGTCTTTACAAGAATTTTAAAATCAGATTAATTTTTTAAGTTATAAAATTAAAATAAAATATAAACTAAAAAAAATTATAATTCAGTATATTTTTAAAAATAAATTGACTATTTTAAAGATTAGATTAATTTGACAGAAGACAATATAAAATAAAAATAAATAAAATAGAATAACATAACCTACCATTTAAATTGTAAATTTAAATATTTGAAAAAAAAATGTAACCGACATTACTTGTAAAAGTCAGCTTATTATTCTAATTTGGAGTTACGGTCGGAATTATACGATATTTTAACGATGAAAACATAACTGAAAATATAAATAAATGGAAATTATCTTTTAAAAAAAATAGCAGACAGCGAATGGGAAATAACCCCTGAGATTAGTGTAGAACAAGATAACATGAATTACCAGTTGCCAATACAGAAGGGTTTACAGTTGAACACATCGTGAAGTATATTGGGAAGAAAGAGTCCCTACTTTCCATGGAATCAATTTCCGTGGCATGCAGAAATATTTTATATGAAATCGATTTCACCAGCAATGTGTGATCGATTTCGCACATCATCTTTTCTAACGTCTTGAATGTCGATCATCCACTCTCACTTGATCTGCATAATATATATAAATATAAAATGGATGTTAAATGTTGTACTATTAAACCTCATTTTAATGCATTGAAATATATAAATTTCGAACATTATTTACCAGAAATGAGATAATATGGTTTAGCTTAGCTGATCATTTATATTATATTCGCAAAAATATTTTCGGAGGTATTCAATCAAAATTTTCGTTGTTATTCTGGAATTTATTTTACAAAAGAGCTATTATCCTTCACTCTAAGCAAATCTCCTTCATAAATGGGGTTGAGAGAATGAAAGAGCTTTGTTGTGGATAAATGCTTTAAGTCATTAATACAAATCCAAGAATCCTAATCAGAGAGAAAATTTGGCTTAATTGTATTCTTAACTCATTTTCGTACAGCAAGGGCGGATTCAAACAAATTCTGTAACGGAGAACTTACTCTTATGGCATCGGCTCCTGCGGTGAATCCAACTCGTGCCCTCCTCCTACAGGGCCGCTTTAACAACCCCCACGCTAGCGAGGAACTGACCTACATATTTGCATTGAACTCGCACGAGACACTTTGACACATCTTAATTTTAAATTGAATCTTGGCAATGGTCATGGTTACTGTTATAAATTTAAATAAATATTGGCATGATGGTAATTGTTTATATGTTTAAATATTCACAAGTTTTTTTTTAAATAAGATGGTTTTGGTGGTTTTTTTTAAACCTGTAAATTTATTTTTTCTAATATTTAATATATATTTTCACAATTGTTTTTTTAAATTAAATTGTATAATTAATTATATAATTAATCTTAAATTAAATTGTATTATTAATTATAGGATTACTCTTAAATCTAAAACTCTTCAAAATTCATTTACTAACATGTTTTTTGAGCAAAAATATTTCAAAGCACAAATAAACTTAAATTCATTATGAATTTATTTATTAACATTTAAATTTACACTAGAAATACCTCAAAAGATTGACAAATCTAAATCCATTATATGCCATTTTGTAAACACAATATATTTTATATGGTTGAGAATGATTTTTACTTTTAATCTTAATTGTGCAACATTTAATATGCAGGGCGACGAAATGTCCGAGCGCTGCAGAAAACTTCGTGGGGGGGTCTGGTAAGACGTTTGTTTTGAATCTGTTTTCTATTGAAATTTTCAAAGGCAGGTCCGTTCTCGGGTCCAATACTGGAAGGTGGAAGGTTGCTCCTTCATCGTGCAGTTTGGAACTGGGGATATGAACATGTTGCTTTGATTTCTGTGCTGCTTTATGATCGAACTCCGTGCAGTTTGGAACTGGGGATATGAACATGTTGTTTTGATTTCTGTGCTGATTTATGATCGAACTCATATATTGAACATCTCCTTCGGCTCTTTCTGTGGCCAATATGTATGTTGATGCAACCTATGGAGCTGGTGGTGTACAGGATTGATGGTTCTTTTTATCCTAACGGTTTTCTCTTTGGTGTATATGGGTAGAATTCTTTATTGTGTCAAGGCCATGGGAAAATTTTGGATGCAGATTATGGTTTAGTTGGTGGAGCTGCCCTGGTTGATTATGTTGCTGTTGCTGTCATATCTGGGCCAATATTTCTTACTGGATTGGTTTTTCCGTGAGATCTGACTTCACCAACTTTTTTCCGGTCGACAATCCTTGCTGGTATTTTTGAATTTGTTTTTCCTACTGGCCATTGGACACGATGTTTTGTCCGGCATGGGGATATCATGAATTCTCTTGTTGTGTAAGTACAATAGGTTACTTGATAATGTGTTCTCTGCAAGGGCGTATTTCCCCGAGATTGGCTTAATACAGGCTGGCCCTCTATTGCTGACGGTGCCCATTTATGGATGGATTTGTGATGCTGTCAATGTCGTGTGTTTCTTTCTTTTGGATCTCACTCTTATCAAGGTTCTTTCAATTATTTCTCTGACCATATCAATCCATAGGACAAGGGTTGTTGGGATTTATTCTGCTGAATCCGAACATTCCTTAATGATAGACCACATGGTCTTTCTTTCCTCCTGGCCCATGCGACACACTGCGCTCTTATTTGGTTGGGAATTGGTCCTTTTCCTTCTCGCAGTGTCCTTTACCCTATCATCTTGTAATTTTTATCTGTTGGGTTCCTATATTGTTGACTACCTTATCCTCTATCCTCTGACTCATCGTTACACGTAACCATGAATGCTGCCACGAGGGCTGCCGAACAATCTGGACAAAAGGAATTCGAGTTGGACGCTTCTATTATTGCACAATCCATTTTTGCACCTCCAGATTTTCATGTGCGTAATCAGTTTAATCCTGCTGGGAGGAATTTGAATGGGCCCAAGGTTGGCTCGACCCGCAGAGGTAGACGCAAACAGCATAAGGAATGACTTGCCTACTTCAAGCCAGCTGTGGATATTAAAGAAGTGGTGCTGGAACATGAGGATCTATGGGGGCGGGTCATTAGTTTGCAGAAGCGTGCATTAATCAGGCGCTGGATGTTTGCCAATGGACAGGAGATCGATATGATGGAATGGGCAAAGAAAGTGTGGAGTCCCATTGTTGGATATGCCCCAAAATTCAGCCTGCTCCTAAATAATTGGTATAGTATTCACCTTATGAACGAAAACGATGTTGCCTTGATTGTTAACAAGCCATGGGTTCGTGGAAAGAGTTTCTTGCAACTTCTGCCCTAGTACCTCGGTTTTAATCCAATAATGGAGGCTCCTAAGAATAGGACGGTGTGGGTAAAGCTCCCGGGCCTTCCGTTGAGTTCTGGACGAATAAAGCTATAAGGGCCATTGGAAATTCCATTGGGTGCACGAAATACATCGACTCTAATATGCTTGGTGCCAGCGACAAACGCATTGCCTGGTTATTAGTCGAATTGGTCTTCTCAGGAGGCTTGCTCGGGGATGTTGATCTCGTTTGGGGTTCGAGAAGACATAGGCAAAGGGTGGATTATTGGGGCATACCTTTTCGCTGCTTGGTTTGTCACAGCACTGGCCATTTGAAGGGCAACTGCCCCCGGCGACATTGGGGGCACCGTAGGGGCAATCAAAGGTCTGATGGTGTAAATAGGGTGCTGACTTCAAATGTACAACGGTATGCCTCCCCATCAGGTATTCCTCCTTCTGCGGCTTCTGGTCTTGATTTATCTGCTAATGATAGTGCATATGGTGGGGAGTTATCTCCACCATACAAGGATTTTATCCCGCCTGATGAATCTGGACTGCTGACGGTACCTTCTGATTCTAAAGACAAAAATGTTTTTACTCCCTCGGTGAATCCCGATTCGCCCACTCATTTAGAATCTGAAGTAAACCTTGGATCCACTATCATAACGAAGGATAAAATGCCTTACGTTTCTACTGCTCTTGCTGACCATCATCAAACCTGCCCCATCTCTGAGCCATTATATACCTCCCCATCCATGCCGCCCCTTGAATGCGCATCCCCTTCCCCCTCTCCACATTATATTGAGAATGGGGACTTATCGGACTCACCTGATGTCTCTACTGCTCTTGATGTACACCATCAAACCTGCCCCATACCTTCTCCATTATATCCCCCCCTCCCCCCCATCCATGCCTCCCCTTGAATGTGCATCCCCTCACCCCTCTCCTCCCTCTCCACATAATCTTGAGAATGCGGACCTATCAGACTCACCCATAAAATCTGCTGGATGTGATATTGAATCCCTATTAAATAACCCGCACCTTGACTTGGCTGCCCTCATTATTTTTGATAATATCCCTAGGAACCCTGATATTTTCATCTCGCCAGCTTCGGGTTGCATTATTACGGTGAGAAAAAAAACGAAGTCTACATCCAGACACTTCAGAGGGAGGCCGAAAACAAGATCCCTTTTCCAGGATGAACTCCTGGACCTCAGGGAGGTTCCTATTTTTTCAGCAGCTGAGCTAAGGGTGATTGGTGCTGGCAACCCGCCAGGGGTCTCCAAATGACTATCATTCTCTCCTTCTTCTTAAGGGGCATGGGCGAATCCTCTATACTCCTTCGCCTTTATGTTTTGTTGAGGGAGACGATGCTGGAGTTCTTTTTATTACATGAGACTTTATATGAATGTATCATGCCCATTTTTTCTGTCTCATCTATATGCCCCGATTCGTTTTGCCGCTACGGTAAATATCATGGGCCATCACAACTCGGATGATATCTTCCTCCTGCAGGCGAGCCAGATTTTATATTCTTTCTTTTACAGGTGCAAGCGAGCCAGTTTTTGGTTGATACATTATATGCAAGCGAGGTTGTTCTCCTCACGTACTCCCTTCCCCGTATGTATACTTTGGATGGGGTATACGAGCCGATTTTTCCATCTCATATCATGCTGGACGAAGGTGGCCTTTGTTTTCAAGCTGAGGTCGAGGTACAGGTTTATTCTGGCTCCTTGATTAAATAGTGGCATCATGATGATGGACTGTTAGTTTTATGGTGCCAATCTTTTTGATATAATTTGTGGACACATCATAATCTTTTTGCCTTCTTGGTTACCCTCTGATGGTGTATATGGGGCTTACTCTCTACTGGTGCATATGGGGCTTAATATGTTGTAATGGATTGCATCATCTATGTTCTATAATTTGCGCTATTTGTACAGTGTTGCTATGCACTGTATCATCATGTATTTCATGTACTGTTTTGCATATATTTATATATAAAACAGTATTTTTTTTTCCTTCTCAAAAAAATAAATTAAATCTCATTTCTATTTGGTTCTTGAAACGGGTACATAATATATAACCAGAGTTTTTTTTTTTAGAAAAGGGCAATTCTCCTTCACTCTAATCAAATCTTCTCGACCTTTGCGAATCTCCTTCACCATGACATTCTGCAACGAAGAGCTTCACTAAACGCCAGGAGGATTGAAGAAGAGGCAGGGGTGACCTTAAACCTCAATACCTACATTGTACTCACGCGCAATTTCAGCACAAATTGACTTGGGGTGGGCCAGTCAGGATTTGCGGGCGTCCTTAACTACAACGCTGAGAATTGCTATTGTTGGCAGGTAACTCACTTTTCTGTTTCGGAAATTCAAATTTCGAATCGCATTCCCAAACCCAATAAGCTCTTTGCTCTCCTTATCTTTCGCATTTCTTTTTGGGAGATAGTAAGTTCGAATCCCATTCCCCATCCCAATATAAGCACTTCACTTCTTCGACGCTGCTTTTCACAATGCCCATTGCTTTCGTCAGTGCCAGCTTTTACGCTTTTACGCTGACAACATAACGGATAAATTATTCAGACCATTGGATTGTTAGAAATTAATGGAGAATAGGTTACGTAGTTATGATTTGCACTTTATTTGACATTCAGTTCCTATTAATTAGGAATCTGTTTTGCCTATGTATCTATTTAATTCCTGATGCTTAATGAATAATCCCAAGCGAATGCATTTGCTGGTGGGAGCTCCTGGTGATCTGCACCTGTGAGCTCCCGTGTGTTTGTCTAACTTCTGTCTTCTGCATTTCTTATCATGGTATCGGAGCTCAGGGAGAGCTGAGAGAGGGAGAGCTGAGAGAGGCTGAGTGTGAGGGCGTTTTTTACAAAGCTGTGAAGGCGTTTTTTTTCCTGTGGTGTGGCTGCTGGGATTTGTCGTGGACAAACGACGTGGTGGATTGTCTATGCTGCGCTCCTTTCCAGATCGATTGATTCCTGTGTTGTTCACCTGGTATGCGGAAAAGATTTTTTAGTCTTGCATAACATAATTTTTCTCCAGTCCTGCATAACGTAGTTCTGCATAAAGCAAATTTTTCAAGGCCGTGAAGGCGGGTTGTGTTTGTTTTTGTTCCTGCAGTAGATTGTCAAGGCCATGAGCCTTTTGAAATTGTGAGCCTGCCTCCCTATCATTCCAGTTTGTCTAAATTGTGAGGTCGCTGCAATTGTTGACATTCCTGTTAAGAATTGCAATCGCTGCAAAGTGTTTTAACGCTGCACAATTCCTTCTCCATTCTTACACAAGCCGATTGCAGGAGAATATCACTCTACTGTAATGAAATGAAAGCTCTGCTAAACTATTTCCTCTGCCCAACTGGGGCGACAACTGTCAGAGACAACTGAATCAGTGAATTCACTTGCACATGAAACCTTAATATGACACAGGCTTACGCTTTACCGCAAACATTAAACCTTGCTAAAGGCCTTTATGTGCATACTCCAGTTTAATCATCCAATCGAATTATTTTCCCTCCGGCCTCAATCTTGGATAGATTTGGCACATTCCACACTCATTTGAATGGGTGACCTGGTTTCATTTGCTGGAAAAAACGCAGTGGCTGAATTTCATGCCCTCGTTTAATTTCATGCCCTCGTTTCATGTTTTGTGGAAAAACAACGCAATGGGTTTCATGTCAATCTGGCTTCTCGGCAAAAGAGTGGGAAATCAGTGGCTGACTTTCATGGCCTGGTTTCATGTGTTGTAAAAAAAAACTACAGCAAATCATATCAAAAATCCGCAGGCCAGCATTGGTAGCTCTCCAAAACGCGAGACGGCACTTAAGTACTTCAGTTGGTCGTAGAACATTCTGGTTGTTGTAGAGCGGTTTTTTTTTCAATTGGTATAGTTGTCGTTTATTCATAATTTGTATTTCACAACTATTGTAATTCACAACCATATTCAATCTGTTGTGATAATCGAGAGTTGTTCTTCTTTTTTGCCGAGGCAGCCTGTTTTTTTTTCTCCAAGATGAATTCTCAAATGGCAGATTACTTAAATGAAAGCAGCAAGTTGGATGGTTCCAATTACACAAATTGGAAATTTAAACTTCAAACTTTGCTTGAGGGTCAGAATACCTATAGCATTGTCATCGGCGATGAAGGTAAGCCAACTGTTGCAAATGGTGGAACGAATGCAACAATTCAAGAATGGGAGAAAAGGGAGCTGAAGGCAAAGGTTCTACTAAAATTGTCAGTTAAAGATTGCATCATCCCTCATATTCGGGATTGCAAGACAGCAAATGAGATCTGGACAACTCTCAAAGACATGTATGAAATCAAGAATATTAGCCGAACCCTGTTCCTTAGAAAGAAGATCCTCTCAATCAAGATGGAGGAGAATGAGTCTGTTTCGTCATTTTTATCCCGGATAAAGGAAGTTAAAGATAAACTATCTGATATTGGTCAAACCGTGGCAAATGATGATCTGGTGACAATCACCATGAACGGTATGATAGATGATTATCAGATGTTTATAACTGGATTGAATGCAAGGGAAAAGCCTCCGTGTTTTGAAGAGCTTACTGGAATTTTGCTACATGAAGAGGAAAGGAGGTCGTCTTTCAAGCCTCAAGATCCAGATCTTGCAAAGATAACAAAGTTCAAGCCAAAAGGGAGAGCGATGGCTGATCAAAGGAGGGGCAACACATCAAAAATGACACCACAAGGTATGACCTCATATAGAAATAATTCTGCTCCTGAATGTTTTTATTGTGGTAAGATAGGCCATATTGCTAAATTTTGTCGCAAGAAGAAGGAAAATCAAGAGAGGTACAATCAGAGAAGGCATGCAGGTCATTTGGCGGATGCAGATGCAGATACAGACCCAGATCAGAATCTGGATGTTAGACTATTTATGGCCGAGGCTGACACTGCTACTGAGGAGGATGAATCAGATATTTGGTTCGTGGATTCAGGAGCTTCCTTGCATATGTCAAGTAAAAAGCAATGGTTCAAAATTTTTAAAGAATCCAACTCTGGAGTAAAAGTCTATCTTGGAGATAATAGTGGGTACGAGATCAAGGGACATGGAGATGTCCTTGTTACTCTGCCTGATGGTAAGATCAGGAATATATCTGATGTGTGGTATGCTCCTGGCATTAAGAAGAACCTGATTTCTGTGTCCAAGATTACAGATCAGGACCTCAAGGTAGAATTTTTTAAATCTTATTGCATTATTAAAGATTTGTTGGATCAGATGAAGCCCATTGCTACAGGTATTCGCATAGGAGGACTCTACAAGTTGGATGTGAAAAGTACGCCTCAACAAGCCTGCTGTTAAAGATAGAAAACAGAGGGATATACTTGAACTTGTACATACTGACTTATGTGGCCCGATGCAGACAAGGTCGTTAGGGGGGGCCTATTATTTTTTAATCTTTGTTGATGAATGTACAAGATTCACATGGGTGTATTTTCTTAAACAGAAAAGTCATGCTTTTGAATATTTCAAGCAATTCAGAAACATGATTGAGAAGCAAACAGGAAAGTTCATCAGGATTCTTCGATCAGATCAAGGGGGGGAATTCAAGAAAGAAGTCTTCACCAAATATTGCAATGAGCATGGGATACAGTAGCAATTCACAACACCTTACACTCCTCAGCAGAATGGAGTTACTAAGAGGAAAAATAGAACACTGGTGGAGTGTGCTCGCAGTATGTTGAAAGGTAAGAATCTAACCAATGGTTTTTGGGCAGAAGCTGTTAATACTGCAGTGTATTTAAAGAATAGGAGTCCTACTAAAAGTCTTGAGTATAAAACTCATTTTGAAGCATTGTTTGGCTTCAAGCCTGCAGTAAGTCATCTTAGAGTATTTGGTTGTAAAGCTTTTGCACATGTTCCCAAAGAGAATAGGAAGAAGTTAGATTCAAAGGCCATTAAATGCACGTTCATTGGATACTACAGTGAGTATAAGGCTTATAAATTGTTTGACCCTGCTACTCACAAGGTGTTTGTCAGTAGAGATGTATTATTCCATGAACAGATTGATGATGGAAATCCTATCCAAAACAATGAAGAATGGCATGTGCCCTTACTCTCAGAAGAGGATACTGAAACAGGAGTCAGTCAGCAGCAGGAACAGAAGCAGGAACAGCAGCAGGTACAGCAGCAGCAGGATAATGTGGAGTTCAGTCCACAAAGGGAAGAAATAAGCAGAATAATTGAACCCCCACCACTCAGAAGATCAAACAGGCCAAGACAGTTACCAACTCGATATAGGGATTATGTGCTTATGACTGGTATGTTAAACATTGCAGAACCTTCTAACTTTTATGAAGCTAGTAAAAGTCTTGAATGGAAGAAAGCAATGAATGAGGAATATGAATCCATCATTAAGAACAATACGTGGGATCTAGTAAAACTTCCTGATGATAAATAACCCATAGGTTGCAAATGGTTATTTAAGTTGAAATTTAGAGCAGATGGGTCTATTGATAAACATAAAGCAAGGTTGGTGGCAAAGGGATATTCTCAGTTAGAAGGTATTGATTTTGAGGAGACATTTGCCCCTGTTGCAAAATTAAACACCATCAGAATGATCATTGCTTTAGCCACTAAACATCATTGGAAAATACATCAATTATATGTTAAGTCTGCTTTCTTAAACGATGATTTAAAAGAAGAAGTATACTTAGTGCAGCCTGAAGGATTTGTTAAGAAGGGAGAAGAACATCTAGTGTGTAGATTAAAGAAAGCTTTATATGGTTTAAAGCAGGCACCTAGATCCTGGTATGAAAAAATTGATTATTTTTTCCTCATGAATGGTTATGAAAGGAGCAAAAATGATCCCAATTTATATACCATGTTTAATAATGAAGGGCAGATAGTGGTGATTTCTTTGTATGTAGATGATTTGATAATAACAGGAAGTGCAGACAATCTCATTGAAGAAATCAAGCAGCAATTATCACAGAAATTTGAGATGAAGGACCTTGGAGAAATGTAATACTATTTGGGTCTAGAAGTTTGGAGAGATTCAAGTCAAACTTTCTTGTCCCAGGGTAAGTATGCAAAGAGTCCGTTATCCAGGTTTAAGATGGATGAGTGTAAGCCTTCATGCATACCTTTACAGCAGAATAGCAAACTTCAGATGGATGATGGTTCGAAATATGCAGATGCAACATTGTACAGACAATTGGTTGGTAGTCTTATTTATTTGACTACAACAAGACCTGACATAGCCTATGCAGCAAGTGTTTTGAGTCAGTTTATGACTCAACCTCATGACAGTCACTGGAGTGCAGCGAAAGGAGTATTAAGGTATCTGCAAGGAACATCAGATTTTGGTATTTTGTATTCTGACTCATTCGATGTTAAGTTGACAGGTTATACAGACTCTGATTTGGCGGGAAATCTAGATGACAGAATATCAATTACAGGTTACGCCTTCAACATTGGTTCCGGGGTCATCTCTTGGTGCAGCAAGAAGCAGCATACTGTTGCTTTATCCTCGGCAGAAGCAGAATATCAAGCTATGTGTGCAGCGACATGTGAGGCAGTTTGGTTGCGTAGACTTCTCCAAGATGCAGGGGAAGAACAGACAGAAGCTACGATCATCAATTGTGACAATCAAAGTTCCATCAAACTGGCTTACAATCCTGTGTTTCATAAAAACACTAAGCACATAGACACTCAATTTCATTTTGTTGGGGAGAAAGTGCAGTCCAAAGAGATTTCTGTAGACTATTGTAATTCTTGTGATAATATGGCTGACATATTCACTAAGCCACTAGGAAGACTGAAGTTTGATTTGTTTAGGGACACTTTAGGTGTGTTTAAAAATCCCTTTCTCCATTAAGGGGGGGTGTTAGAAATTAATGGAGAATAGGTTACGTAGTTATGATTTGTACTTTATTTGACATTCAGTTCCTATTAATTAGGAATCTGTTTTGCCTATGTATCTATTTAATTCCCCGATGGCGCAATGAATCCCAAGCGACCGCATTTAGTCGTGGGCCTCCGCATCCGCCCTGTGAGCTCCCGTGTGTTTGTCTAACTTCTGTCTTCTGCATTTCTTATCATGGATTAACATAGGCGTAATCATGTAACATCGTTTTTTCGATGCACAAGTTTACAATG
Organism: Pinus albicaulis; assembly: GCA_034641835.2. Taxonomy (NCBI): domain Eukaryota; kingdom Viridiplantae; phylum Streptophyta; class Pinopsida; order Pinales; family Pinaceae; genus Pinus; species Pinus albicaulis. Next base: position 1,147,264,212 of record CM076574.1, on the reverse strand, counting down.
CCACGTCATCAAAGATCCTCTTCTTTTGATTTGTTTTTATGCCATCTCCGCTTCAATAGATCATGATCCATCATGTATAAATGTACCATTTTTTTTAATGCATGGGTTTCATTTTGTGAATTGTTTTCTAATATTATTTTTAAATTTTATTTATTGATTTTTTTATAAATCTCAAGTTTAAAAGTTTCCAAGTTTCAAATCGCCATTTGCTAATATGTGTTTTTGTTTTTAATTTTAAATTTAAGTTTGTAATCACCATTTGTGTTTTTATCTTTAAAATAAATTAAAAAGTTTCTGGCCACCCATTACTAGCATTTATCTTACAAATAAACTTACACTAAAAATTTCCCAATTAATGTTAAGAACTCATTTAGGAACATTTGAATTTCAACTCTAAATGCCTTAACAGATAGATAAACCTAAGTTCGTCATATAACAGTGTGTAACCACATCAAAAAATTATTGAATTTTTTTTTAATTTGAATTTTTTATTTTAAATCTTACAAATAAACTAAATCAATTATAAAATTATATTAAAAAGATGATATTAAATTTATCTATATATAAAATATAATTATATATTTTAAAATATATAATAAATAAATATCACTGAATCAATATTATAACAAAATTTACTTAATAAATTAAATAAGTTTCATATTTTTGACATTTAATATTTGGAATAAGGTAAAACCATATAAATATTGTAAATAGTAAAATAAATGAAAATAAAAAACTAAGAAACATTGAAATATGATATAAAACCTAATAATCTCCCATACATCCATGTTTTATCTTTATGCAAAATTAAATTCTTGCAGTTATCTTCATGGAGTGAGATGGATCAGAGCCAACTCTCAAATTAACTTTTCTGCCCTTGTAACTCCCATTTTTGTAGTGTGCCAAATTCCTGCCATCCTCACCATTTGAGTGATTCTCCTCGCTCCGTGGTGCGTATAACTATGGGTTCCGTGGTGCGTATAACTATGGGTTCTATGGGTTCTGCGTTGGCCTGTTTGAAAACTTTGAAGACGAGACATTTCCGTAAATATTAATCTAGTTATATTTAGTAAGATATTTTGGAAGTTTTTTGATATAATTTTTCTGAATTAAAAATTTAAATAACCCAACAAAAATCAAAATTTCACATTAAATATTTTTCTTCTAGATCAAACACCTAAATTCCAAAAACACTAAAAATAACTCCAATATTAATTTGGAATTTACCATCAATTTCCCAGCGACGAATTACGGTAGTCCATAACTACAGTGCTCAGCATACCATCAAATCTCTCCATCATGCTCCTTGTCTGCCAAGTCTCAAATTTCTTTTCGGAGATATAAATTTCAAATTTCTTTTGGGAGATACAAATTTGGAATCCTAATCCCAATTCCATTGTAAGAACTTCTCTTCTTCGCCCTGTTTTTTCACGACGCCCAATGCTCGTCACCACCACTTTTTACGGTAACGGTATACCGGACAAATTATTCATACCGTTGGACTATACATCGCGCGGAATGGTGTAACGGTCACGATTGACCTCGTTCGACGATGCATATCGTTACAATGCCACGTCATTAAAGCTCCTCTTATTTTGAATTGCTTTTATGCCATACATTCACTTCAATGGATCGATCCAATAGTGGTATCATGGTCCTTGGTAACTTTAATTTTCTCTTAGAACATTTGAACTTTAACTAATGATGCGTCAAAGGATACTTACCAATGTAAGTCCGTCATATAACATTATGTGAACACATTGAAAATTGTTAGATTTTGTTTTGTTTTGTTTTTGAATTTGTGATTTTAATTACTACAAACAAACTAAATTAGCTAAATTATTTATAAAATTAAATTTACATTGAATACTTAATCTAGTAACAAAATTTATATTATAAATGAAATAACAAAATTTATATTAAAAAGTATAGTATTAATATCAACGAAACCTAATTTATATAGTATTAAACAAAATTAGATAATAGTTTTAGTTGTATAATAATTTTCAAATAGATATTAAAAGATGAAGTTGTTTTTAGCGCGACTTTTTGAAGTTTCAGGTGCCGAAATCTGGTGAAAATTTTTGAAGTAAAATCTTGGTTTTTGTTATTCAAACTGGTTTTTTGACTCTATATATGGATTCAACACCCTCAAAAACCTCTAGAGCACTTCGATTGTGCAAAGTTAGCAATCAAACTTCTCTTTTCAAAAAATTCACAGTAAAAGCCTTCAAAAAGTCACACTAAAAACTACTCCTTAAAAGATCAAGTGTATTACTTTTAAATTACATTAAAAATATTAAGTGCGATATCCTAACAAAAAAAATTAAGTTACATTTATAAATTAAGTTATATTTATAGATTATAATAAAGTTTGTATGGAGAATTAATCCAATATTATATTTTATATAAGTTTAATATATAATTTTCAATGTATTAATATAAAATATAATTATATATAAATTATAATAAAATTTCTACAACATAATTATTATGTTTTATATGACATTAAATCATGTAAAAAATAATTACATAACAATTAGAATGTATAATGTAACATTTACTCACAATAAACTTAAAATTACTGCAATAAACACATGAATTTTTTAGTGATTTGCATAAAAATAATTACATAACAGTTACAATGATTTTTTCACGAGGGGAAAGCTCACGGGAAACCCGGGCGTACTTCCCCAGAATTTCTGGATGGTACGTGCGGTAAACCGTTCGGCGGACTTTTGGCGCCTGACCCCAAAGGACTCAAGGATCGAACCCGTGACCTCTCTCAACGGAGAGGCCCACGTATTGGCTCACTACCACTTGAGCTAACCCTTGGGGCTTAACAGTTACAATGATATAATGTAACATCTATTCATATTAAACTTACAATTACTGCAATAAACATAAGAAGATCCATTTATATTAAATTTACAATTACTACCATAAACACAACATCTTTTTACTTACATAATAATTATCACGAGTTTACAAGATCACCGCTTAGACAAATTATTCAGCCTAATTTGTTAGCCATCAAAGAGAGTAAGCTCATAATTATTAAAAACAAAAAATATAGCACATTACTAATTAGTATTAATGTGGGTTTACACAGGTGAAGTACCCTTTGGCGTTCGATTTAAACGGGGTTTTTTCATTTTCCTCAAAGGAAATTAGTATTTTATGGCTTAACTCTAGCCTCGAGGGTTTCGGTGCCTTATGACTAGATACAAGGTTTCTTCTCTAATTTTTGTTTGATTAACAAATTCTTGCGAGATCCTCTTGTTTGTATGGAGTGTTGGAAAGGCCAAATGACAAGAAATTCATAATGTCCCTCATTTGTACAGAAGGAAGCGTTCGGAATATCAGCCTCTTTCATGCAAATTTGATGGTAGCCTGAACGAAGATCTAGTCGCAAGGTACCCTCTTTCTTGGTACCTCTTTCTTTAAAACCATGACAATTGGCGATGAATGGGGAATATTACTTGGACGAATGATTCCTGCATCTTGTTGATGTTTTGTTAATACCATTCACTTAGAGCTAACGATTTCTAGTGATCCTTCTTGGAGTCGTTTGAGCATACAGTATGGGCTTCCTTGGCAGAATCTCGTCTCCCATGCAATGATAGTGAGGTCGCTTAGATTGCCACGAAGGAGCCAGTATCAATAGTGCAGAGAGGGGGAAAGGATGGTCTCAATGAAAGGGATGACGTTGGCAGAATCTCGTCTCCCATGCAATGATAGTGAGGTCGCTGGTTTCGCTAATGAAACCAATAATTCTTGTAAATATTATCATTGTGTGGACGATTGGATTTGGATTGTTCGTGCTCCTGAACAAGCCGCTTTACCTTGTAGAGAATCTCTTGTTCTTACAGCGTGGAGTGTTTTTTGAAGATCTCATCGAGTGTTTCTGTATGTGAATCCTGTATGATATTCTTTTACGATCTCATTGGGTATTCACTGGATGAGATTATTGCTTTGTTCTTGTATGTTCGTCCAATCATTATGGTTTTGATGACCTGGGATAGGTGCATCATTGGATAACAGGTGGGATCCTTTTGCTAGTGAATCCTATTGGGGGCACATGGCATGAAGACTTTTTTTCAGGATCTTCTATGTATTTTTCAGAGGGAGGTTGTAATTGAACAATTCTAGTCGCAGGAATATCCGAAGGTGTCGGGTTCTCATCCGAATTGGTGGTATAATATTTGGAATAGATGGGTTGATTCACTCATTATCTCACAACCTTGTAAGAGCTTCGGGTTCCGTCTTTGCAGGAGATGGTGGGCTTTCCCAGGATGTCATTGTTGTTGCTGTTGTCATCTCTGAGAGCTACCTGGTTATTTTTCCGATAAGTCTGTCCATTTTTTTTCGGCTACATTTGAATTGTTTTCCACGGCATTGGTACACTGTGGTTTGCCTCTCAAAGCAGTCTGACATCGGCGGCGGTATAGATTTATTGACCCTATCCTGAATGGTGGTCACATTTATTGGTAGCATCGTTTAAAGTGGACCTATTTATGATTCCTAGTGAATGATCACTCTCTGCTGTTTCATCGGATCTCGACCTGGGTGCTGCTATTAATGAGCTATGGCAAGTAACCGTTGTCGTCCCTTATCCGGAGATCTTCCATATCCAACTATTGAGTTTCTCCACTTAAATATTTGGTAGAATCTGGTTTCCGGACGATATTTTCTTTGATTTTCTGTACTTGCTTTGGGTCTTTTGATTTTCGTTATTTGGGCATTACGAGGTATCATAGGTTGGCCTACTCATATCCTTATATGGCATCACAATAGTCATTGAACATACCCGAATTCATATTTATTAATCTTCTGCAGCTGTTTGACATCCTGTGTTAGATCAGATTGTCGTAAATTCTTATTTCGACGCACCTAGAATTCATGATGGATCCTGGTAATTCTGATAACCCAATTTCTGATGTATCGGGTAAGTGTAAGGACCTGGAAGTCGATGAGCTCATAATTCTTCAGGCTATCTCAAATCCATCCGATTCTGGAACAAACGAGCATGTTGATCTCGGCAGAAGGAAGAAGGGTGGCAGGCGCAAGAAATTGATTGCAGTGTATAAACATAACATGGATATTAAGGAGGTATTTCTGGACGTTGAGGACCTCAGTGTCAGGGTGTCAAGTTTGCAGAAACGAGCAGTTATAGGCAGATGGGTATTCCCGGATAACAACGATTTTGATTCATCATCTTGGATCAGTAAAATGTGGAAGCCGATTATAGGATATATACCAAATTTCAGTAACCTCATTAACGGATGGTTCTGCGTTCATTTTATGGATGAAAATGATGTATACAAGATTATTAGCAGGACCTGGGTTCGTGGGAGGAGTTTTATGCAGCTCGTTCCTTGGTTCCTCGGTTTTAATCCTATAATGGAGGCTCCCCGTAGTAAGGTGGTATGGGTGAAATTGCCAGGTCTTCCTCTCGAATTTTGGACACTTAAGGCCCTGGGGGCTATTGGTGATACTATTGGTAGTACTAAGTACATTGATCCCAGTATTCTGGGTGGTGAGGATAAGAGAATTGCTTGGATTCTAGTGGAGGTTGACTATTCGAGAGGATTGCCTGGGGATATAGACTTGGTATGGGGAGACAGACGACATAGGCAGCGCGTGGATTTTTGGGGCATCCCATTTCGCTGTCTTATTTGCCATCGCACTGGACATTTGCGAGAGAATTGTCCTTTTAGATCGCGGTTGGACCGTCCAGGAGGATTAAAGGCTGGAGTTGCTGTGGGTCGTTTTAACCGTGTATCTGCTTTCTCTTCTAAGGATCTTCATCCAGGTAACTCTGAGTCCCCATCCTCAAATGATGATGCATATCTTACTGCGTTTGGTAAGCCAAGTTGGAATATTAATGAGGCGGGGAATGAATTTCTGGGGTCTAATCACAATAGAGGGTCACAACATAACCTACGGGTTTTGGAACCGGAGTCCAACATTCTACCCTCAGAAAATAACATTTCTTTGGTATCAATTGGGTTGGGGGAAGACTGACCATCTCACTCTATCATTGAATTCTCAAATGAAATTCCCGAGCCTGATCATCCTATTGTTCATAGCCCTAATAGTACTCCTATTTGCATACATTGGACTTCACTGGATAAGGGTAAGTCAGTTGTCGATACAAAAATCCATCATTTTACCAACCCCTCCACAGGCAAGCCCTCTAGAGTCCCACGGACCGAATCGGCTGTAGCCCACCTGTCTTTAGATATACATTCTGAACATGTTGACCCGGGGGTTATTCCGGAATCTCCAAGGAACTCTGTCGCGAGTGATTTAGAGTCTATCTTGGCCAATCCTAATTTGGATTTAGCCGCTCTTACTATTTTCGACAAACCCCCTTTAACAACTGATAAGAGATCCTCGCCGCACCCTTCCGCCCAAAATTCAATAGATAGAAATCATAAGGTGGCCAATAAACCTACAAGGGGTAAGTTTAGGGCTATCTCGTTGTTTGCTAAAAATGAGGATAATTTAACCGACATCCCTATTACGATCAGTGAAGGGACATGGGACTCCACCAGGGCACTTAGAGCACGCAACCCTGTGTTGGGATCGCCATGACTTATATCCTTTCTTTGAATATTAGGGGTCTAGGCAATGCCTCTAAAGCTCATTGCCTGCGGGATTTGCTATATTCTGAAAACCCTGTCATATTTCTGGGACAAGAGACTATGTGTCATCGGGAGAAAGCGATAAAGTTTTTTTTGAATAGTAAGCAAGGATGGAAGGCGGCTGTTGTGAATTCGGCGGGACTGTCGGGGGGTTTGATTGCCTTTTGGGATCCTAATCGGGCATCCTTCAATGCTTACAGTTTTTTTAGGGGTATATTACTTGAAGGTAGTTTCAGAGGTATGACAGAATCTTTTTATTTAATTAACATCTATGCCCCATACTGTAATCGACAAGCTTTTTGGCAAAGGATGTTGGCATCTAGTATTCTGTCGTTGTCGAACTTGATTCTAATGGGGGACCTCAATGCAACTCTACAAGCTGATGAAGTATGGGGTCTTTCGACCAGATTGGATCCTTTGGCTACGTTTCTTTCAAATATGTTTCTTGATCTGCATATGGTGGATATTTGCCCATTACCTCTATTACCTACTTGGACTAATAAGCGGGTGGAAGATGCTTTTGTAGGTAAACGACTGGACCGAGACTTAGTGAAGGTAAACCTTGTGGATAAGTGGGGAATGCCCCGCTCTGTTGTCATAGTATCAGACATTTCTGACCATATGCCTATAAAAATTGCATGGAATGCTGAGTCAGTTATGAAAGGAAGACCGTTTAAGTTCAATCGTATATGGCTTGAAGACGAAATATATACAAATATGGTTAAGTCATTGTGGCAGAGTACAGGGGTCGATGATATTCCTCAGGCCTGGGACCGTTTCCACCATAAGCTACAGGTGATTAAAAAGAAGACTAAGGCGTGGGAAATTGAAAAGAAAATGGCACTTAAAAAAGAATGAATTGAGATTAACAATCAGATGGCGCAGATGTATGCATCTTTCACATATTCTAATCCGGTGAATGCCTCTATGGTGGTCATGGCCCATCTCAGTTGCAGGAAGAGGGAGATCCTGCGGATTGAAGAGGTCTCTTGGAGACTCAAAAGTAGGATTGCTTGGTTAAAGGAGGGAGACCTCAATACACATTTTTTTCACAAAACTACCAATGACATAAGTATTCGGAATGCAATCTGGAGGATTAAAAGATCGGACAACAATTTTGCACAAACTACTTCGAAGATACAAAAGGAAGCTTATTCCTATTTCTCATCTTTTTATAAAAAATATCGGTCTATATGTGCTGAGAATAAAAAATGGGTCCTAGATCACATTGATAGATTTTTTGAAGTGGAGGACATTGCAGTGATTGATAAGATCATTGACCGAGAGGAGGTTCTTGGGGTTCTTAAATCCTTCCCTCATGATAAGTGCCTAGGGCCAGACGGATGGCCTTCTGAGTTCTTTATACACTTTTTTGATCTCTTGGGTGGAGAGCTCACTGAATTAATGGAGGCATTCAGACTTATGGGACACATTCCTGCAAATCTCAACTCGACTTTCATCGCTCTTATACCAAAAACTTCAGATCCCCTAAATTTCACAAACTTCAGACCTATATCATTATGTAATCTTATCTACAAGGTTACCTCCAAGATCATAGAAAATCACATTAAGGGATGTTTGTTTAGGCACATCTCGAAGGAGCAATATCGGTTTCTTGAAGGTCGATCAATTCATGATGCGATCGCCATAGCACAAGAGGTTCTCCACTCGATGCACTCGAGGAAAAAAGAGGCCCTGATGATGAAAGTGGATCTTCATAAGGCGTATGATTCGGTGGACTGGTCCTTCATACGAATTACTTTGCTTAAAATTGGCCTCCCAATCCGAATTATTCGCTGGATCATGTCTTGTATATCTACAGTCCGATATGCAATAATTGTGAACGGTATGCCGACTAATTTTTTTGAAGCCGGTCGGGGCCTGCGTCAAGGTTGTGCTCTTTCGTCGTTGGTCTTCATCCTGGTTATGGATGGATTTAGCAAGATCATCAACAAAGCTGAACAAAGGGGTATCCTAAAGGGATTTGGTTTTTCTCAAGCAGTATCCACGACCCATTCTCTTTTTGTAGACGATCTATTAATCTTTGGTTACCTCATTAGAAATTATTAGTTCTACATTCATATTATTTTCTTGCGTTTTGAAACTGCGACTAGATTGAGTATTAACAAAAGCAAGTCTTATCTTATTTATGATTTTGGAGATTTACAGGAGATTCAGTTCATCGCAGAGTTCCTGGGGGTGGAATACAGAATGGCTTCTTCCGGTTTCAAATATATGGGATATACAATCAAACCATGCGGCTATAGAAACAGTGATTGGCTTTGGTTGGTGGATAATTTTAGATCCCGCATTGGCAAGTGGACGCATCGCTGGCTCTCCATGGGGGGGCGTCTTATTATGATTCAAGCGGTTTTGTCTCAGATGTTAGTTTACTGGGCGCATCTCCATTATATTCCTGAAGCCATCATTAAGATGATTAATCATATCATTTCCAAATTTTTATGGGGCAGAGTTAATATGGAGTCTAAATACCACCTCTACAGCTTCGAAGTGCTGTGCCGGCCAAAGGACATGGATGGCTGGGGCATTCTGAATGCCTGTGTCTTTAATTCTGCTCTTCTTATGAAATATTTTTGGAGGGACATCACAGGAACAAGCATTTGGATTGCCATCATTTGATCCAAATATCTCGATGGGGAAATATTATTTAAACTCAGTTGCCATGATATCTCGTTCCCACGGAGTGTATCAGCAGTATGGACCAGCTTCAAAAAGGTCCTGAAATATTTCGATAATCGTCTATATTGGCTATTTCGGGATGGTGGCCGCATTCCTATCGGTTTCCAGAGTAGCCTATATATTCAAAATTGTCAGGGGCCATCTATACAATTGGTACATTCTCTCGCTCACAGAGGCATACATCTACTATCCCAAGTTATATATGAATGGTCTTTCGCTGCCCCTAAATTCAAAAACGCTGCTCAACTGGGTTTGACTGGGGAGGTTGCTGTCGAATGGGAATCGTTTCGGGATGAGCTCAGGGGTGCTGGTTTTTGTTACGCTCCTGGTGGTGATATTATTAGATGGAATGGGCCCCTTAAGAATAATATTCTTATTGTTAAAGGCATTTACCATGGTATCATATCCAACACGTTGGGGGTGGTCTCCAGGAATTTCTTCCCATTCTGGGGAAGGAAAATTCCAACGAAAATTACTATTTTCGCGTGGTTAGTTTGGCGGGGGAAAGTCCTCACATGGGAGAAATTAAAGAAGCATGGGCAACAGGGACCTGGTAGATGTGCTGTATGCTGTAGTGCGGACGAAACCATTTCCCACTTATTTTTCTCCTGCCCGGTCATTCGGCGTTTGTGGCGATTATTCAGTGCATTTTTTATGGATCCCCATTGGAATCCTAAGGGTTTCCTATCTGCGGCTGTTGATTGAGGCAAAATGAAAACAAATTTCAATGTGCTTCCTTTCTTTCGCATCTGGGAGCTTTGGTTGGCCAGAAATCGTTTGATTTTTGAAGGTACTCCCTTCCAGCTGAATAAGGTATATGAGGCCATTATTAGGTGGATCGTTGATCGACCACAACAGGTGGAGGTAGTGGTCGACTATTCACACCACATTAGACTGCATGCTATTGCCATCCCAACAATCTTTTTTGATGGGGCTGCTGTGGGGAATAATACTCGTTGTGGAGTATGGATAAAACTACCTTCCAATGAACGCATTCATATCTATTGGAATGGTGGCCCTAGAACAAATAACAAGGCAGAGATTATGGCTTTATGGGGTGGCCTTTAGGTGGCATTGGAACTATCTTTACATAATGCTAATATATATGGGGATTCGAAGCTAGTCATCGGATGGATCACAAACAGATTTTCCCTATTATCCCCACAACTACAAGGCTGGATGGACTGTACACAGAGACTATGGAGGAGGATGAATTGTCCGTCGATCAGTCACATATACAGAGAAAATAACACCCGAGCAGATGGATTATCAAAAAAGGGTCTCCTGGTTGAATTTGGAAATATGCAGGTATCACACTACAGGGATGGAATTATGATTCAGGAATCCACTATTCCCATTCCATGATCTCTTGCTCTGCTATATCTCTTATCTGTGCTTTTGTCCTTTTGGTTTTCTTATGAGTTTCTCCCTACTTTGACTAATCTTTTCTCGGCTCACAATATAAGTTTTTATGGATGTGTTTAATGAAGTATATATGCTACTCATCCATTCTTCAAGCTAACAAGCGAGCCAGCTGATGATCGAACAAGAGAGTCGGATCATGCCCGATCAAGCGAATCTGCAACCAATGTCATATGGCGCCAATTTTGTCAGGAAAGTCCTTCCTTAATCAAGTGAGCCTGATTTTATTATCAAGCGAGAAGGGATTTTGGGACTTTTTCCGGAAAGTCCTTCCTTTATCAAGCGAGCCTGATTCTATTAACAAGCGAGCCGGACTGCCACATGTCAAGCGAGCCTGATACTTTTATCAAACGAGCCTGTTTCTTATTACAAGCGAGTCTGTTCATAGAATTTTCTTCTCATTTTGACTGGAAGCTCCTTGGTTTCTTTTTGCTGCCTTTTCCGTCAAACCGTTATAAATATACTTCTCCACATGTTTCGGCTATAGATATTATCTAGGGTACATGATGAACATTAACATTAAGCTGTAATCCCTTTGTTTTTATGTATATCTTTTCATAAATGCACAATGTCATTTGGTTGGGGTTGATTAATTTCCCCCTGATTACGAATTTCCAGTCATACTTTAACTTGCTTATTCAACTCATGAATCAGCAGTGTATAGTCTGACTTTGCAATGCAGTTTTTCTCATTGATTTGTTATTGATTTTTCGAGTTCCAGTTAGACTCAGTGAATTTGTTATAGGGAATTCGAAAAATTGACAATTTGATTCAGTTCACAGATTAATACATGGATTCCAATTTCAGTACGGTGCAGGGGATATGAGATTCACAGACTAACGGATTAACCATGGCGATTTTCTAATCACAATTTTAAATTATGACATTGCAAATTAACTATTCATAAACCCCTTCTAAATCGGGGAAATGGGATACTGCAACTAATAAATGAATGATAATCTTGTTTTATCGACTTTGTAAATGAATGATGGTTGTTTTATTTTTTTAATGCAATAAGACTTTGTAAATGAATGATAATGGTTTTTTTTTTTTTAATGCAATAATACTTTGTACATTAAATTTCTAACCAGGTTTCTAACCACGTTTTTAATGAGACATGACATGGAAACATTTGGCGCAATTTCCGACGGCCAAATCGTTGCTTTTCCGACACACAGTCGTCGCAAGAGCGACAGTTCGAGGCCGGGAAAAACGTGGTTTCTCGTGCGGTTGCAATTCCGACGCCTTTACAAAGTGTCGCACTACCGACACTTCCCGTCGCTTCCAAACACTCGTCGCTCTTCCGACGCCTCCCAAACCGACATTTGTAAAATGTCGCCATTCCGACGAAATTTGGTCCGACGTTTTTAATGTCGCGCTTCCGACGTTTGTAAAGTCTCGCCATTCCGACGAAATGTCGTCCGACGTTTTGAACGTCACTCTTCCGACGTCTTTATACTGTCGCTCTTCCGACGTGTCTAAACTGTCGCATTTCCGACGCCGTACAAAAGTGTCAGAAGACCAACGTATTGCAAAAGTGTCACAAGACCGACGCTTTCCAGAAGTGTCACAATATCGACGCCAGGAAGAACTGTCGCAATTCCGACGAAATGTGGTCCCAAATTTTGGACGTCGCCCTTCCGACCTCTTTTTTTTGTCGCTCTTCCGACGTTTCTAGAGTTGTCGTAATATCGATGGACGTCACAAGACCGACGAAAATGGATATCGTTCAAAACGTCAAAAGAGCGACACTTACAAGGCGTCGGTATGCTGACGGCTGTTTCAATTTAAAAAAAAAAAATATAAAACTTTAAAACAGGACAGTAAATCTCCAATGTTTGTTATCACAATAAGAAATCAATGATCAGTGATCATGTCAAATTTTCCTCGTAGCGTGACGGGTCTAATAAATTTTATTGTAAAGGTTGCTGGCCAGTGACAACTGGCGCAGCATTGAAGGAAATGCATTAAAGAAAATTAATTAGGCTGCGAACTCCAAGCCAATTGGCAACAACCCTGATAATTTTCCTGACCAACTTCCAAGTTGTGACTCGAGCTTCAGACTCCAAAGCTAAGAATTTTCTTTTCATCGTGTTGGAGAAGAGAACTGCAACCTGCAGCAAAGGAGCAATTCCTCAGTCTCACTGCTCAAGACTCGTAGTCATTCCTTGCTAACACGGTATGTGGAAATTTTGATAAGATAACTTTCTTCACCCTCGTTTTTACTAAATTTATTCTTTTGAAAAGGGCCCGGTTCCATTTCAGAAATTTTCAACTTTCGACTTCTAGAATTTGTACATATGATTTTTGGACTGAGGTTTTGTTATTAATGAGGAGATAGTGTCTTGGTTCTATCTGTATAAAATAATTGCCTCGTTTTTTTCTTCATGTTCAGGGTTTTTGATTTTATCAAAACCTATCTCTCTTTTAAGCATGCCTGCAAATTCATATATTCTAGGAATGTACACAATTCCAGGCTTCATGTACAACGTATTTTATCAAATATATTTTAACAAGTGAGCTGCATGCCCATATAGTGTTACAGATTACAGGGCTTCATTTGGAGAATAAATGATAAGCCTGGCAGCACTAAATCCAAGTAATTCCCTTCATCCCTTAAAAGACACCTCTAAATATAACTAGAAATTTCAAATAGTTAGTAAAGGAAAAGTACAAAGATATAACAGATATGTGTTGAGCCAAAAACCTGTGCATTCACAACAAAACTGGGATGGATAAAACTTAAAAAAATTATGGACTTTGAAAAAAAATCGTCTTATGCATACAAAATGAAAGAAGCATTGGCATACTACTATGTTTACAAATTTAAGGACAGGCAAAGTGAGTCTCCGGGCAACACAGTTTCATGTGGAGACCCTAGATCCTTGTACCCACAATATCTAGTGACTTAAAAAATGATTGCCAAAACAATGCCTTTGCTATGCATGTAAGAACACCACCTATATAATGAGGGAGATGTAATATTGTCCAAGAAGCAGATTTATACAGAGTGGTCCAAGATTGTGTATTTATGGAAGATACAACTGATTTTGGCATGAAACATGTATCCAAGATTTCAATGTGGCCTTATTTTAGAGCCCATTAATGATTTACTATGAAACCTAAACTTTCAAAACAAACACATTGAAATCACAGGATCTCCATCACGAATATCATAAATATTAACTGCCTTTTGGGCACTGGCAGTAGATACCATAAGAGGCCCACATGGCCTGTACCACCAATGTTGATTCTCTGGCACAACATTTGCAAAGCCAAAATTTCTCCCCGAGACATCCCTCTCTACCAAAACTGGAGAGATGGTACTGGACGTTGAAGTGAAGGCCTCTGATTCAGTATGGAATGCCATAATTTCTTTATTATAAAAGTCCCATGAACATAAACCTGAGTCCAATGTACAACCTGCAGATGCTGCCACAACATATTTACCAGAGCAACCATCTGAACCAGTTGCTCTGATCAACCAGCAATCACCCCACATGTTTGGGGTAAGCCCATATGGAGCTTTATATTCAGCCTTCTCCTGGAGATTGGAAAATAACAATACTAAGTATTACTCATAAATCAACTGCCCTTTATGTTAAGGGAAAATTTAAAGAGTGCATAAATATTCTTGAAATGCCAATCATAGTTTCTAGAAAATTTCAAGAGTCTTTGAAATGAACTACATCCTATTTAAACTACATCAAATATTTAGGCAAATCATTTTTTTAAACAGAAATTGGTGAATTTTATTTCAAATGTAGAAATTTAAACCATGAGAATAATCTAACCCCTAGGCTTTTCCCTATTTCTAATAGAAAATCCCAAAATGTATAAATTATAACACCCATAAACCCCAAAATTAAGTACAATAATTAAAACCTCCACACCTCTGAATTTGCTATATCGTGAAAAGAGCAACATCCATCATCATGGGAAAGAAAAACCGATTCTCCTTCTGATACAAACCAGCCTGCAGTAGATGTCTTATGGCTGAGTTGATTCAATCGATCATAGGAAACCTCTTCAGTTTCTTCAATATTGCCAAAATGCTCTGGCTTGTTTTCCTGATCATCATCAAAGTCCATATTTTCATCACATTGAATTAGTTGGGGTTCATTACGATTAGGTCCAATGCCTATTGTAGAGCTCCGGACATCCAATCCAATATTGGAACTACCATACCCGTTCCCATTAGAGATTGTAAATCCTGCTTCTGGCTTTAATTCGGTAAGTTCAAGAGCACTAGAACTGGATTCAGTTGATTTAGACTTGGTATAGTTGTCCTCTAATTTGTATTCCGATACAACACTATACTCGTGCTTCAACGCAGACAGAAATTCTGCAGCAATGGGATCTTCATCTATGGGGCTTATGGATCTGCCCTCAAAAGCATCCCGAATATATGATTCATTTTCATTCAACTGATCATGCAAATCCACCCTCGTCTTCAGCACAACAAGCTGAACTAAAGGCCGATTTTTCAGCAATTTATGGTGGGGGTAAAGCCTGTCTTCCAGATCTTGACTATTTAAGTGTTTAATTGGTTTTTTCAGAGACCTGACCATAGAATCAAATGAATCCTGCGAATCCTGCAGAATAATAAACAATAGTAAGGCCATTATTTATTGGTTTGAAATAATAAACAACATGCAAAAAACCCGCATAATTAGTAAATTATTTAAAGACAATGTTGGCAATATGTTTCCTGTATCCTATTATATGATTGTCCTTGATGGAAAGATCTATGTTTAATGGAGAATCGATATAAATAAGGATGAGTTAATTCATGTGTGAACATATGTATGCATCCTGATGAAGGATAATTGACATCTGTAAGAAACCCTGTGCTCTGTATGTTGATCGAGGAACCGATGTTAATATGGTTGACAGTGTATCCAAACTGGTAGACAGTGGAGTTATATATATTCGTTAAATATATGATGGAAGGGTCTACTCTATTAGTAAGGAGCTGACTGGCTTTCATGGAGAAAGGAACGAGGAGCGAGAGCAAACCAGTTATAACGCGAAAGAACTAAAACAGAGTATTTGGCATTGAACTTTCGGTGGAACACGGACTAACCATTTGGAATCATGAACGGAACCTGGAAGGAAAGAGGTGGAACATAACAAACGGAAGCACGACGGAACCCTGCATGGAAGAGTGGAACCGTGACCGTGCAATAATCCAAGTAAAGAATTAACAGCATAATAAGATCTCTGGTGAAAAGTTTTTAGTCAGCCCTAAATATTGATTCACCCCCCCTCTCAGTATTTTTCCCAACAGACAATAATTCCTACATATTAAAATATAAAGTTATAACATACCAGCTCATACTCGAACATAACATATGTATCAATATTCTTCTGTATCTTCTTGATCTTCATCCAACTGATCGACATCTATATCAACATCTGATTCAGAAACGGTGTTGAAATGATCGACCATGTCATCATCATCATCAATTATGTCATTTTCAATAATATCCTCATCGACATCATCATCAATAATCGTTGCCTCATCTCCTATGCCTGGTTCATCTTCTAAGATATCTTCTTCATCTGTCCATGCATCTTCCTGCTCATCTGCCACTGCATCATCTTCTTCTTGATCAATATCATCTTCTTCCTCTACAGTATACTCTACTGGGCTTCCTCTTGGATCATATCTAATAGCAAATGACCATTCCTTCTCACCTGGAACCTCTGAGTAAAAGACTTGTTCGCATTGGCTTGGAAAAACATAGCGATCTTTTCCTGCTTCAAACTGCGATGTTTTAACCATTGGAAATCAATTTTCATGTTGAATAAGTGTTCTATCATCATCACGTACATTCATTCGTAGCCTATACCATTTGACGTCGAACAAAACTATTTTGAAGGAATTAAAGTCACACTCAACTATATCATCTAAGAACCCATAACGAGGATGTCTGTCACTCCTGGAGGAAACATTAGTGACCTGGAATACTGCAGTTATCCCACTATCAGAAGTTTTCCTGTTATCATCCAACTGTTTAACGCGAAATTGACGACCATTGCACCACATAGCCTTGTGGTGTTTCAACTGCAATATGCCAAACATGAAAAAGATGCATTCTTAATTAATAATTAAACATATAATTTACACAACATGAAAATTAACTGAAAAATCAAACTTCTTGTCACATTATAAATAGGTGAATTAATTGCTTACCTTTATATCTTCCAAACCATATGCTAAATCGATTTCCCTATCCGTAACGTTCCCATCTCCACTACGATATGCTTCTCTAATCAATTCATACAGTAGTTGCCATGATAACCTACCGTCGTTACGTGCTTTACATGTTTCAATCCATTCACTCATCCACTCAAGATTGTTTGCAATGTATAAAAGTAGCGCCTCATAATCTTGAACACCTGAATAAAAAAACAATAATTCACCAATATTAATAAATATTACTTATAACCATGGTAAATTATATTAATTAATAGACTATGAAAGAATAAAACCTGAATGAATATAATGATCATATACATGATGTAAAAAAATGAAACATTATATGTATTATACATAATACATCTTTTACCTCTGACTTTCTTCATTCTACCTTTTCCCAACAGGTGCTCCTCTTCAAATTTTTTGATGGAGTTCACATCCCAAATGCAATCCACCGCCTTCATGACTGGCGCAGCTAATTTAGGAAGATAATGACTAATATACACAATGGATTGATATACCACATATCCCTCCACCATAGAACCCTCAGGTCGTGCTCTTTGTTTAACCAAAGCCTTCAAGGATTTCAGGTGCCTCTCGACCATCCACATTGACCTTGTGTGTACTGGTCCACACATTTCAATCTCTCAACTTGGTGTATCAAGTAGTGTTCTTGTGCATTGAAAAATGTTGGAGGTAGATACTTTTTCATTTCACACATTAGCCGAGGAATTTCTCTCTTCCAATACTTTATTTCATCTTGATGGATTTCTTTCAATGACAACCATTTGCAAATCATTACGCAAGGTTATTTCAATGAAACATAATATATACTTCATTACAAGTAAATTAATACATCATTTCATCAAGTACAAAAATAAATTGTAGCAATTAGATTTTGCGTATAAATCAAAACTACTTACCTCATGTATTTACTAAGACCATATATAACTTGTTTGACATTGTTGTCGAAGTCGTTTGGGAGAGATACAGGTAGAACATACTACAACAATAAAAAATGAATCGTTATTGGTTTCCAAATTAAACAGAAAAAAGGAAAATTTAAAATATGTATTCAAGCAATAACAAACAAAAACGTATACCAAAAAAATTACCTTAATAAAGGTATGCCAATCATGTGTTTTCACCCCACTGAAGTCACCTTTCTTCGTTAAGATATTATTTATGTTTGAAGCAAAACCTGTAGGAAATTTAATTCTTCTAACGAACTCCTTTACATCATTGCTTTGTTGTTCTGTTAATAACCATGGAATATTATTATAATTTCGACCTCCATTGTTATTTGATCCGTCGATCACACTTTTCATTGCATGATTTGATTTCTCAATGTCAACACAAATTTTGTCAATTTTATCTCTCTCATGTGCACCATCTATGGTTCGCCATAACATTTCTGTCACATTCTTCCCGACATGCATTGTATCGAACAAATGAGCTATTTTTAGGTCCTCATAGTAGGGCAACCTCGCGAATTGAGAAGGATAACATTTCATTCCAGGTGGAAGTACAATATTAGTACCTTCACGGCGACGATGACCTTGATATCAAAGAATAAAATAAATCAGAACAATATTAATTATAAATACAATAAAATAAATTCATTAGTTAAAACAAAAAGTCCAAACATTACATAAACAAATAATATAGATATATATATATATATATATATATACACACACATTACGTACCAGCTGCTCGACGATTATTAATTCTGTTATATTCCAACATCCACAACTGAGGTGTCATTCTTCGTGGTTTTAATCTAGTTTCTTCTTTATCATTGAAAAGATGTTTTTCAGTAGTACAATACTTATGGTTCCTAGAGAGGAAGTGCCTAAACTCATCAAACACCATCTTTTTTAAGTCTGCTGAATGACGATACTTCATCTTAGGGCCACAAACTGGACATGCAAATCTACCCTTTGTTTGAAGACCTGCAATAGATGGATCAATAACAATTAATATACTATGAGATCATTTTTAAAACATGCAATATGGTATATCTGATTTAGATAATTATGTATCATATTAAAGTGAAATGAAATATTACATACCACAAACATGTGTTAGTCCTGGGGCATCATGAATTGTCCATACAAGCATTCCACGACATTGAAATCTCTTCTGCTTGATTGGCTTAGTGATGTCATACATAGTGATGCCATGCCATAACTGTATTATCTCATCGATAAGAGGCTCAATATATACATTCATATCTTTGACCTGGTACTTACCTAATTTTTCAAAATTACGGAACATAATAATTACTCCCATGATATATGTATATATAAGTAAATAAATAAAATATATATTTATTCAAACAACGAGAGAAATGAAAATGTTACATTAAAAGAAATAATGTATCAAATACCTGGAATAATCATAGTCAACATTATGTGCTCCCTCTTTATTGACATCCAAGGAGGAATGTTATTGTTGATAACGAAAATAGGCCACACTGAGTAAGTAGATCCAAGCTCTCCGAATGGATTAACACCATCAGCTGCCAATGAAAGCCTGACATTACGAGGTTCATTTTTAAAATCTACATATTTTTCCTCGATTTCTCTAAATGCAGAACCATCTGCAAGCATTCGAAGAACACCATCTCCACTTCTATTCTTTGAATGGTAATCCATAAACTTTGCTATGCTGTTACACCTGAACATTCGCTGCAAACGTGGAATTATGGGAATATGACGAAGAACCTTTTGAGGCACCTTTTTGGTTAGTTGATCTGTTTGATATCTACTGGTACCACATTTCGGACATTCTGTTTTCAACGCATGTTCTCCATAATATATAATATGATCTTTAGGACATGCATCTATAGTGTTATATTCCATTCCAAAGTGTTTCATAATAGCACGTAGATCTCGATATGTTCGAGGTAAAGTATTTGGCGATGGTAACAGATATTCACCCAACAATCTACAACAGAAACAAAAAGTAGTGTCTTGTAAAGATTATTAATCATATATATATATATATATATAATAGTTATTAAAACCGGAACCGGTGGAGCTAATGAACCGGGTTTCGAACCGGAACCGGTCTAACCGGTAGCGATCAGATCTCAATGAACCGGTTTTAAAAAAAATACATTAAATAATTATTTTTTAATAAAATGAAAAATAAATAAATAAATAAAAACTATTTTTAAGATTTGAAACCATGATTCCAAGCCAATAGAGACAAAATATGAAAATTTTGCTCATTTATATACCATGCAAAGGTGAATATATCAAAATGGCAGCAAATGCAATACATATCATCGAAAAATACATAAGCAAACTTGTTGAAGTAATGTATCAGGTTTCTCTTATGTTATTCACTACGTTTTATTGCTGAGTTAATATTATAATATACAATCTGTCCCTGCTCAGATCTGTTGTCAATTCATTGTATCAGCCTTAAAGACAATTCTGGGTTCAGTATATATATATATATATATATATATATCAGAGCAGCATTTTGAAGATCTTGTATTCTTCATTATCTATGTTTGCTTGCCAATAAATTTCTAGAAAAATGTCTACAACACTTAGAGGTATTGAATTGGTTTATGAAACCCAATATTAGTGCTATTTGTAACAATTTGAGAGAGCATTACAACTTCAGCAGTCTGCTCACAATGTGTTTGACAAAATTTATCACCGAAAATATTCATTAAAACCCAGAAAACTCAGTAGCCAGTTTAGTGCATTTCCAAGCGGGAATTTTCTAGTGGTCAATTTATTATTGCCAGTCACATTTTCATTAGGTTGTATGTTGTTGTCCCTTGAGTGGCGTCAGACCATTTGCATCAGTCTTGATGCCATGATCGAATTGCTTGTATGTTGTGTGAAAGGTTTTGTATTTATGCTGCTGCTATGTGTGAGCAGAGAGAGAGGGTCTGACAGTTCCTAGCTGAGTGTGAAATAAGGTTGCTGCTGATTGTTTTGAGAATAGAAATTGTCATCAAGTACACTTGATGAGTTGCATGATGCCAGGGATTTTATGCTAGCCAACCTTGTATTTATCAGTCATCATGTGTATTGTTGCTACCATAAGTTGTTGAGTATGAGTTATTAGAGAAGTTTGTTGCTAGTATAATAGAGGAATTTGCAGCTCATGGAGGAGACACTGAGGAATTTGCAACTCATGGAGGAGCACCTAACCGGCCGGTTAAGTACGGAACTGACCGGTTTATGCATAAACTGGCCGGTTCCTTACTTAACCGGCCAAAACAGATGAGAATAGGCTATTGACTAGGTTGCAAGACCGGTTCCAACCAGCAGCTGTCCTGACTGGCCGGTTTTGATAACTATGATATATATATATATATATATATATATATATAACTTATTATTTTACACATTTATTACAATTAAAAAAAGGGAAAATAATTAACATTTACATATATGTGATCATATATACATATTGCATATCTTAGGAGTTGTGTCATACATCTGTTCGACAAATTATTCATAACCTTTAAGTTCACCAGCAACAATAGCAGAGAGCTGGTGAACTTCAAGGTTATGAATAATTTGTCGAACAGATGTATGACACAACTCCTAAGGTATGCAATATGTATATATGATCACATATATGTAAATGTTGATTATTTTCCCTTTTTTTAGTTGTAATAAATGTGTAAAATAATAAATTATATATAAGTTATTATTTTACACATTTATTACAACTAAAAAAAGGGAAATTAATCAACATTTACATATATGTGATCATATATACATATTGCATACCTTAGGAGTTGTGTCATACATCTGTTCGACAAATTATTCATAACCTTTAAGTTCACCGGCAACAATGTAGCAGAGAGAAGAGTTGCATTTGAGTGTTCAAAAAGTCGTTCACTTGACCTTTCAATCAGAGGTACATCATAAATACCGTCACTGCTATCTCCACCATCATCATCTAACTCACCATACAAGTCTTGGAGCATTTGATTTGTCCCATCATTAATGTGAACTGTCTCATTACTGTCATCGTGATCTACCTCCATGGGATCATTAAAGTTACCTTCATCATTCGCTTCATGTTCTTCACCTTGTACAACATCATTTCCAATACTAATATATGCTACAATATTCTCTTGTACTGGTGCAACATCATCTAATATACTACTATTTTGCTGTGGAAGCTGGTTGATCATCTGCAAAAAGTTGGGGGGCAACTGTGCCTTTATGAAAATTACAAACATTAATAATTAAACATTAGTGCGCATATAAAAAATATTAAAAATTTAAAATAATATAAAATTTTACGATATAATCAAAATGAAGATAGATAATTAATTACCATGGGACGATAGTCATTCGATCCACCATCAATGTGCCCATATTTCCCACAATGCACTGTTGTTGTTGCTATTAAAACTCTAACATTATTTCTCATACAACATTTTTTACAAGGGCAATAAACTCTGCCATCACCCCTTTCACCCTTTTCAATTTTTTTTCCAGCTCCAATGTTTTCTTCCATTGATGCAAATTATCCTATAAAGAAAACAATAAATCTCTCTCAATGGTGTAGAAAACCCAAGACTTGTTGAATTCAATGGGAGCTCAATATATAAGCAAAAAGAAAATAAAAGTGGGCATTTTACAAATTGTGAGCTTTTTACAAAATGTGGGCTTTTTACAAAATTGTGGGCTTTTTACAAATTGTGGGATTTTTTTATTCTTAATGCATTTTCTGTAGAATACTAAACATATTTGTCCAAAATTTCAGATGCAAACTGTAGTCTCTACTACGTTTGGAAAATTGGAGGTTTATAAAAGATAAACTGCGAACAGAATTGTACCACTATGATAAGAAGCTATCAGAAGCATTCCTTCTGCTTCACAAACGTGGAACTACCTTAAGAATGCTTATGGTTGATACAAATATTAGAGCATGGCAGTTAAATGTAGTAGTTATGCTAAAATACTGAATAACAGCTTGAGAGTGCTCTTCAGATACTGTACGAATGCACCAAATTAAGGTTGTACCATTACTAAAGATAAATGGCCAAAATAGTCAATTTTGATATCGTGAAGTTATGTCTTTCTCGGTAGCAAACTGGGGATAGGATGGAAAATATGAGAGAACTAAGTTCCAAGGACTAAAAAACCAAGGCCAACATAGTTCTGCCTTGAATCAGAGACAAAACAAAGATGCCCAAAAAAGTGTTTGAGAGCACCCATTGAAGCTCCTATATATAACAGAGTCAACATTTTCCTATTGAAAAAGTTTGTATAGTCAAAGCCACAGCAAGATCAGATATCCACGATCCTAAATGAGAACCAGAGCCAAAGCTAAGACAGATCCACGTTTAGCAGAACAAGACAGCCATAGCAAAGGATTTGACCACAGAACCAGATCATGAGAGATAGCAAGATTATTGCTTCCAATGTGGAAATGTAGAAACTGTACAAGGGCTTTGCTTCCAGCAGATTTCATTGTGACAGTAATTGCTATGGTGTTGTAAGCGCTCATTAGTAGAATCTTAAAGCCATTCCGGAATTCTTTTAACCTGGAGAGGGTTTTCTGTGGTTATGAATCCTCATGTTCAAATTCCATTGTCGATTGGTTGTGTTTGATATTATGTTTTTACTGTCCGCAGTTGAATTTTCGCACAGAAAATTATCAGTCTAAAGCGGAGCAATTTTGCGATGTTTCTTTTGCTTCCTATTGTGAAGTATTTTGCTCAGAACTCTACTCGTTGTAATAGAGGTCTTGGGCATAGAACGGGGGACTTGGGTTTTTTGGAATCAAACTTCAGGTTAAGATGCTCATTTGAAGAATGGCATAGTGAGCCTTAGCATGGAGTTGGGAGTACCAATTTGAAGTGCAGGTAGGGCATTGTACAATATACCAGTTAGATTTCTGGACCCTAATACAAAAGTTTCTTCTTCTTTCAAAACGTGTTTCTCTTTTTCTGTAACCAATGTGGGTCCTGTTCTTGTTTCAATTGGGGATGGATGAGCATTTGTTATTGCTCCAGATGATCACACTCTGGGTAGCCCTGGAGGCTATTTGGGGGTGATGAGTCTAATAGGTCTCAATGAACTGTTGCCCTCGCCGGGGAATACTATTGCAGTGGAATTTGATACTATTTTGGATGTTGAATTCCACGATCCTAATGGAAACCAGTACCTTCAGCTCCAGTACCTGTTCACAAAAGAGGGTGTCATAGTCATTCATGCGTGCAGAGAGGGTGAATTGCAGGCATTGAAACAGGAGGTGTTGTTGTTGTTGCATTGGCCACTAGATTGTTTGTCTGGTTCTGTTACAAGCACAGAGTATTGAAAAGGACAGACAAATTTAGTTCAGATATTGTGAAATTGCCTCGGAAATTCACCTACAAAGAGCTCAGCAGTGCTACGAAAGACTTTTTTGAATGTGATTGATAATCAATAATTGCAAGCAAGGGTAATCCCCTTGTGAAACCCAAATTTATGAGCATTTTCTAAAACCTGATGACGGAGACATTGTAATGAACAAGCGCCTAGGTCCATATTACGTCCAAATCTACCAAGCACCAAGATCTATAAAAAAAAATCCACAGTATCTACAAACTAAGAAGAAGAGGCAGAAAATGTGTTCTGCTTACCTGTTCGAATAGTGGTTGGGGTTTACCACGGCAAAAATTTGACAGAGCCCATGTACAATTTCGTATCATTGAAATTCTAGCAGTATCATTCAACTGGGCAAGCACCTGCCTCGGAGCTCCATGACTGAGGGCAAGATCCCTAAATGATTCAGAGTCTCCAGCAATATTTCCAAAAGCCCAAACAGCCTTACACGAACACCAGTTGAACTCAAAGTTGCCCAAACAGCCTTTACACAAACACCAGTTGAACTCAAAGTTGGGTAGTAGTTTTTTAAATCAAATTCCAAAATTACAGACGTATAAAGATAGTTGGGAAGAATAATTTTATGCCTCTAAAATGAACGTGCTACCTGTTCTCGAACATTATCATTACCAGAGGCAAGAAGTTCCACAAATATAGGCAGTGCCCCGTAATCAATCACAACCTTTGTATTCTCAGAGGCTCCAAAAAAACCCAAATAGGGTCAACCCTACTACAGGAGGAAGGGCCTGCAGTAAGAACTTACCATTTTTCAAGAACTGAGGGCGAATGCTGTTCTGCAAGAGCTGAGGGCGAATGCTGAGAGCGAATGCTGTTCTACAAGAGCTGAGGGCGAATGCGCGCGTGCGAATGCGCGCGTGCGAATGCGCGCGTGCGAATGCGCGCGTGATATCAGACATTAATGTAGTTTTTTAAAAAATCATTTTTATGTAGCCCGCATTTGAATTTTCTGTTTTCCTTATTTTATTGGGCTGAACTGGATAACATTGAATATGAATAGTGAGTTAATTGTAAGATCAATGGGCCAAGGTCATACATAAACATTGAACATAGTGGGGAAGTATAAAAGCATGGATATTCATGCAAGTATAGTTATTAATGTAAGATCTAGCATCAACTGAAATTCACTTGAAAAATTAGATGAAAAATGTACAATCATCCATTGGAGAGGTAATCTATAATTATCCAGTAAGACTCTTGGCTATGCATTGAGACTAAACTAATTCTCAATATTTTTGAATAATCATCCATTGGAATTTAGTAGGAAAACCATAGTAAATCATTGTCCAATGGCCATGCAAAAATATAAAAAAAATAATATCAATGGTACATCAACTTTCATACATGAGAACCCGGATGCGGGTGAAGTTGGTGGCGAGCCTTATTTCAGCTGGTATCTGCCCATTAATGTCAATTAATGTCGACTGATCGGCGTTTAATGCCATTTACTCACTCGAATAAACCGTAGTCCCGCTCCTCGATACACATTCGCATGCCGCGACATGACTCAGCCTCTAGTTCATACTTATGGTGGTTTATTGCAGTCGATTCACAGTTGCATGGTAGACTGGGTTGTTATTATGGAACATCCCTCTGGTCTGAACAGAATTCCCCCGCCTGTGAATCTGTGGTGCGCTCCAGGAGCAGGGCTTTCTAATGTTCGCACTGTAACTGGTAAGAGGAGCTGTCTCAATTGTTGTTTGGATTTTGGAGAAAATATCCACTTCTGCCACGCTGGTTCCTACAAGATTGCTTCTATCGCCCTATTTCCCCTCTCGCCTCAATATTCTGTCCATCTTTTTCCTCCCTGCCCTGCTGTCTCGAGTGTGACTATGACGCGCCTCAGGCAGAGAATGCGCTGCCGAAGAGGCTCCATGAGGCGCCAAATTCGACGCTCTCCCTCCACCTCTGGCACCTCCTCTGCGTCTATCTCCCACTCTGACAGTCAACCTAGAGGGCACCTTCTCCGCTCGGGCCGTCGCCTTGCTTCCCCCACTCCTTCCGCTCCTCCTGCTCAAACCCACACCGCACATTTTTCCTTTAACAGCACTCTCAATCAACCCAGGGTGACTGCCGCAATTACGGTCGTCTTTCGTGAAGAGCCTCAGGAAATTGTTCCCAGTTCTCGGCCGGCGGAATGCAGCCTCTCGACGGCTCAGGATTCGGTGCAGTTTGTTGGGCTGAAGCACCCTGATAGTGCGAACGTGCAGGGTCAGATGGGCAAGGCCACGCAGGACCAGGCGAACAAGGAAGCGGTGGGTCAACCTACTGAGAGGCAGGACACAGTGCAAGCGAGCGAGGCACAAATTACTCCTCCTCCTCCCGGGAAGGTGATCCATTCTGTTGCTGACCTGTATAATTCTGACGGGGAACCAGATGAACTCTGGTGCAGAGTTGTCTACGAACCTGATCCTGATGAATAGTTCCTCCTCTTCACTCTGGTTTTTTGCTCTATTTCTGCCCATTCTCACGGGCATGTTCATGTGTTTCCTGCTGTCTCTGAAAATGCATCTGTTTTTTTTTCTTCGATATGGTCTCCAGTACTACAATTCTCTGGTTCCCCTGCGCGGGATTTTTCAAATGAACTGTTTCAGACTGGTTTCCCTCTTGCAGGGCAGTCTTCAAACTATGGGTTTTTGTTTCAAATGCCACAGCACTCGGCAATGATCAGGCTTCGGCCAGCTGTACTGTACTCCTTTTGTTAATATAATTACTTTTACTTAGAAAAAAAAAAAACTTTCATACATGAGAAAATAGATACTGACAAATGGTACATCATGGCCTGATTATTTCGCTCAGCAATTTCAAATGGTATAACATTTAGTCAACAGTAATCATCAATTTTTGCACACAGAGACTAATTTCTCTGGAAGCCTCAGATTTCTTTGGCTTGTTATTCTTATAACTACATAGACATAATTAATAGACAGATTGAGGACAGAAAAAAATCTAGGGCTTAGTCTCCACTACTCAACATGTTTTGTGAGAAATAATACATAGATTGATTTCTCTGAGTGCCTTAGCGTTCTTTGGCTCATTTTTTTAATCACAACAACAATAAAAAATGCACTGAGGATTTGTTCTTAGTCCGATTATGCAATTTTTATAATAAACATAAATTTATTGCAATTTAGGGAAAGCTCGTTCATGTTTTTTTCTTTATATTGGAAGGTTTACTTGATTTTTGAAGTAATTTTTAGTAGATCATAGTGTTGGAATATTTAAAATTCCAGAACAACAATGGAGAATAAAACTCCCCTCTTCAATACAGATAATATATAAAAAAAAATTTCTTCACTGGAAACAGAGTTTTCACTGTAAAAACCATTTCATTAAACTTCAAAAATTTGGTTACAAAATCTCCTCTGACTGAGGGAATAAAAAAACTTTGACTGCTTCAAAACACAGTTCAACACAAAACTCACACTCTAAAATTTCACTCTATCTGTGCATTTACAACTCATTGCTTTGAATTGTGCATATGATGTATATATGTAAAACATATATATATATGGACCTGTACGCACGACATTTTTAAAACAAACATTAAAGAACTTTGACCACCAGACGTCAACCAAAAATTAAACTCTCCTTCAATCAATTTCGGGTGCCAAAAAAATTTGCTGACGTCATCAAAAATGTGACGTGAAATTTCTATTCAATCTGCTTTATGAATTTTTCACGTCCGATTTTGGGCACTCGTACGGACGGCTGAGTGTGATGCGAAATTTCTATTAAATCCGCCTCAGTGAGATTTCAAATCCGGAAATTTCAATTTCGGGTGCCAATAAAATTTGCTGACGTCATAAAAAATGTGACGCGAAATTTCTATTCAATCTGCTTTATGAATTTTTCGCGTCCGATTTTGGGCACTCGTACGGACGGCTGAGTGTGATGCGAAATTTCTATTAAATCTTCCTCAGTGAGATTTCAAATCTAGAAATTTCAATTCTGGGACCACTGTCCTTCAATTTTTTAAACTCTGATCAATCAAAAATGGAAAGCGGCTCTCTGCAACGTTTTTGTTATACTGCGATCTTGAATGATCGCTGGAAATGGAAGGCGGCTGCCTGTACATCAGCTATAAGTAATTTCAACACAGAGCATATATTGAGGAAATATTAGTTTGACAAGAATCAGTTATTTCTCTTGAAACTTTAGGTATTAAAATTCCATGACACAGATATATCACACTCCAAAATCCAAAGAAAATGGAAGAGCATTCAATTTTTTTAACCAAACTTTTATTGGTGAAGGGTTAATTTATTACTAGAACGTCATTAATGAAGTGAAAAATTTTAAACGTAACATTTATTGACTAGAAAAATAATGACCAAAACGTCAAAAAAATTTGTGTGACGGGTAAAGAGAAATCCAAATTCCAACCCTGCCTACCACTTGTTGGTGAGTGGAGGTTATTCACTTTTCATTTACAGCTTACCAGGTTACTCATGTTACCAATATTTTCAAATGGCTCACTTTTAGGTGACTACTTATTGTACTTCTTCTTTATAAAGAACAATTGGTAGATAATTGTATATATTATTTGAAATCTATAACAAATCCAGGCAACAAAATTACAACAAATAGAAAATTATGCAAACAATTCACCAGGGCACTACTAATGTGTAGATACCCTATCATTTCTTAGATCCTCATAACTTACCAACACCTACTATATTGGTATACACATAATATGGCATTTACCTGAAGTATTTCATATGTATCTAGAAGTAAATAAGTTGTATGACAATTGTTATGGCAGATATAAGATGTGTATTATAGTTTGTATTCCAATTTTTCTTGCATGCATGTGCGGTCCATATAGTGACTACAATTACCAATATATTTCAGTGAAGATGTGAAGATGATCTCTCATTAAGTCCTAATTACTTAAAGCATCATTAATTAGCTTTCCAAATGAATAAAATATGTTAACAAATTAGTAAAAACTAGAAAAACAAATCATGCTTTAAAAAAATATGGCACAATGAGTCACACTCTGAGATTTATTTAATTACTCATCAAGTGTCGCTACAACATATATATGATCACCATTACCATAGAAATGGGACATGTGACCATCATTTTGGTTTTTCCAATGACATTCCACATCATGAGCATTGTTTAGGGTTGATTGTGTTGATTTTTTTTAAACAAATCATTTATACATTTTATGGAAATTATAGACACAATTTATAATCAGATTACAAGATCATGATGTATGGATATTCCTTATCATTTCTTAGATACTCAAAACTTACCAACACCTAATAGATTGATATACACATCATATAGAATTTACCCCTAGAATGCCACATGTATCCTAAAACAAATTAGTTGTATGGCAATTGTTATGGTACATATATAATGTGTATTACAGTTTATCTTTAATTTTGTTGAAGTAGCATACAACAATTTACATAGTGATATGAGAACCACTCTCTAGAGTATACATCGATTTTGTACACATGGCTTTTCAGTTGATTTTTAAGATATATCATTGGTGATGCTCACATGATTATATAATGAACCATTAAGTTGAACTATGAAATTATTCCTCACAACACACACATATTGATGAATTAATAATTTTTCTCATATAAATTTTTTAATCTATTTTGAAAATAAAATAAAAATGATATATAATTATTTCTAAGAAGAACAAGAGAGAGTTACTTACCATATCTTCGTAAAACATATAATAGCGACGTTTGGAGGAAGCCGTCTAACGACGCTTTGGGGCATAGTGTCGCAATTGCGACACTTTTTCTACGTGTCGGTATTGCGACACATTTCTCTAAATGTCGGTATAGCGACGGTTTCCCAAGATCAATGCCCCAAAGTGAACCCGATAACTTACCTTTTACCTTTTCGGTAAGCGTCACTCTTCTGACGTTTTGAACGATTTCCATTTTCGTCGGTCTTGTGACACTTTTGCAATAGTATCGCACTGAACCCGATAACTTACCTTTTCCCCGCACCTTTCCTTTTCATTGTGGCCATTCGCTCGTTGAATCCAAATCCGACGGCGCTAATACATTTCCACACTCATAAAGTAATCGTTTGATGTTTTGGCAAAGCCGCGCGAAATGGGTGGTTTTTCCAAACCACCCGCGCTTACGTGTCGCCACCACGTTGTATCGCATTCGAAAAGCTAGTTTCCGCTTACCACCATTTACCCTCACGAATACCACTGGCGGTATTCCCTAAACCTCACCCGTTTAACCCGAGTTTAATGTCATTTAAATATGGTTATACCATCGAAGGATAACATTAAAATTATTATTTGCATTCAAATTTTCACCTTTTCGCTTTAAACTTGTAAAAACATTGCATAACCGTTTTCCTCAAAATCACGCC
The DNA here is from genome assembly GCA_034641835.2 of Pinus albicaulis. Taxonomy (NCBI): domain Eukaryota; kingdom Viridiplantae; phylum Streptophyta; class Pinopsida; order Pinales; family Pinaceae; genus Pinus; species Pinus albicaulis. The sequence goes on along the minus strand of CM076574.1, from coordinate 1,147,233,490 downwards.
GTTTGAACCCTGAGAAACTTTGCAGAGCCATTTTCAACCTACCAGTACCATTTTTCGACGCCCATTGCCCCGAATTTCCATTACAAAGTACTACATTGTCCTCTGCGAAGCCATTTTCAAAAAATTGAAAACTGAGCACCTCTGCAACGTCTTCAACCGAATTCTGCTGGTTCTCCAGGTACTTTTATTCGAAGTTGCCCTCTGAGATTTCAAAATTCCTGTCGATTTCAAATAATTACCAAAGTTACTGCAAAAAAGTGTCCATTTTTCATGGAAAACTCTGTCAAAATTTCCCTGGAATCCCTAATTTCCCTTTCTCGCAGTTTTTTCCATACCCTGGTCCGTTTTGCTGTTGAAATCGATTTTAAATACACTTCCTGAGATTTAAATTCCTTGCATTTCCTAAAAACCCTGCTCAGAAACCCCATTTTCAGTAGAAATTCGCCAAGAAACCCCTCTTTCTCATAAAGGAACTTAGCAAACCGTTTAAGCTTGCTTCGTTCATTATTAAAAATGACCAAGAAATAGGTAACCCCCAAGAATGGAGGCCCAAAATCTTAAAATAAGTCTTCTGCAAAGATTCCTCAGCTTATGTCCTTCAAAATCGACAAACCAACTCCTGCACTCACGGCTGATTCTACAGAAGTGGTCAGACCAGTCCAACCTCCAGTCATTTCTCCAGAGAAGAGCCCTTTAGTTGATCTGGACTGTTTAATACTAGACCCTAATGTAGAATTTAGCCCGCTTGATGTCTATAATTGGTGCTATGGCAAATCAGTGGAAAAGGGTGACAAAGATATTCCAATTTGGGAATCCAATCTGCCTAGATATATTGTCCCTCTCACTCATTCTGTTCCTGACTTTATCAGATTATGCGAAGCCTATTATATGCCAGAAAAAAGATCTATTGTAAACAAAGAAAAAGAAACCCTATTTTAAATCACTGAAGAGTCGATAAATTCCATGCTGCAAATGAATCATGACCCCAATTCTGTTTCCCTAACAAGAGAAGATTTAACCCAACTATATCTTGACTTGGATTTCAATGCTAGATTCAAAATATACCAGACTTTTTGTCCAAATCAAGTTGATATTCCTAAGTTAGATCCTCCTTTCGACACCGTTGATTTCGCAGATGAAACTAGACAGATTGTCTCAATGCTCTCCTTCATACTAGGATACGCCAGTGATGAATTCACTGATGTGGCTATCCTAGGTTTTCTGTCAACTCTAAACCCTGGTCAATCACCATCCATTCAGTTCAATTTTGCTAGATGTATTGCTGATAATATGCATTATCAATTATCCAAATTATCAGAAGAAGGAGTTTTCAGATACTCCTCTTATCTACTACACCTCTTCCTATATTATCAAACATATAAGTTTCCAATTGAATGTCAGAAAGTGGATGCAGAAGGAAAAGTTCTATCAGTAGTATTTTGGTCATCTATTCTAAGGAAATGGAATAGAGAGTATAGTTTTACAGATTTCAATGACTCATTTATAGCCCCTGCTATGTATCTCTTGGAAAAAGAGGTGATCCCTAGGATCAATGATGAGACAAGAAGAATTCTGTAGTTATCAGAGAGCTACAAAACTGGAGATTGGTATTTATATAAAAATCATACAGAAATCAGAGTGTATGGCTCATCCCTGGCCCCATATAAGTTACCCATATTTGTAACTACAAGAATATTTGCTTTAGAATATCTGAGACAACTATTGAATGTAGATGAAATCCAGTTCATAGCTTTCAAGAAAAAGACCCAATTTAAGCTGAAAAATCAAATTGGGCCATTCATTGTGAATAATAGAGAAGCTTCCAATGAGATAAATGTCAAACTTAAAGAGTATAAGTTCCCATGTAGTTTTACATGGAAGTATGACCCACAAGGTATTTTGAGTGCAATAAGGGTAAAATGTAAGTTGCTTGTTTACTTGCATGATCCTAAGCCCCATATTGAAAGATATGTAAATAAAATTGAATGGGTGCCAAACACCCTATCTGATGATGATTCACAGGCAGTACAGGTAATACAGGTAGACAGTGGCAAAGGCAAACAGATTGAACAGACAGTATAGGTGGCTTCTACAACCAAAGATACTTATAATGTACATAAAAGAGACAGAGAAGGAGATAGTTTCATAGCTGAGACTATTGAGGACATAAAATTCAGAACTCCTTATAGTAAAAGAAGCAAGTCAACAGAAGAAGAAAAGGATAAGGTTGTAAATATTGATATAAATGATGAAGCAACAAGAATAGTCACTCAAACATTAAAAGAGCTTCAAAATGTAAAAATTGGAACACAACAAAAAGATACAGTCATGAAGGAAAACCAGGCTACTGTCGATTTTCCTCCTTCTTCTCAAGAAACTGACAATACAGAGTCAGAGATTCAGATCAGATTTAGACAGATTAAAGAGAAGAATGAAGAGCTCAAGAATCAAGCTCATTCTAGATTTCTTAAGGAAAAGCCTGGAAACAAAGACAGGATTCTTTCAGCATTTGATTATTCATCCAATAAATTGGTAATGTCATTCTTGAAGCCTATAGTGGATGAGCCAAAATCAGTGGAAGATTATTCCAAAACAGATCTTGAACTGGATGTAGATGCCATTCATGAATTAGATCAAATTGAATTTCATAGGAGCAATACTGAAATGCTATATTCCAAAATTGTCAGTAAAACTATGAAATCAATTAGGCTTGAGAGAACAGTGCTCAACCTCCAAAATCAAATGAGGTTGGACAAAGCCTCACTGTATGCTAATAATTTAAGAATAAAAGCACTAGAAGATATAGTGATTGAAGCAGGGGGTGACCCAACCAACATTGAAGGGGCAAAAGTCTTAATTAAACAGAAAAATGAGGATATAGCTGCTCTTAGAAAACAGTTGAAGTTGCCTCAGAGTGAAAACTCTCAAGCAAAAGAAATTCTACAGCAAAAAACAAAGAATGATGATTTAAAGCAACTTGTACATCAAATGTCAGGTCAGATAAAAACAATGGAAAGTCAAATAGAAGCTCTAATGAAAGAGAATGAAGAACTAAGAAAAGCACAACCAATGGTCATTCCTTCAGTGATCCCCACTGTAAACACTGCTATACCATCTACTTTGGCAGAACACTTGGCATCGAACGGAGTACTGCCAACTGCAGTGCCAATTACTTCTCTAATCTCTGCCTCTTCTTCTTCATCCTCACAGAGGACCACACCACAAGACCAAGAAAAAGAGATTCTTAGTTTGAGAGGCACTATTAAAAATTTGGAAAAATCCAAAAATGATGCCTTGACTACTTCTAGAGGACATGAGCAAAGGGTTGATCGACTACAAGAACAAGTAAAGATTCTGCAAGCACAAGTAAATCTTACAGATCAAGTGGCCTTTATAAAAAGTCATTTATGGACCAAAATTATTGATGGCATTCATTCTCAATGGCCTTCAATTCGGATAATTTATGAACAGAGGGAGTTACTTCAAGTTGCTAGTGCAAAGATTGACAAGACTAAGAGGGAAATTGACAAAAAACTAGCCCAAGCAATCCAACTCATAGCTTTTTTAAACAGTAAAACCAGGGAAGAGTTGGAAGAATTGAAAATTGTTGATAGAATAGAAACCATTCTTCAAATCAAAAAGGTCCTGAACAAAAGAAACATAATGAGTACTCTAGAGGACTGGTGTAAAGACATGAATTTATCCATCTCAAGATTTTTAGCCAAATACAAAACATTGTCAGAAGCAGGTTTGCCTGATATTCACGCATTGAATGACAAGTTAATGCCTCAGAAAGATTATGATCTAAAAATCAGAAATCATGCAAAAGAGAAAGCCACACAACAACTGCCTCAAGGATCACCAATAGGTAGAATAATTCTTCAGTATTTTGAAAATTTGTTCTTTTTAGATAATGAGATCAGGCATATGTTCACTATAAAGCCTAACTTTTCCAAGTATACAGAGGCAGATGAAAGTTACAGAAAATTGAAGACTATGAAGATCCCCTCTGCAGAAAAGTGGCAAGAATTCACAGATCTGCTGTGAATTTAATGGATAAAAAACAGGAAATTCACTTGCAAATTCATTTTTCACCGTTACCTCAAATGGTAAAAATACAGGGTTAAAGTGCAGTACAACAACAATCAGTTCAAATTACAATAATCAGTTCTATTTTTGCTTGTAAAAAGGTAACAGCTTGCAAACTGTTTTGCAGTTGTCCCTCTTTTTAAGTTTTCTTTCCTATTTTTGATTAAAACATCATCTCAATTCCTCAGATATTTTGTAAACATTTTTTTGTATAAATACTTCACAATTCAAAGTATTCAGTGTGAATAAAATTTCTCAAGACAACTATAGTTCATGCTCTCTACTTGGCATTTTAATGTTTTCTACTTTGTTCGTGCTCTCTACTTGGCCATTGGCCTGTGGGTGATATGGAGTTGTAATTTTGTGCTGAATGTGGTAGTTTTGCAATGTTTCAGCTAATTTATTACCTACAAATTGTGGTCCTCCATCCGTGATTATGTCCCTTGGGAGACCATAGCGCACAAATATTTGGAAAAGAAACTGTACTACAGAGTCCTCTGTAGCTTTTGAAACTGCCTCTGCTTCGACCCACTTAGTGACATATTCGGTTGCAACTAGGATGTATGTTTTTTGGTTTGAGGGAGGACTAATAGGGCCAAAAAAATCAAGTTCCCAGCGTTTGAATGGTTCAATCACTAGTTGAGGGTTCAAAGGCATTTCATCAGACTGCCCAGGGCGTCCTGCCCTTTGGCAGCTATCACAGGCCTGCACGAATTTTTTGGCATCCTTAAAGATGGTAGGCCAGTAATAGCCTGTTCATAAAACCTTATGGGCAGTTCTATGGTTCCCAGTTAGATCCCCTTCTTCAATCTTCTTATCTGTAGCTTAAGGATTCTTAAGTGCCCTTTTACTCAGATTCCATCCACTCCATCAAATCAAGCCCATACATAGCCTTAGAAGGTCACCTATCTTGCCCTTAGCACATTTGCATCTCTGAGCCTTATTTCTTAGTTCTGCTTGCCTAGAGAGTTGACTCCATTGCCCAATATTCTGGTAGATCCTTCTAGTTTACCTTGAAATCTCTTTATTCCCACCAATCTTTTAAAATCAAACCCAAATACACAATCATAGCTAGCCTAATATATGTTACTAAAACAAAGCTAAATCATACGGAGAGATCCCTCTCTAGAGTTCAAGAAGGCTAGATCTTGAATTCCCAAAGTGGTTCTTGGTTACCCTTGGTGTTCTTAACTACAAAAATCCCTATCCCACAACCTGAGAATTACTAGGGTGATAACAGGCCTTGGGGGTATTATGATCCTTGGAGGAAACTCCCACAGCTAGAAGAGTCGACAGAGAAAATTGGATCGAGTACAAAGGTGTGGCAGGTGGGTTTTACCCTGTACCAATTGTTATGGTGCATATATGATGTGTATTACAGTTTATCTTATAATTTTGTTGAAGTAGCATACAACAATTTACATAGTGATATGAGAACCACTCTCTAGAGTATACATCGATTTTGTACACATGGCTTTTTAGTTGCTTTTTAAGATATATCATTGGTGATGATCACATGATTATATAATGAACCATTAAGTTGAACTATATAATTATTCCTCACAACACATACACACAAAGCGTCGCTATTGCGCCGGATGCCTCCAAACGTCGCAATTGCAATTACTTAGACATTGTGTTACAATTGCGACGTTTGGACGCATCTGTCACAATAGCGATGCCTTGGAGAATAGGGTCGCCATTGCGACGTCTTCCTTCAGACGTCGCCACTGCGACACTTTGTCTAAGTGTCGGTATTACGACCCATTTCTCTAAACGTCAGTATAGCGACGGCTTCGGGCGGGATTGAAAAAATTTGCGGAAATTTCTGACATTTGGTCAAAAGCGTCGAAAGCAAGTGTCGGAATTTCCGCCAAATGTAGTAGTTTAGCGACGCTTTGGGCCATGGTGTCGCAATTGCGACGCCTTCCTCCAAACGTCGCAATTGCGACAGGGTTTAGGTGTCGGTATTGCGACAGGTTTCTATAGACGTCGGTATAGCGACGGTTGCGGGCGGGATGGAAAAAATTTAGGAAAATTTCCGACATTTGGTCAAAAGCGTCGGAAGCAAGTGTCGGAATTTCCACCAAATGTAGTAGTTTAGCGACGCTTTGGGCCATGGTGTCGCAATTGCGACGTCTTCCTCCAAACGTCGCAATTGCGACAGGTTTTAGGTGTCGGTATTGCGACAGCTTTCTATAGACGTCGCTATAGCGACGGTTCCGGGCGGGATGGAAAAAATTTGGGAAAATTTCCGACATTTGGTCAAAAGCGTCGGAACTAAGTGTCGGAATTTC